>JBAMNC010000494.1:1200000-1768657 GCA_037902135.1 Cetoscarus ocellatus
CATTTTTATCATTTATCTGATTGTATTCAGATGTTTTTTTTACTAATTTGTTGATCATATTGATTAGATAGAGGTATCATAAAAGTATGTATAAAATATGATACAACAGGCTTTAAGGGGTTAATGATAATTGCGTTTTCAGCTGAGACCTACCTGACAAAAGCTGCAACATTGGTTAAACATCTGAAGCTAGGATAGAGGGTTCTGAAGAAGCTTTATTTTGCATTTGCTGAATTTCTGAAACTGAAAATGCTCTTCAGTCTAACTCATGAGTTAAACTGTTAAACAGTGAAACCAGCTCAGTGAGTTTCAGGTTCTTTTGCAGCTTATTCCAAGCAAAGGGAGCAACAGACTTAAAGGCCTTTTTTCCTGCGCAGTTCAGAGTATAAATAAACATTAACAGATTTGGTAGAATCTCCTCAGATGGTGAACTCCAGCTCAGATTTTGTCAGAGTCATCCCCTTAAATTAGCAGGAAATACCTCACACATGCACCTATCAGACCCCCCTGTTATTTCAGGTCCAGCAGTCTGTGATGTCATCATCCCACGACCAATCAGGAAGCAGTGCTTCTCTGCGGCGTCAGCCCACATACCCTCCTCCTGTCTCCTCGCACTCATCCTACCGCCTCCATGAGAACCCCCTCTTCAGCTCCACCCCGAACCTGTACGCCTACCCGGCCTCCGCAGCGCTGGCCTCCGTGTCTCAGGCTGTGGACCAGATGCAGGGCGGGTCGTCCCGTCACGGCAGAGGGGGCGGGGCTTACTCCTCTCTGGCGTTACTGCAGAAGAACAGCAGTCTGGCCTTGGGAGGGTCCGCTGCGGGACAGTACGGTAATCACCACCATCAACAACCACAGCAGCCGTTAGGAGGACCGCCTTTCCACCACTCCAGTGCTTCTTACCAGAGGAAACTGAACCAGTACCCCTACCTGTGAAGAACTCACCTGAAGCTCTGCATGAAGACCAAAAGGAGACCGACACTAGAGAGGAGCACAAGCTCAAGACGACAGACTGTGATCCGATTTTATTTCCTGAAGCTTTCCTTCCTGTTTGATTCCTCTGGTTACACAGAATGTATTTATGGTTTAATCATGATGGGTTTTTAATTTATTTATTCCAATTTAGAGAAGAATTACAACATGTTAAAGCAACAAACAGTGCAGTCTGTAGGTACCTGAACAGGTGGATGTTTCCTCTTATTTGAGCTTTGTACCTGAGAACATATCAGTTAGTAAAGGCCAGGGCTGCCAGCACTAATACATCTGATTAAGGTTCATATTTAATGAGTTAGAGTTTTTATCTCCCTTGATCACATATGAGTTTGTAGTTTTAGGTTCATTGGAGTTTAGCTACAGTAGCTTGGCTGCAGCTGGATAATACCCATGTCTGTATCTCCCTGTTTTCACAGTTGTGTAAAATATGGCCCTTGGCAGCAGCTCCTGCTTACTATGTCATCTGGTTCCCCCTTTACCTCCCCAGGTATGCTTTTAAGGGGTTCTTCCCTCTCAAAAGACTTTCTATGCTCTGTTGCACGGTGAAAAAATATCCTGTATAGTAGGTCTGGGTATTTCCATCAACCTCATGATCCTGTTTCCTGATACACATAAGTTGTGAACATTGACTATGCTATTAATAGAATTTACCACAAGTTTTGACTTTCATTACAAGAAGGAAAAGAACAAGGATAAGTTTTCAATGATTCTGCAACTTAAGAAACTTAAATTCAGGTCCTCAAAGATGGTAGACCTAAGTTCTACATGTGCTTCATCATGTAGTTTAGCTTCCACTTCTAGTGTGCCATTGTTAACATTAGCCAAAGTGTATTGACAACAAATATCAAACATTGAGGCCGTATCGATTCTGTAGAATCCGTATCGATACACGTATCCCCAAGGAGTGCGTGACGATATTTTGCTGAATTGATATTTTGACCACAGGCCCACTGTATGATATATAGTGATGCACACACTACAAGGAAATCGACCCAGCTGTTGGCTCGGGTCCCCACTTATGACCAAATCCAGCACAAACCCTATTATCTTGTGGTCCTGAAGTCTATTTTCTGCTGTGGTGTAAGATGTGTTCAGAGTTATTTACCATCTCGGAAAAAGATTGCGGCCACTGGACTTGAATTGTAGATTTTAAACATGTTCGGTGTTTATGATCTAAAATCGTGTGTTTTGAGTGCACAGAGGACAGCCTGGCATAATCTCTGTTTGTCACATGGAACAGAAACAAGGAAGCAAATGTGGGCATGGCAATGAGGGTTTTTTACATCCTGGGGTTTATGATGTCATAGCTATACAGCCTCCGCCTACATGATTGTGACCTTTAACCCTTCTCTCCCTCTCATCAGGCATTGTTTGGGCAGCCAATCAGCTCAGACCTCACTATCATAGCTTACTGTAGCCTCCCCGTTCCTTTCTAATCTGAGAGTTTCCAAAGGGGAGGGAAAAAGAGCTGCATCTGATCCTCTTCAGAGATTAAATTTTCCATTTTTGTATTCAACTTAAATGAAATCCTTGCTTAAAAGACACTGAAAATGTGATTTAAATGGTCAAACACACTAGGACATGGCGCCTTTAATTGTTTGATGGACCAAAACAGGACTTTAAATCCTTTATTTGTGGTTGTTTCTGTCCACGTCAACTAATATGTAAAAACAGGGTTCCTTTATTTTCATTTTCCCTACACTTAGGGAGCATGAAATTGAAATTTCCTGCTGCTTACAGACTGCAGTGTTTTTAATTTTTATCATGTGCCCTAAATTGTAACTTAATTTGATGAACATGTATGAAGGAGAAACTCAAACTTGCTGCTCTTTCTTATAATTATTATTATTGCTGTGAGTAGTATCACAATCATTGTTTTAAAGTTGCATTTGCATTTTCACGATCGCCTTACCTGTTTGTAGTAATAATGTCTTTAATTTGAGCCTTTAGTGCGTAAGGATGTTGTGAAGACATGTTGTGTGTTTATTTGAATGTGCCGTGAGTGTTTTATCTGTATTATCTAAAGACAGAAGTTAAGCTGTGCTGTATGATGACATGTCACTGTGTCCTTCAGATGTTCCATGTGGATTATTTTCATTTCTCTGATTATATTTATATGTTCAGTATGTTGAAGACTAGGCTGTTGTATTTAGAGGGGGTCGCCCTGTTTTTTACACTTTTCTCACTTCTTAAGGTTGCATGTGTCTGACATGGAGTAGCATTGAGGCAGGTTCATACACTCGGGCTTTGCTGATTTTTCGTGTCGCTTGCAGAAATAATGTTAAGATTAACTCGATCACAGGCACATAACTGATTTTGGGACAGCGTAAAATAAGCTCTTGTCTTGTGAAGTGATGTTTGTGAAGTAAAGCGTGCACATTAAATCTGATTGGACTTAAACCATCTTTTAAAGTCAGAGCCATTTAGGTTACGATCCTCAGTGAAGTGTTTTGATTTGTGAATAATCAAACCTGACGGAGATGATTTATAAAAACATAAATTGATGTTCAGTATGTAACTGCTTCTGAAATCTTTGGTTTGGTGAAATGATGGGTGTTTTTACAATCCTGTGTTGTGAAGTGCTACGTTACATAGGACACACAATGAACCTTAACCCCAATATACGCAATAAAATCTTCTAAAAATGAAATGTGCGGACTCACTGATGATTGAATTGAATTGAACTAGGGATGCGGTATTTTTTAAGTCATTATCGCCGACAACGATACCGATATTTCTGGTCAAGAGAATAAGCTCTGTACTTAACAAAAATGGACTTGTTTCTTTCAGTGTTGCAGTATATTTTTGCGAGGAACAGATGTAAACAAGAAAACAGCATTTAACTCTTGCAAAAATAAAACCCTTGATTTTTAAATGTACCCATGCAGTGATGAGAGGGTGCATCAAAATTGTACATATTTGTTGTTTGCTGATATTCCAGCCCATATATATGGCCGATATGTGTATGTAAATATTTGCAAAAATTTCAATATGGGCCGACACTGGTACTTAACTTTTTAGGCTGATATTGGCTAATAGCGATATCAAACTGAAAATATCGTGCATCCTTAAACTGAATCTTATTTATTTCAAATATATTCAAAAAAGAGATTCAAGACGGAAATAGAATAAAAATTATATACTATAGTCATTACATACAATATATTAGAAAAGGAGTGGGAGGAAGTAAAACTTATTAAGTCCTACCCTTCTCCATCAGTTAATTAAACATAAATGCCTTCATATTTTAAACTTAATACAGTTTGACCTCCTTGGACCTGAGCTTTTTTTTTTTTTTTTTTTTTAACAAAATCTTAGCAGTACAGGAAGTACTTTTCACTAAAATGTCCTCTGATGCATATGTATTTTTCTGTGATAAAAGCAAGTAAAGCTTCCTGGTGGAAACAGGTAATAACTTGTGTTTTGGGAAGAACCTTTCACATAGGACAGCAGCTCCTTATACTGCAGCGTGAGAGGTGTTATGCCAGTCATTAGGTTTAGTTCCAGTCACTCAGTGAGTACAGTTTTTGTCATTGCAATAACTGAACAAAAGGAACTGTGACAACAGAGATGTTAAACAGACCTGAGCTTGTGCAGCCCTTTCTTGTCCTTTGACTCGAAGTGCTTTGAACATCGCAGGTCACATCTACCCATTCACACTCACATTAACACAATGATGTATGTAACACATCCATGCTCATTCATACCAAGTAGCACACAATTGACAGCATTGGGAGCAATTTGTGGTTCTCTTGCCCAAGGACACATTGCGATGTGTATGATAAATGGACTTGAGCTTGCATAGAGCTTTTCCTGTCTTTGACCACTCAAAGCAGAATTACACTGCAGGTCACATGTACCCATTAAAACCCATTCATTCTCACATTCACTCACTGACAGATGGAGTTTGTCAGTTGTCCACCAGTATCAACAAACACATTCATGCTGTTTCATACCCATTTACCACCACTGAAGCAGAAGTCAACTTGGGGTTAAGATCTTCTTAGTGCCTAAGGACACATCACCATGTGACAGCCAGAGCTGGGCTTGAACCTGCAACCTTCCAAGTGCATACCAAGAGTGGGGCTCAAACCTTTGACCCTCTGATTCCACACTAAGCCAACTAACAAAACCTAACAGCTGCACTTACAAAGCAATGGCATTTCATATTTATATATAGCTTTATATTGAACTGAAGTGGTTCAGCAGGATCATTAATATGTGAGATATAGTAAGGGTACACTCAGTTGAAGTGGCCAACCTAAAGGGATATGCCAACATTTTTTTGTTTTTGTGTTGCTTCACTCCTGAGTCCATGACAAGCAGATAGACACCATTCTTTGACTGTGCGTGCAGTAACAAGGAAAAGACAGGCAGAGCTCACCCACCGCTAATTAGCTTAGCTTAAACACTAGGAGTCAATGGGTAGCGTTAGCCTGCCTCTGCCTACAGTCATTAGATAAACACTTCATCAGCTCTGAACAGTCCTGTGTGCTTGTTGTGACTGTTTTTTAAAACCACGTTATGTTACGTTGTCTCTTTTTAGACTAAGATTAGCACTAATGTAATTTTCCAAAGAAATACATAAAAAAACTAAACCGTAGGGCGCATGCACAAACTACCGTGGACTAGGTCAACATAACCGAGTAAACGTCTCATAAAGAATACAGAGATTTTGTCTAAACTTTTCAAACACAATAGTTCATGTTTTATCACAATTTTATGACATTTGTTCAGTAAATAGACCAAACTGCCCTCACACATGAATGCTATTTATAAGAAATATTTATTGTTTACTTGTTTATTTGCAATACGTTTTATAAAGCTGTGTCACATTCTGTCATCATAAATCTTATTTTACAATCCAAACAGAGGAGCCTGCAGCAGGATCCAAACACACACCACAGGTCATTGAATCTCTAAATGAAACATCGTTGGTCCATGCATTTGAAATGAAGTACAGGTGGAAGAGTACAAACCAACCATTCAGAATTTAACAAGTAAATATGACAGAAACATGGAAAAAAACACAACCAGATAGGCCTCTTTTATCTGAACGAAACAAAATGGAGCACAAACGTGTGTGATCATTATTGATGCCGATGAGCCAAATCATTTTGATCAAATAGAGAAATTCTTTTCAGTTAATATATAAGAGCAAAAATCTGAACTAAGTTTGCTTTCAGCTGTGAAAAACAAGTATTAAAGGCTCACACTGTTAGAGTTTTCATCGACGCCTGTGCTTTTCCTTCAATTAAGACACATATATTAATCTGTTTGTCTAAAATTTCAGCTTTTATAACTCTGAATAAGTTACGAATGAAAGTCTGTGCTACAAACATTACTGATGGTTACTGAGGCACCTTTCAGGACTAATTCTGAGCTTTTACAACCCTGTTAGAAAGAGGACGGATGAAGCTTTACTGGAGTTTCTGTGGATTTACGAGCCACAAATGCAAAAATCCCCTCTGAGTTTCAGGGAATAGAGTGGTATTTAAAGCATAAACAATAACTTTATTCACAATGATATGATTTATCTGTTGGGTTCTTCTTTCAGCAGCTCCACACTTATTTTCTCTGCTTTCCTCTCTGATGAATGCATGATAATTAATATTTACACTATACAAAGTCGCCAGCTAGAAAATCACATCCTGCAGAGCAAATAATTTGGCGAGCTTGTGCAGTCTCTCTCACCGCTGCAGAAGGGGTCAAAATTCCTCATATACACACATTTCACAATATAACAAAGAAATTTAGATGTGCTGCGGTGCCTCGTATTCTGGGAGAAGTCCAACTTAAAGAAAAAAACTCCAGTGGGGAAGGCTTGAGCCAAAGAGGAGAATGAGTAAATTTAAGCCAGCAGTGAAAGAGGCTGTCAAGGCTTCGCTTTTCAACACACGATTGCACACTAGATCATCCCATCATCACGTCTCCCCCCTCAGGATAGTCCCTGATGCAGGACGATGATTATTCTTCAGAACTCCTCGTGAACGTTTCTGGCGTAGTCCATCAGCTTGCTGCCCGTGAAGTATTCGCTGTACTTGAGGATCTCGTCCAGCTCCAGGCTGCGATTCTGGTTTTCATCTGCGACGGCGATCATCTGCTTGGCCTCGTTCAAAGCGTTGTGCTCGTTCATGGGGTCCATGTACTCCTGTGGGGACAGAGGAACACCGGACACATGATCAGGGCCGAGTGCAAAGAAGAAAACCATTTCATTAAGTCCTCATTTACCAAACTTCGATGTCTCTATCGTATTTACTTCTGTTTCTGTCAGCTTTTCAGCTTTTAAAAGATACACAAATCTTTTTAATGGTTTAACCTCAGTGGGAAAACTGCTGTACATTCAAGTTTTATAAAGCTTCCAGGATCTGCTGGGTCGCCCAAGCATTGTGTTATTTATGATGCAGGGCATAAACTTTTAAAAGGCTGGATTACAGCTAGGGGTGAAAGAAATGGTCAATACATCAATACCAAGAGTGTGTATTGGCAAGATTCTGGCAATACAATACATACTGCAATATGTGGGTGGCAATATGACACATCCTTATATATGATAACACTTTAAACAGGATGATATTCAAGTATTTTTTCACGAAAGAATATATTAGATAAGATTAGATCGAACTTTATTCATCCCTTGGGAAGACTCCTTAAGGAAAATTAAAGTTCCAAAAGGTATAAAAGAACACAGGATATCAAAAAGTAAAAACAATTAGCAGATATAAAATCTCTCTTCATATGCATTAATCAATTTAAATAGCAAATAATAAAATAAAATATATATATATATATAAAATAAGATAAATTAAAAAATTACAAATTAATATAAAATGGCTACTGGCTGGCTACTACAACTATTACTGCTGCTCCTTCCCGTCTTCTGTCGTCCTGTTACTCCTCCCCTCTAGTGAGGAGTTGTACAGTCTGATGGCCTGAGGGACAAAGGAGTTTTTATATTTATGTATATATTTATATATATAATTAACATTAAGGATCAATAGTTATGAATGTAAAAAAATTTTCTAATCAGTTTTATTTATGTAAAGTATGGTCCCTGCAACATTAATAAATTCTACAGTCATACATATATATTCTATTCTCTGTCCTGGTGACAAAAAAAATAGCAGCTCGTCGGGCTCGTACATCACAATCCTCTGCCATGGCATTTCCATTATTGTCGGGTGATCTATTGTCAAAAATGTGGGAAAATACCCTGTGTTCCTTTAAAAAATCCCGTATCCAAATCCTGATTCAGATCACCACCAAAATCAAATCACTTATTCCTTGTAACATGATGAACAATCCCCAAAAATTTCATCAAAAACTTTTTGAGCTATACTATTTAAAAAAAAAGAACAAATGCAGGCCAACCCATGACCTCCTTGGAAGATGTAAAAGATAGTCTGCTGCCAAAGATACAAAACAAATGTCACAAATTTGAATTGATAAGTAATTTAATATTGCAATACTGCACTACAAGCGAGTTTATGATGTTGTGAGTTGAAAGGATCAACTGAAATGCGAAGTCAACAGGTCCTCCTACCGACAACAGGTTCCTCAGTGTTACAGGGCTGTGGAGCTGTCAGTCAAACAAACCACACCCACACAGTCCTGAGAACTGGTCTAATCGAGGCCTCTTTTACCAACACCTGCGTCCAGGGTCTCAAAGTCACAAAATCACAGCCACAGGCAGCAGTATCGCTGTACCAGTGTCTCAGCATGCACAGGTACAAACACTGAGCCTACGTTCACAGTTCTGTTGAGGTAAACCAATCATGTGATCAATATTTCAATACTTTGTTAGATACTAGCCCACAGGCCTGTTTGGTTCAGGTGATTTAATGTATGAAACCATCACTGCTGCTGCGTCACAGGCACACCTGGGCAGAGATGGAGATCACAGTCATGCCAGGAGAGAAGGGAGCAGCAGGTAAACAGGTGCAGAGGATTAGGCATCAGGGGAGCAGTGTGTGACTGAATGAGAATTTCTGTCCATGGATCCTGTCTGGTAAGTGTTTCTTAAATTTGGCTCAGCTTTAATGCAACTGCTGCACGCGCTCCCTGTAGGACGATTAGGTATCAATAAATGTTAAAATATATGCCAGTGAGGCCAGATGTCCTTCTTTTGGCTTTAAGTTCCTCCAGTTGCTTCTTCAGTAGATTCCAGAAGAGTTGGGGTGTTGTGAAAAATATACACAGTAACAGAATGTGGTGCTTCCCAAACACTGAAGCCAGGGCTGGGCGACATGACCTAAAAATAAAATCCCATTTTTTTTTTTTTTTTTTCCAATTTTCAAGTTTTGCCTTTATGTTCTCAAAATATGTCCCAAAAAAAGACAGACTTTCACTCTTACAGTTAAAATGCATGCTGTAATTTTATCATAAAGTATTGATTATGTAGTTCAAAAGTAGGAAGGCCTGTCTACATAAACACTGAATGATGAGCTATTTTCACATTATTAACATGGAAACATCTGATCAATATTTAATCTCATTTAAGAAACAAAAGCCAAAACACGTGCTTGTGCAAAACCCGACAAGGCCTACCATCATGAAAACTGTACATTATCAGTAATTATATTTTCAGACATTGCAACAACTTATGACTGGAGTAAGTTGAGAAACAAAAAACTTTTTCATTTTCATTCGATTTAATCAATATTTTGCCCAGCCCTAACTGAAGCCCATATTCAATGTTAAAAGTTTAACACATCATTGTTTCTCCATTTTGCACTTTATGCAAGCAGCGGTAGTCCAGTTAAAAACAATTAATACATGCAACCAGTTTAGCTTTACTTCTAAACATGTTGATCACAATGAAATGAATAAAAAAAGTCAACTAATCCCAGCACTTCAGCCATCCATCTTGAACTTTTTAGCTTAACTGCCAACCCCTAACACAATACTGATGCACCTCATATGCAAACAGTTTGCTGCAGCAGTGGACCTCACTTGGAAAAACTTGTGTTTTTTCGAACTAACTTTTCCAAGGGACCCCAGGAGAGGGAGCCAGAGCACAGAGTTTGTCTGCAGCTTCAGGACAGGGAAGAAAAAGCCTGGCTTGATCCTTCACAGCCAAACAGAGCCACAACATCATCCCTCTGTGTGCCATAGAGCTTTGCGAAAAAACAGACATATATACAGACTACCAAGTAGAGAAAGAAGGCATCCTAGCTTTGTGGATGAAGTGAAAAATGCTGCCAAATTTAAAGTTAAGGTGACAAAAACAAAATTTCCACATCTGACACTTAAACTATCTGCTGAGTTGATGTATTGTGTGTTAAATATAGGTTGGAAAAACTAGTTACAGGAGCTGTTGTGAGCTGTAGTAGATGGAGTCCAAATCTAAAACTGTTCTGGTACCACCAATGATAGCACTGATTTTTAAAAGATTTTCTCTTTTGGGCGACATTTTGCGCCTTTGCTGAGAGAGACAGTGAAGAGGCTTGTGAAGGAGGGTCAGGGAGAGAGTAGGGAAGGACACTCTGCAAGCTGGCCGCAGGCTGGACTCAAACCCAGGCTGGCAGAAGCATGTATATATGCCTGTATGCTTACCACTCCACCAAAGCAGCACCCCCAGCACTGTTTAATCCTGTTCATGCCCCTTGATTGGTCTGTACCACGTAAACTCCTCAACAACAAACATATTCTATAAGAATCAAATGAACAAATTGGTGCTTATTCCTGTCTTACCTCCAGTTCGTCCATGGTAACGATGCCATCATGGTCCGCGTCGATGACCTCCTCAAACTCCTTCTTCCTCTCCCTCACCCAATCGTCATCGATGTCCTGAGCCTGCTGGTTCTCCACGGTGCCCACAGGAAGAGAGATGAACTCCGAGAGGGTCAGTTTCTTGTCACCGTCCTGGTCTGTAAACAAAGATGAACAAACATGTGGTTCTTAACCCAAGTGGAAAAATTAAGCCAACGTCAATTAAAAAAAAACTGAAGGTCCTCAAGTGCCAACCAGCAGAAGCACTGATTTGTTTTGAATATCTTTAATGTCCCCTAAGAGCATTTTGGTTTGCAACAGAAGTCAAAACACCCATTCTTACAACATCTCACATCACAGTAAAAGCATACAAACAGATACCGCAGACACAATACGAGTAAATACAGAGTCAGCACAGATTCACAGCTGCATCGTTCCCATCAGGCTCGCCTACAGCTTGTTTAAAAAACCAATGGCTGCTGAGACAAAGGATTTTAGGTTCCTCTTTGATTTTGGCCTTGCAAGTTGAAATTAGGTTAATATACCTGCTTACAGCCTGGTTTAACAAGAAAAAAAAGATTGTTGGCACATGCAGTGGAGGCTAGTTTTGTCTTTTTGCTTCATCTGCTATAGGAATTAGGAGGACTGGGTTATAGATGTGTCTACAAGTGAGCATGCTGAAGGTGCTTTTCAAGAGGATTAAGACCTGCCTCTGCTTCATCTTTTTGTCTGTTTTTAGGTTAAACTTATAACATCGTTCAAGATGAGTTTTTTCATCGTGGCAACTACCATGGAATGGCTAAATCTTGGTCAAAATCTCAATAGAAGTCAAAGTCTTAATAAAAATCAAAGTATATTCCCCGTATTCACTGGGGTCCTTTCACAGCAGTTTTTATTCAATATACAGGGCGTTAAAGAGGTCAATATTCAAAAATGTGCTTAACAAATTAAGCACTAATTACGACCATATTTTTGGTGGAAATCTAATCTAGCAGTGAACCTCTGTCTCAGAGTAAGGAAAGATTTATTTTTTTTTATCCTGAATTCAAGCAATACTTCAACAAAACCTAAACACATAGCAATATACACTAAAGTTACAAATATTATGCACTTTCTTCAATGCCTGTTTGAACACTTGGGCCTCTTCTATGTAGAATGGTATTGAATCCTTATATTTGTAATATTTAATGTTGTTAGGGGGCCAGGGAATCAAAATCAAAATGGTATTTACTTATGCCGTGGGCAAACAGTCTACCAAACCATGCATATATTTGGAATAAAACAACAAACAGGGGCATGTCAGAGACGATAAACGGTTATCTGAATGACAAAGCAGCTCACTGGCCCCTTTAGGCAATGAACACTCACGAAAAACAGGCTAAGCTGGGTAGAATTTAACTTGTATAGATGTGTTTGGGACGATCTTTGTCCCATCTATGGGGGCCTTTCTGGGGCCCAATCATGCCTATGGGCAGCCCTGGCACCCATGTACAGACCTGTGCAGCCAGATCCACGCCTCGGCCCTTTGCTGCATGTCTTCTCCCACTCTCTCACCCAATTTCCACTTCTACCCAGTGTCTCTAAACCCTGTCTAACAAAGGAAAAGCCCAAAAGAAATACAAAAACACGTATGAACCTACTTTTTGATAATCATCTTGGCCGTTTTTTGGAGGAAAATGTGGACACTGGTTAGTATGAGTCAGTAAAATTATTTCCTTCTCTGAGTGTGAATTTCAGCTTTTCACTGTAACTGTAATTCCAACAGCACGTTACACACACTACTTTCTCTATGTGCTTTCAGTATTTTCTGGATTAAATATTTTGATAAATCAAGCATGTGTTCATCAGCGTTTGCACACAGACTGGACTTTGTACTGTGCAATACCAACCCACAGCAGTGAAGACGTGTTGAGTAACAAAAGAATACAATGATATTCAGATCATATCTACATGACCCAGTTTAGGCAACCGATGACTATCATTACTTCTTCACACACATCAGGCTTCAAACCTGTTTCTGCTCTGTTTACTCGAATCTGTCCACGTCTTTCTCTGCAGCAGCTTCTGCACATGGTATTTCAAGTTTAGCCTCAGTGGTAAAAACAATGATATAAAGTGAGGATAGGACACTTAAGATTAGAAAAAGGTGGCATAAAACCTCTTTTTCCTGCCTGAGGGCTACAATTTAACAAATTATTTGATACACTCAATAGGAAACAAGTACATATTAATTAGCAAAATAGCATATATTAAGCCATCAAAATTCACTTACTAAAACTCAAACACAAATATTAATAAATAATTAAAGGATCTTAAACAGAATAAAATCCAATTAAAGCTCCCTTGGACAAAACATTAAGGTTTTACTAGTTTTATAAGTAAAAAATATGTCTACCATTTTCTAAATTTAGTATTAAGTTCTCAATTACGGCAAAAATAATGTTGATTATTTGAATAGATACTGAAGTCACGATTATGAAAAACAATTATTCACAGATTTTAAACACACCACATTCTGTCACTGAATGTATAAATTTTTGACACTATCATTTTTAACATTAAAGAATGGGCAATACATACAAATATACTTTAAAAAATACAAATACCTCAACATGATTCTAATAATAATAATGGAAAAGGAAAAATAAGGTCAGCATGTCTTGTAATATGTTGATCTTCTAATCTGGATTACTCAATTTATTAAGTAATACTTAATATTTTATTCTTATGCTTCTTAAAAGACATTTAAGGAAACAGTTCTAGCAAAGTAAGTTCTCTATTTTCTTGCAAACAAACATATTCTAACAATCTATATTATATAGAAATAATTTTATTAAGTTTCCTAATTTGTAAATTGAGTTCTATTGATGTCTCAGATCACATTTTGCGGATTCCAAGCAATATTTTCTTCATGTTTATAATTTGCTGATTTTTTGGAAATAACTGTCAGGGTGCATTGAGTGAGGTGGAGCCCCAACAGTTGCTCACTCCTGGTACAGACCTTCAAAATTGTATTGTGACCTGAGATAAAATATTTATCTAGAGAAGCACTACAGATGAGTAAAGATTGATCTGTAAGGTTCTAAAATTAGCAAATAATTGTGTGTTCTTTTGCTCTGTAGACAAAAATGTGACTGAGTTTGGCTCTTATCGGCTCTCGCCAACACTCCCAGTAGAGACGCACTGACAACACTTCCTAGATTTACATTTTTTAATCTTTTTGGGTACAAATGAGTACTTTATGTCCTTGTGCAGTCCTTAAAATAACTTCTAAACAATGAAGTGGTGCATAGTCTGCAGTCTGTTCCACTTCCTTCATCCTCATTCATATTAAAATGTGACCAAACTGTAAACATGACCCCATTTGTCCTCTTACTCAAATATTGACGGTAACATCACGCTGTAAAGTGATACAGAGCATAGTATCAGCAGTGGTTTATGAGCGAGAACTTGGTATCCAACAGGAAACAGCTTATCTTTAGTTAATAATACGGAAAGAGCGTCCACCCTGATGATGACTGAGCATGTTGGTGAGTAGCTAGCGAAGTGGAGCAGCTGGAGAGATTCATTATTCCGTCAGGAGTTTGTAGACATGCAATAAAAGTAAAGGAAAGTCAACACTGGCTCTTATACTGCTCCACATTTGTTTGACTACATAAGCTCCTGTTTGCAAACAAGCATCTTATTAACCTGCAGTATGTAAAATGTTTAGTGAATGAACAGCTTGACCACACAACCAGCAGTGACGGTTAAGATTGGCTGTTGGAAAAGGGAAGCAGTACAAAGATGAATAAACCTACCCAAGTCTCGTACGATCTCCTTCACCATGTACTTGAGCATCCCTCTGCTGTGCTCGGGATGGAGGAAAGAGAGGAACTCCTGCTCATTCAGCAGCTGGTCTGCGGGGGGGTTGTCGGCCTGAAACCAGCGGTCCTTCAGGCTTTCTAAAACCTCCTGAGCTGCAAGACAGAAAAAGAGAATTCAAACTATTTACAAAGCATCTAAAAAATTAAATGTAGCTTTGGGTGCTGCTCTCTCTTGGCCCCTTTCACAAACCTACCCACTGTCTCTCTCTCCTGTCAATGAAGGCCTAAAATGCCCAAAAATTATCTTTAAATAAAAAAACGTTATGTAGCTCAAAATGTTTACAAAATGGCAGGTCAAAGTGTTCACAAAATTGAAAACTAAGTTGTTTGATGATCACAATCTATTTCCATCCAAATCTTTAAAATAAAAGCACCTTGTTCATGTCATTGAGAACCAGAACCACGGGATTATGCACCATCACAACATGAAGCTCACACTTCCCAGCAGAAAACAATACTTACTGACTTTTTTTACTTTTTAAAACAACACAGTCATTATGTTTTTGTTGAGCTTCAGTTGTGTTTATGGTAGCCTTAAGCAACAGAGTTGAAGTTAAGACTCTGACCAGCCTTAAAATAACTTCACACCCAGATCATTCAGGAGGTCTGCTCATATAAAAGTGGGCGTTTTATGCTTGGCACAGTTCGTTTGAATATATACACCCTGATCAAAATTTTAAGACCAGTTGAAAAATTGCAAGAATTTACGTTTTGCACTGTAGGATCTTAAGCTACTCATTAAGTGTCCTTTTAAAAAAATATTTCTATTTTAGGGGGATTTCAGTTTTTTTTTTTTAGCTATGGTCTCAAACTTTTGATCAGCTGATGAACAGCCTATTTCAGTTTAATTGTTTTTTGCAA
Organism: Cetoscarus ocellatus; assembly: GCA_037902135.1. NCBI lineage: Eukaryota > Metazoa > Chordata > Actinopteri > Labriformes > Labridae > Cetoscarus > Cetoscarus ocellatus. Next base: position 1,215,432 of record JBAMNC010000494.1, read on the forward strand.
TATTTTTTTTTTTGTCTCACTCCCATGTCTTCTTTTTTCATTTTGAACCTTCTTAAGATCCAACAGTGCAAAATGTAGATTCTTGCAATTTTTCAAGTGGTCTTAAAATTTTGTTCAGGAGTGTATTAACGCGAAGCTCGCCTAAAATAGGTGGTCATGACTAACTTTCATCTGACCCTGGAGCAGATGGTTTGCAGTGAGAGCACAACTGCCCCAGGAAACCACATCAACAGGGTGACGAGTTAGCTCATCACACTGCTGTGGTAGTTTAAGCAGCTGAAGCTGAATCAGCAATTTAACCTTTAAGTATGTTTTTGGTCCGAGGGCGGAAATCGGAGTACTGGGGGGAAAACCATGCATGCACACTGAGAACAAGTACAGCCCACAACAAAATAATTGATAAAAACGTCTATTTTAAAAATACATATATGAAAAATACTTCACACAAAATGCTAAAAGAAAAACAAGACTTTATAGGATAATTTCAATATTAAAAGTAATATTCAACACGTCGTACAATAATTATATTGATCATAAACTGATCAAACAAATAACCGCTAAATAATAAATCAATTCATAAAAGCTAAACTGAGATGAAAGTCTCAGAAAGTGCTTGAAAAATATCAATATTTACCGTAGTTACACCATTACCCTGACTGATTTTGACAATATAGTCTGTATAGTTTTGTATGGATGTGTATGTATGTATTGCACATTGCTGTTTACTTACTCTCCTCGTCCAGCTTCAGATCTTCATTATTCTTGACCTTCTCTGCTATTTCCTTTTCATTGAAACCTTTGCTGGCCAGGAACTTGATTCTGTACTCGTCCCATGTTACGTGACCTACAGACGGGTATGAATTAAAAATTAAGGTTCAGGACACAGTGGCAGCTTGTCCTAACATACCACAAGCCACAAGCATACAAAATCCGACTGTGTGCGTGGAATAACAAGGCACTGATGGGATCTTCTGCATGTTTTCTCTCACCGTCACCGTCTGGGTCAACAGCTCTGAAGCTGTTCTTGTTCTCCACCATGGCCTCCTGAAAATGCTCCTCTGTCTTCTCCATTATCCAGCGCTGCATTTCTTTGGCACTTACGCTCTTGTCCTTGTTGAAATCGACTCTGGAGGGGAAGAGTTTAAACAGAAATTACTTGTAACGGTCTAACATTCACTCTGACATTTTCAGATGTAGCTGCTTGTCATAAACAATCAACTGCAGCATCCCATATATCGTATTCTGTTTGGTTTGTGACCAATCCTGTGCCTTTGTTTGAAAACTGCAGAACACTTGAACCTTTTAGCATCATTGTGTCTTTACCTTTTAAGGTAAAATAAGGGGAATATATTGAGCTGGCAGGCACTTTTCTGCCTTAATATGCTCATTAGTCAATATAAGGGGAGGGATGACTTTGAAAGAATGTACCGACCTTTAATGTTAAACACACAACAAGGAAAAATACTACTCAAACATAAAGGCGCATTTATGCATTACAGGTATACATTTCCATATTAAGGTATATCACTGGTCCACTGATACACTCAGTGTTTTCTCGGTTTCTGGTGACATAAGACTAGATTTCTTTAAGAGAAATTCTCGTGCACTATCACACTTTTAACAACAGCTTTTTGTGCTGGATAATATTTAGGTAGTAGTTGGCTTACTCAGCTTTAAGAATCAGAGCACTTCTTCCAACCAGTGTTAATTTTGACAGCACTTATTAATTTAGTTTTAGTTATAGTCTTTTGCCTTAAATATCTTTCAGTTTTAGTCATTATTTAGTCATCTAAATTGTTTTAATTTGAGTCCAGTTCTAGTTGATGAAATTTCGCATTTTAGTTGGCAAAATCTACTGTAAATTTAGTCGACTAAAATATCAAGTGTGAAGGGTAAGGCGTTTACGTTTCCTTGAATTTCTGAAGTCATGTTTTACACTTGGATAAAATGAAACATCTAATAACCCTTTATTGAATGATAGTAAAGTTTGACTGTATGAATTAACATACACAAATTTAACTTTTGTGTGAAATGCTGGCAGAGCATCTCAGTTACAATACCAGAACTGACAACAAACAGTGAACCTGCTCTACATGAATATATCAATTCATAAAGAGAGTAGCTCTGATTGGATCTCTCCCCAACTTATCCCATCACCACGAAGCTAAGGCAGTTGTGATTGGATGTCCCTCTTAACTCATCCAACCTTTCCAAACAACCAAAGTAGCTGTGATTGGATATATTCCTAACTTGTTCCTACTTTCTACATGACCAAATTAGGTCTGATTTGATTAAGTCTCTGTCAAACATTTTAGTCTACTTTTTATCTGTTGAGGAAAATGTCAACTAATTTAGTTTTAGTTTTTGTCCATGTGCACTTGTTTTTATTAGTTACTGTCTAGTTTTCATCAGGGGAAAAAAAGGAATTTACAAACTATGATGAAATTAGTCAACAACTGCTTTCAACTTTAAATATAAAATTCGAAAAGTAAAATCAATTTGCTTTTGAAAGTAGTAATTTTTTTTTTTTTACTCCTCAAAAAAAAGTTATGAAATGTCATTTTGGTTGACTATTTCTCCCCTCTGCAAAAACCAGTTGTTAATGTATTTAATATCATTGGAAAGACTGATTAGTCACCTTTACAGGGAGGTACAACTTGTAAGGATTGTGCATTTGTGGAACACATTTAGCAACACAGCTAAACATGTTGGTAGCACAAAAAAATGTGTAAAAATCCCCTCTTCCCTTGGAAGAAAGCCCACAGTTCCTATGTAGAGCAAGAGTGGGGAACCATCTTCTTGTCCTGTCTTTGACTTCACCTCATTGAACTTGGTCTTAAGTTTGACATGGTACCAGGGCCGACACAACACAATCCTTCCACTCTGCGTACCAGCACACCAGCTTCCAGTGGCAGGGGATTTTGTACGTCATTGTAAAGGTGACTAATCAAGCTTTCCAACAATATACAGTACAATACCAACCAGTATTGTTAGAGGAGGAATAATCAACTAAAATAACGTTTCCAAACTTCTTTTGAGGAGTATGGGTTCATTTCTATAAGCTTAGATAGGCATAAAGTTTGTTTGTTTCAGCGAAAAGATGCTATTTACCAAATTTAGATTTTTAATTAACATTCATCAATTTACCTAAACAACACTGCTTCATGAATAAGCTTTCCCTACATTTTTCATTCTGAAAAGACACGTTTATAAAGATGGGGAGTGGGCTGACTTTAAAAGTATGCGCTGACATTTAATGCTGTCAAACACAGAGGGGAATTATAACAATCAAATATTAATGCACATATGAACATTAGCAGCATACTTTTCCATATTAAGGTGGGTTATTGGTGTCCTTATATACTAAGAGGCTATTTTTCTGTTTTTCTGACATTACAAGGATGACTTTTCAGTGAACTTCCCCTGTAATACTTTAGTACTTGTATTTTCATGTGTGTGCAGAACTTGAACTGTTGCAACTTTGAAGGAAAGCAGAAGTTCATTTACTTAAAACCAAGACTCAGAGTTTCTCTACTTTACATCCTAAAAACATGGTATCAGAGTAACTATTCTTTTAATCCAAAAGGAATTGCTTTGCATCTACATAGCTATTGCATTTCTGTAGTTTTAGCTTATACATTTATCAAGTTCATTTAGTTAGGAATGATTTCAAAATGCAAAAGTCGCAAAAATAGAAGAGAGGCTTTGTATGTGGTTTAATTTTTAGACTAATTTCCATCAGTAGTTCCATGACAATGAAGCTGAAACAGTTTTGCCTTTTTTCTGTTTTGATAATGGTTCCTACACATTAAAAAAATCAAATTAAATGTCTTAAGTGTTTACAATACAAGTGGTGAATTGCTTCTTACAGTTATTTTTAGGGTTTTATGGAGCAGCCCTTAAAAAGCCCTGAACAGCTCTGATAACGACAGGCTCAGGTAACCTATCATCTAAAATGTAAGACCTCTCACATGTAAAAATAAGGAATGCACAATGTCAGTACTGGAAGATAAAGTGGGTAATCGTATTGACATGTCTGAAATTTCTGACTGTACACATACATGCCCCATATGTCACATGTATTGGCCTTAATGTTGGCAGAATATATAATGTACCATAATGCTCCACGTCATCATAACTGCATGTTTACATAAAAAAACACAGTATCATTCATTGTAGAAGATGGATCTCATTCTCATCCTTAGATGTTAGAGTCTTGTCTTTAGAGGCGGACATGTTAGCTTGCCATGCGTGCACATCCACAGTGTGAAGGAGGACAAAGCAAAGTTTGTCTTTCCCACCTGTGTTTCTAATCCAGATAGACTGTTTCAATAAAAGGAGACGGTCAAAAATAGTTATAGTTAAAACTTGGTGCTTATTACAATGAGTTCATATCGGTCTCAGTAATGGGGATAATGAGTTTGGTAATACTGGCATACTGGATATCAGCAAAAATCCAAAATTGTGCAGCTCTAGTAAAAATACAACACTTTTTATGGCTTATATTTCAAAATCTTAATTTAAGAACTTCTTAGGACTTTTATTGGAAATGTAGAAACTAAATATCATCTGAACAATATCAGTACTTTTAGATAATTGCCTAAAAATCGGAATTTTTGCCGATGTTTTGGCTGTGCATAATGGCCAAATATATTAAATTTACTGGCAGAAACAATGCCGCATAATGGTTTACCTCATCACTGACTGTCCAGTTTTACAAATCCAAAATGTCATTTCTTAGAATGAAATGTTCAATCTTTTTTTTAACATGAATAGACTGTAATCTTGAAACAGGTCAATTTTAGTAAAGTGGAGGCTCTGTAATCTTGACAAAAAAATCTCAGTATCATATCAGCAATAATGATTTAAATACTGGCATATTATATCAGCAAAAACCAGATCTTGTGCATCTCTACTAGTCAGCCTGCTACTGATTCAATATTTGATTAAAATCTTTGTTTGAAGCATGTAAATAAAAGTAGATAAATGACAATAAGAAAATAAATACATCAAATAAATGATTGAAAACATCAAAAGGCAAATACTGAACCTCTCTGTTGACTTTGGTATTAAACACTGAGCAAACAAGACAGGTTATGAAATGAACAGAACTAATATTGACCTCATTTTGTGTATCCATTCTCTGCTTTTGAAGATCTGTAACACTAATATCAAACCAGAGTAACTGGTAGAGAAGAACTCATGAAAGAAAAAAGAAAAACAGGCCGTCATAATCTTCCCTCTTCTCTTTTCTTCCTTGAAATGTTTCTGAAGTTGCGGTTTCCTCATATCTGCTTTCAGCCTTCCACAAAGAAGAAAATTACATATTGTGTGTAACAATGGTGCCTCATAATGCTCCATTCTCTTCATATTCAACATGTTTTGGGATGTTATCTTGTTGAGACACACCCCATGGAAACCTGACCCCTGCACACTTTAAAGCTTCTCATAAATGTGGTAAGTATAGTTTATCAAAGTGTACAGGGGGATTTTTGAGGGCTTTCATCTTCTGAGGAGGTCAGTGCTCAAGTGTTTGGCATTAAAATCCTGCTCTAGGACCAGGTTTCCCAGACAGAGGCTTCAGTAAGACCTGATCTGCACCTACTGGGACCTTCTTTAAGTTGTATTCAGGAATGCTGTAAGACTGGACAGGGACTGAGAGTCGCAAAACAAGTCTTACTTTGTGAAGATTTCAATAAGCTTCCTTCTGTTCCTGCGGGGCTCAGAGTCTTCGTCGAATTCTTCCATATCTTTCCCCAGAAACACCTCCTGATGGAAGTCCTTGTTGAGGTGGCCATCCATCTCCATCTTCACTCCGTTCAGGTGGTCTGGGGGAAGGATCTCGTTCTCGTCCTTGGACGTTGGAGATTTGTCTTTAGAGGAGGACATGTTGGCAGGCCGTGCGTGCACGTCCATGGTGTAGAGCAGGACATAGCAAAGCAGGGACACAGCCAGGCAGTTCCTGCGCCACAGCTTTCTCCAAACAGACATGTCTGCCTGAAGAATTGGAGAAGCAAAGAATGAATGGATGAGGTTAAAATCCACAATTTCTTTCTGTCACTTCACTGTCTATCCTTTCCTCTCAATAAGATTGAAGCTCTGGCTGGATGATACCGTCCTAAAATTCAATTTCTATTTTTTTTTTCTGAATGGAAATACACAATAAAAAATGTTTAATCACTTCAAACAACTCTATTCTTTTACTGACAAAATACCAAATAGTTTCTATCATACCAGAAAAATACATATTTAAATTATTCTAGTGGTATCCAAATCACACTGATACCTGTATTTAACACAAAAGCAACAAGAATTAGAAATCCTGTAAACCCAATATTGGGCAATTATTTTGTTTTGGGAAATCAAAATTTTGAGACAAACTCCTGTATTCCATCTAAATTATACAAAAACGTTGGCAACATCTTGTCGGATTGAGGTTGTTCAAATTTCCTATACTCATAAATGATTTAATGAATGAGAGCAAGGTCTGCACACTAAAGGCTGCCTCAGAGTCAATTAAATGAAGATTACCACCACAAGAAACAATGTCTGGGACCCTAGAACCCAGGGCACCTTGGATCCTAAACATCTGACTTTTAAAGGGTCTTCGAAGTGCTAGGACCAAAACACCACTTCGTGATGAAAATCTTCATTTTAAGCATTGGAGCAGCTTCTAGTGTGCAGACCCTAAACTCTTTTTGCTACTACTATTTTGATCTACCACACAGTACTTACACTTTTGGGTATGCTGTTTTATTTACTTTATAATCCCACTTCATATATCTAATCAACAGATAGAGACCTGCCTAAATAATAAGAATATCAGGTTGAATAGCCAAGAATGTGAACTGGATCCAGTTCAATTATTTGTGGCTTTTAAAGGACAGTATTGGGTTGGTAACAGGGGTGAATGACATTATTGATACACCAATATATAGCAAAATTTTGCAGCACAATACTATCGACATTTTAAATGCATTACGGTAACATTTAATTACACAATATCTGGCTATTTGTTTTTATTTGTATTTTATTAAAGCCCTAGACTGTGGCTTGGCAGCAGTCTTCTGTTTGACTCTCCGTTCTTCTGTTACATTCATTTCCACCATTATTGTCACTTAGACACAGGTTTACAAATGTTGCAGCCATATATATCCCTTTTATCAGCTGTAATATCTGCAAAATATTCAAATTTACTTTACTGTTTCAACTAATCATTGTTTTACAGTTAATTGAAAAATACAATTTTTAATGTAATATGAGTTAAATGTTGTTGTTCTTTTTTTTACATTTGTTCCTTAAACAAATAAACTGTCACACTGAAAGCAGCAGTTTAAGTTTTGTAAAATTAAGAATTTGTGCTTGACAAAAAATATCTGTATCAGCCACAATGAGTTTGGAAATGATGGTAAATCGGATACAGGTAAAATTCTAATGTCCTACATCCCTAATGATTTATCCATATTTATCTATGTTTGACAAGAGCATGTAAGCTGACTTTTACAACTATATACAGCACACTTAAAGTAACTGTAAATAGAGGCCTCAGTTTTGTTGAAGTCCTTGCCCTTCTGTTTCCAATTTTATGCAGATTTTCCAATGCAGGATAGGCTTACAGGTCGATCAGCCAAGTTGTAATGTGAGTGCATACGTGTATCATAGAGTAGTCAGGTGTTTTGCAGGGGACGTGCCAGAATAACAAGCATTTCCACATAAAAAGATGCAGGATGTAAACTCAAAGGAATGAAGGTTAAAAAATTAAAAGGTAAAATAAATTACACAACCCTCCTCCAAAGTACATGCGTTCTCTTTCATTACAAGATTCTGTGTAGTGAAGCAATGGAAGTCCACCTTTCCAGGAATCAGTCTGTGTTTATTTAGAAGGTACAAGCTCTCGAACAGGTTTGCCTTTATTCAGTCCTGAGTAACTCTGCCATGTTATTTTATTTAAACAGACAATTGGGTCTAGATATGCAAGTATTATAGAGAAAATACATCTGGCCTGTATTTTACCTCGTTGATGCTGGATCAAAAATAGCTCCAGCATTGTTGATGATAAATTTATTTAACAAGAAATACATATTTGCAAATTGCATAGTATGACTTTGGGATATCATGCTCTTGTGAGTTTTGTTCCTCCCAATAGTATGAATGCAGCTTATTAAATGAGAGGAAAACAAACCATTGCTCAGATGTACATTTATCCTGCTGCATGTCTCATTTTAACCAGATGCAAACAGAGAGAGTCGAATTTTTAAACACCTAATTTAGTTAATGATTTGAATTCTGGAAGTTTCAGCTGGAGTTTGCAAAGGCTAGAGGATGTAAAGCAGATCACCATGAACGACTGTCCAGTTCAATATTGCACTTCAGTGATGCGTTTCAAAATATCGGATTTTCCAAAACTGAAACGCCCACTGGAAATCCCCATTTGTGACAACATTATTACGAGCTTAGAACTAAATTATCATACAAGTTAAAGGTTAAAATATAATTTGATACTGAGATATTAACATGTATCGGCAGTATAACTAAATTGAGTTACAGAAGTGAAGAAATATCTATAAAGGGGAAACTTACAAGTGATGTCGGCTGAAGTTGCTTCACTGGCATACGTTTCGTCAACACTAAACAGATGTAGCCAGAAGTAAGAGACGTGAAGCTTTTATTTAGAGCTGTTCATTGATTAGATGTAGTGTGTTATATAATGTTATAACAAGATAACTCGGCTGCCAAGCCGTAACGGCGTCACTGCGGGTTATTTACGTTCACATTATCCACCTTCATGTTCGCCAACAACGCGAAATAACGAGCTTAGAATGCCATTGAATGTTCTCGCCGTGAATAACGGTTAGCTCGCGCTGCATTTAACCTCACAACGTCATTCGAATTACTTGATATCGCTGCGGTATGCTAGCAAAGAGGCTAACGCAAACAGATAAAATAAGAGGTTAAATCTTAGAATAGTGATATTTTGTAAAGGTAGCCTAATTGATTTAAATATGAGCCATATAGTAGGAGAAGCCTGACAGAAGACACAGACCTGTGAGGTACGATGACACAGCTGTAAAGTTCAATCGACTTTGGTAATCAGATATGGCTAACTGCTGTGTGTGAACCAGTTAGCTGATGCTAGCTGGACTTCCTATTATAACAGACCTGCGTCTTTTTCAGTCACAAGCTGTCAGACTCCAGTTCCTGTACACGTGGCTCTTCCACAAAACTCCCACTTCGAGATGTGGGACGGCTCAGGCTGAAAACACCCCAGAGAAAAAGCAGATGAAGACCGTTGAGGTCCTGTCGATGTTCCAATAAGCGTCACCTCTCCCGATGTTGAACTGGTTGCTGGCTAACTGATCACCTGGCACTGGTAACTGCTGGAAAGAGTCTAATGCATGATATCCGGTGAGCACTTTCAAAGTAAAAGCCGTTATGGGTAACGCTTACCACAAGCGTGGATGTCTCCTTGCTCAGACTCAATCCATTCATACAAACTCAAAACTACTGCAGTATAAATGGCTAACTAGATTATATTTAACTTTAGCTAAGTTGTATTGCTATAAACCTAATATACCCGATACTTGCCTCAAATGTAAAGACCAAAAGGGTAATCCCTCAGCAAAAAGTAGTTTACTTGAAGTTAATTTTTATTAAGTATGCTTGAGTATAAGTATAAGTATAGCGAGTATACTACGGACCATGTACTTGTAGAGCACTGGAAAGTATTCTTATTTAATGCTTCTTTGGACTAAATTGGAACATATTAAGTTTATAAAAAGTATACTTTAAGTATAAGTGTAGTCTTAGTATTAATGTACTTAGTCTTAGACTTTTCTTTATACTTTTCAGTATAATCCAAGTATACTTTTCTACACTCTTAAGTATATAAAATACAGTATATATAAAGCAAACTTCAAGTATACTGCCTCAGTTTTTAGTATAAAATTAGTTTACTCATAGTACACTTGAATAAGGTACTTTTTGCTAAGGGCCTTGTTTCATTGTATGTGGAATATCCACATTACAACTTTATTGTCCCTTCAGGGGAATTTGCTTTGCAGCCAGGGTAAGACATCAATACAATCACACCAAGTCAGTCAAAACACTGGAGCACATTATCCAAGGAAAACATCAGTGGGAAAACCAGGAATGGAGCCATCCCCAACGAAAATGGCCAACAGCGTCACAAATGCAGTCATTTAAGCTGCTTCATTTTTACATTCAGCTTGGTTATGGCTTGGAAAATAGAGTTGAGCCAAAGCACTGGTGTGAAAGTTCCTCTTGATTCTAAATTATGTATATTAAATGTGTACCCAGAATGCTTCATTACCACCCAACAAGTAAATTCTTCACTGAATATTTGTTTTCTAGAAGCCAAACGATGTATTGCTTGCTCATGGAGGTCAGACACACCTTGTGTCACAGCACAATGGTTGGGGGGTATCACCTTTTATTTTGCTTTTGAGAAGATAAGATACACAACCAAGAACAAACTTGACAAGTTTTGGAATATACGGAATATTTTCTTTTTTAATTTTCTTGAGACTAACAATATGAATGTTGATGGTTGGATGTATGTCAAATAGGAATGAGTTGGGTTTTACTCAGTTATTTATTGTCCTTTTTGTTTTGTCCTTTGTTGTTAAAGTGTACATAATGTAATCTGGACTGTAGCACACTGCGTAGGGGGGATTTGTGTGGCTGCAAACCATAAGATACTACACATACTACATGTGATTGCAAGTCTCCCTTTAGTTTTGCCTCCCGCCCCCCTTTTTTTTGTTTTGTTTTTAAATATGTGCCTAATTGTGCCATACTGTACTGTTCTGTTTGTTAAATGAACAAAATGCATAATAAATAAATCTTAAAAAAAGCCATTATGGGGCAGTGGCAAAAGTGGAAATCACAAAAACTCAAATGAAGTGATATAAGATGTAATTTAGCTGGGGGGGGGTGGGGGGGGGTGCTTAATATTTGAGTGGTTTAACTTTATTCATGTAAATTTGGTTGAAATTTGTTGCTTCTAGAAGGGATGCACAATATTAGATTTTTGCCATGTCAAATTTACAGATATTTTTGAACTCATTATATTTACTGGCTTCCTGTGGCTGCTTGAATGAAGTTTAAAACTCTACTTCTGGCTTACACAACAGTTACAAGAAGGGCTCCTGCTTACCTGGAACCCCTCATCCAGGTTTACGCTCCTTCTTGCCCGCTACGCTCTGCCAGTGAAAGACTCCTGCAGAGTTGCCAGGTCCTCAACGTTGGAGGTTTTTTTTGTTTGTTATTTTTTGGAAAAGTTGCTTGTAAATTTTCAAGTTGGGCCATTACCAACATCTCCTGAAAATTTCAGCAAAATCCGTTCAGTAGTTTTTGTGTAATCTTGCTAACAAACAGACAAACAAACAAACTAACTAACATGCGCCGACAAAAAGATAACCTAGAGATAATAAGCCAGGTAAGGGGATGTAGGATGGAAATGCAGGTCAGTTTTCAGCTAAGGTAATGGATAAATGTTTATTGTAAGACACCTGAGAGTACTAAATAGAAGAAATAAAACATTAGCCATGATGATTAATTATTGAATTTAGTGACCAAGGACTTATAACATCTGCTTCAACTGTGAATGGACTTAATCTTTCAGTTTGGGTGGGGGCCTACCTCCTCCACATTTCATCAAAAGTCATTCAAACCGAATTATCTCTTTTATTTTGAAGGGGAAACTGTTGAACCTGCGGCCTTGTCCCACTTCACTCCAGCCTGCTTGACGCCTTTGGCTGCCAACGCCACTTGCTACGTTTTCAAGCAGGCGTGCCAGCGGAATGAGGAAGTGGAGCGGCACCAGTCGGCGGCCATATTGGAGAGGTACTGGTGAGCTGCTTGCACTGCAAATTGTTGCCTCTGAGTGGCGCTGTTTTAAAATGTAATAATTTAAAGTATCCAGGACAGCAGTCAAAAACTATAAGCTGAGAAGGAAGTTAAGAGCTAACATGTTATTTATCCTAATAAGAGAGTAAGAGGGCTAAATTATTTTTAGACAAATGACCTTATTGTAAGCATACCCAGACTGATAATTTACTCACATCAGCCATGTGTTATTTCCAGGAACCTGCAATTTACACACTTTAAAATACATGTATTACCTTGTACTGGGCCGTCCAGAGAAGTCAGATGTTAAGCTGAACATCAACATGAAGTATATCACGCAGGGATCACCACTGTCTGTCTATCAATCATCATATTTATTTATATGATTCAATAAAATTGCAGTTCAGAGTGTCTTTCGCAATAGGGGGAAAATCATTCACAGATTGTTAGGATGTTAAACAAGGATTGAAGACTATAATTCACACCCCTATCCAAGTTCGATAGAATAAAAATGAAATAAAGGTGGTTGATATAAATGGTAAGTGAAATAAATGAAAGGCAAAGTAAAACATTGATGATTTATAAACGCAAAGATTAGTAATTAGTTAATATATAATATGATAAAGGAGCATCTAAATAATATAAAAGGTTTAGTGTTAAAAACTGGATAAAAATGACCTGCTCCGTATTGTTTCACAGTATGAAAGCAACAGTATTACTGAGATATAAGGAAAAAATGCCCATATCTTTATTTGTGTGGCACTTACCAAATCCAACATTTCAGAAGTGTTGTACAAACAAACGATAAAAACCCAATTAAAGAACAAAAAAAGGATTAAAAGGAAGATGTACTGAATGACACAGTGGAAAATTTAAAACTGGCCATGTAAAAGAATAAAAGCAGAGCTACTAGGGTTTATACGTTCAATGAAATATTGATTTCCACCTCTGACAGAGTTTTATAAGTTTAAAACAAATAAAAAGTGTCTTAACAAGCTTCTTGCCAAACCTTGTTACTCCAGTGGGTCATAGCAGCCATCATAAGCTCTTAGGTCCCCCACCTGTGAAACACAACCTAAACAATAAGCAGTTTTTAGACAAAGTCTCTGTTTGTCATACGAAAATAAAAATTAAGAATAAAGGCTGTTAAAAAATATTAACACTCAAATACGCTGTGATATTGTGCGACACAATTCTATATCAGTGTTTTTTTTGTGCAAAATTGATATTTTGTTGGTTAAAAATTCATAGAAATTTGGGACATTCGATTTTTGTTTTAGCTCATCTTCTAGCCTCTTCTTGGCAGAATGCATTAGCCTTTTAACATCTTTGTTACATCAGTTATTATTATTTCTGTCTCTGAAACAGACAGAATACATCCATGTTGTCAGAATTATGGTCTATATGAATAACACCTATTAGAAACTTTATAATGTGGCTTCTAAATTGTACAAATATATATATATATATATATATATGTATATATATATATATATATATATATATATATATATATATATATATATATATATATATATATATATATATATATATATATATAGATATTCTTGCCAATGCACAGAATACCTCTTTTAAGTGAGTACAGTGTTTTCTTTGCTTGATATACACTTAAACTAAAATTCTACATTTTATTAGGACTTAACTAAGGCGTGGGTAAGAATGCAGGGGAATAATGTTAGATTGGAGTGCCCTTTAAGATGTCTAGGTAAATAAACAGTGTTGTAGTCAATGTTTAGGTCCTTGACCTTATTTTATTTGAACTGTTCATATTTTGCCTTAATTGAGGCTTATTTATCCCATATATGACAGCTGGACTATGCTCACAACTGCTCATGTTCAAATAACTGGCCAGTTTCAACATACTGATCCACCTCTATTCTCACTCTCTTTTTGAGATGCTCTGTTGGAGTTCCTGTCACTTTATTGCCCCCTCACCTATGTGGGCCCAGTGCGCTCTGATTGGGTGACTGGTCTACCCTGTGGTAATAGAGTAGTGCAGGGATGATGTCACAGTGGTAGGTCTGTGTGGGAGGGGGAACAAGCCGTGCCAGGCAGCTCCTGGTGATGCAAGGGGAGAGAGTGAAGTTCAGACGCCGTGAAGTTTTTGTCTTGAGCAAAGAAGTGCTCTATCACACGAAGGAAGCATGTAAAGCACACCAGAGAGCAAACAAGACTTGAACAAAAAGCAGAATATGGACTCTTTAATCTGACTGTATAAAGTGGTTGATTGAAAATAAACAGTGATTTTCTCTTTCCTGAAATTTTGATTTGGGCTTGATGAAGACAATCTACAAGAAAGCCTTTGAACAAGGTTAAATAGATTTCATGAATGTTTAATGTCAAATACTATCTCTTGCTTGGGTCTAAACACATGGATTTACCAGAATTTACTAGCATTGAGCCAAATGTCCTTAAATTCTTGGACAGAAACTCACCTCCATACACATCTTGAACACCGGTCTTCCAAAGAACCTCTCCAGCTCAAGCATTTCATCTCTGAGATAAAACAGAGCAGAATAAGCCGGTGAGGTTGCCAACAGAGGCAAGGGAGGAGAGAAACAGTGAGAGGGGAGAGAGGGAGGGAGAACAGGGTGATGATAAAACTCCACTGTGAGCCCTCCTGTAAGCTCAGTCTGGGCAAAGGAGCAGCTGAGAGAAGAGGAGCAGGAACAGGAGCTACAACAACACAACAGATCACTCTGGTGTGGGACAAGCACGTGGCCTTGGACTTGTTGTCATGAAGCGGTTCAGTTGTGTCAAACAGAAGCTGAAGATTCCACCTGTGAAGTTTTCCAGTGATAGAAACTTTTAAGGAGATAATCTGGACCTCATTTATCTCCTGTTGGGTGCAAATGTGCAGACTTGATCTCTGACTTGCATATTTTTGGTGAGTTTTTGTGGATCTTGCAGCTTTTCCAGCCAACTTTCCTGCAGGACTGGAGCTTGGTGTGAGAAGCAGCAGGAGAGCGAAGGGGCAAAAAGAGAGTACTGCCATCCATCTCCAGCCCACCCTCGGCTTTTGGACGCGACCCCCTCCTCTCTGCCTGTCTTCTTCTGCCCCCTCAACCCCCCAACCCAGACCCTTCACCCTCTCCTCCTCCTCCTCTTCTACACCTCTCCCCCCAACAGAGCAGAAAGCGTGAAAAATCTCACTAATGGGTTTATTTGCTGTCAGATCTGCGCCGATCTGTCATTCCCTTGCACCATTCTGCTTGACACATTTCATAGTTGAGTAAGCCTCCTCTGGCTTTCTGGCTGGAGTTTAACAGCGCCCCTGCAACTTCGAGAGCTCATCAAGGAGGGGAGCGACGGCGGCAGCAGCAGTGCTCAGTCTGACAGTCTCTTGGAAGGAGAGTCCCTGAAGCTGCATTCCTCTGGTGTCCTTTCCAAGCCTTGTGGGCATCCCTCTGTCTTGCATCCTCTGCAAATTGTTTCTCTAGGGATTGATTTAGAACAAGTGTGAAGATGAGGTGTGCGGCTGGGCCTCTGGCTGTGGTGGCTGCAGTGTTTTGGACTCAGTGCGTCCTGCTGGATGGGGTGGATGCCAAGAAGGAGAGAAAGAGGCCAAAGGAGGCCACCCCGCAGCACACAGAGACCTTCAACACCACTTTGTCCAACAGCGAAGAGGTCGGTGGAGCTACTAAGGTAGTAATTTAAACTTTACAAAGAGTAAAGCAAAAATTGGAATGACTTATCTTTGGCTATTCACCATGTAAGCTTCTCATACAATCACCTGTTGCTCTCTAGGGCTGTTTCCTTATTCTACAGATTTTAAGAAATTACTAATTACCAATGAATTTTTTGATAATTTTTATTTCAAGACTGGAAGTTCTCCAAGAGCAAAAAACCTCACCAAGGCATTTCTGACATTTTAGATAATAATTCAGCTAACAATGTGGAAAACCCTGAACAATCCTGAAAATCCTCCAATGTTAACAAATCCTTTAAAAAATGTTGGATCTGTATCCATTTTGAAACACCAAAATCTGATTACTCCTTCCTTGTGACATGACCAACAGTCCCTGAAAATTCCCTCCCAATCTGCTGAACTTTTTGAGTCGTCTTGCACAAAGTCAGACAGATGGACAGGCAGACAGACATATGACTAACGCCAGGAAAGACATAACCTCCTTAGTGGAAGTAATATTGAAGTAGGTCAATAAGTCAGAGACTTAAAAATTAATTTAATATACTCATTATCTCATGAAAACTTGTAGAAATGAGAGAGAGAAATTTCACGCAATGTTCAAAAATTCTTGTTCTGGACCCTATTTGGATCCCCACCAAACTCTGATCACTTCGTTCTTGAACCATGACCAACATTTTCTGAAAATTTGTTAAAAATATATTACGAACTTTGACTTATCTTGCTCATGGACAGACAGACAAACAAACAAATGGACAAATGCTGGCAAAAACATAACCTCCTTGGCAGAGGTAATCAGATATATGCCAAAGAGCCTCCCCTGAACCAAATACATCCACAGGTTTTTCAAGGCATTACAATGGAACCCACTGAAAACAGCTCTGTGACCCACTTTTGGGCCCTAAACCCCCAGTTGAGAACCAGTGTTCAGCCCTTCAAACTTCATGTTTTGTACTTTTACTGCTTAGAATTCAAATGGGCTGATTTGAGCGTTTGGTCTTTTTATTGAAGGTACAAGAGCAGTCAAATCTGTTAGCTGTTAACACTCTCTGCCACTTCTAATAAGATGGACATTTCACAGCAAAGCATTCACATATTCTCCCACTTAAAAAAAAAAAAAACATCATTTAGAATACTCTTTCAGATCACTTCTTCTTACTAAAAATCTTGAACATTTTGGTTTTGTACATTATGTCAGGGCGGGGCAACAAAGCAAGTTATTAAGCTGCATGAACATATTTCTAAATGAGATGCAGAGTAAGACAGTATTGCCTATATGGACGTATTTTATTTTGCAGTGAGGAAAGTTACCTTTGCCTTCATCTGTAAAATGCAATATGAATAAACTGATTTAATAAGAGAACAAATGATGGCCAAACAAATTCTCAGCAAAAAGATTGTTTGCAGTCAGAACAGCAGTAATATGCTTCTTGACTACAACATCATCTATTTAAATTGTTAGGGCTAAATGAGAAGGGTTTTTTCACTAGTATTTTTTTTTAGCTAAAATCAAATAACATTGCCATGTACTTGTCACCATGGCAACAAAATTAGAAGCCCTAAACCCCAAATACTGGCCAATTTACTACCAAAGATGAGAACACAAACTCCTGCAAACTATCTAAGTTGCACAAAAAGGTTTGCAACGCCTGTGAGAGGATGAAACTGCAGATGTGTGTTCCATCCATAGTTTGAACTACTTTTCCTGGTGCTGCCACCAGATGTGTGCAATTTACACAGTATGCAGAAGTGTATGAAAGCCTTGCGCACCCATATTAAGCAACATATGGCTTTAATTTTCAAATATTGAAGGCTAATACTGAATAAAAAAATGCTCAAAACATGGGAGAAAAAATGCTCTTTGCTAAATCCACACACTCTTAAATGTTGCCAACATCTTTTACATAAAGTGTCCTCTCTGTTCTTTAAAATATGACAGAGGATCATTAAGTTTCTGTACTTTAAGATACTACCGGCTAGGGTTGGAAATTTGCTCTTTTCATCCACCTGCCACTGTGGCTAGTGGTACTAACATCTTTCAGGCGCTCCTTTTTTTTTTTTTTTTAACAGCCACATTGTGGAAAATTTGCTTGTTTCTTTGTTTTTTTGTCTGTTTGTTGACATTTATTTACTGGCGACTATGGCAAGTCAGTTGAGCAAACCTGACACTGTAAAAAACATCAGCATTTGGCTAGGGCTGGTTGGAAAATATTCGACTCTGCCGTCAATTATTAACATAATGGAGATTTTACCATTTTGAAACACATGGCCATTAGGAATATAAAATTTGTTAAAAACTTCAATGCACTGAAATGTTTCCAAAGTTTTTCTTGTACAGCTTAGACTGTTGGAGTTATCTGTTATCGAGGTTTAGAATGTCAGTGTTGAAACATCCAACTATTTCTTTCTCTAAAAACATATCTCTGGCATATCACCATTCAGGAACAAAATATCAATGTATGATTTTTAATCCATATTTTCAAGCCTTACATGTTTACAACCAATATAGTTACAATTTGTTTGGCACTTGTATCGTCATGGCAACAAAACTGAAAAGTCTTTGTTAGGCTCAGAATGTGTGTATGTGCACGTCTCTTGTCAGCAAGAGCAATATGTAGGCCAAATTCATAGTGGCAAAGGTAAACGCTCGGGCGGGACAGGTGTGCCCTTCCAGGTCAAGCTTCAGACACTGAGGAGGACCGAAATGTGTGAAACTCTGAATGGATGACTTCCAGAGGCATGCTTGGAATGTGGATGTCCAAAGGCCGATCAATGCATCAATTAGTGCGCACGGTGGGTGTCTGCCACCAAAATTTTCCAGCCTCTGAGAGAACACCAGGATGGAAGGAAGTTCCAAGAAACTACTGGAAAGATGTTTTGAAATGGCTCATCTTGGTTGCAGGACATAACAAAGGGGGCACAATCAAACATTTAGAGTCTGTGTTTGCTGAAGAGAATTCTGACCATGACAAAAGGAGAGTCAAAAAAGAAACTGTAACTGCGGCTTGGTGTTGTTTTCTTCTTGCAAAATGTCTCTCCAGTGGTACAATTTCATTTCCAGGAGCAACAGTTGGCCCCCTGACTCTGTTATTTATTGGTTTATTGCTGGTGTTGCATATTTGCGAAGGTTTCCAACGGTCTATTTGTTTTGCTTTCAGCCCACCCATTATGTTGGCATTCTCATATAACTCTCACTGCCCTATATACCAGCCTGCAGCTCCGACCAGCACCCTGTCTGAGGAATCCTAACCGTAACCTCCGCCGCTTTTCCCCCTCCTCCTGAAACCGAGCAGTGAGGTCTCCTTTGTATCTTTAAGAACACATTGTAGGTGGTTGTGGCCCTGGTGGTGTTTATTTGACTTGGTTCGCCTTGTAAAAGCAGAGGCTATGAAGGATGACCTTGTGTCAACCCTGAAGCCTGCTGAAGATTGCACCCCACTGGGATTTCACTCCTCCGTCTCGTCCCACAGGGAGCCAGCCGGGTGTCTTCACAAACAGTTTCTCCCCAAGGTCCCACACAGTCTCGCTGCCGTGATGTAACTCCTGGGAAAGTTAGGTGGGCAGATATTTAAAGACCTATGGCCATGTTGTTCCCAGCCCATTGATTCTGTCATTCACAGGCCCCAGTCTGACTCCGCTGTGTCTGGGACATCCAATAGGGGCGGTGCGGCCCCGAAAACTGGGGCAGCATGCCGTGTAAGCCCCTCACAAAGCCCCATAGAAAGGGTCCTGAAAGAGAACACCTCGGTGAGGATTAGCCCCCTGTGCCTCCCTCTCTAACATTCTTTTCATCTCATCTCCCACAATCACAGGGTAATGACATAATCACTCTTAAGACGCCGTGTTGTGCCAGATCGTGTCTTTGCCAAACATTGTCACCTCTGACAAGAACCTGAGCTTAAAGTTTGACATCTGTAGAAGTGCTCGCATTTGTCGATGCCACCTTATCCTGGTTGCTGTGTTAAAGTGGGAAAACAAAACACTGTCACACGTTAAGGCTGGGCTATATGCTCAGTTTTTCATGTATATAGTTATGTTTTCGCGGGGGGGCTGAAGCCTATCCCAGCTGACACTGGGTGAGAGGCGGGGTACACCTTGAACCAGTCACCCCACATAGAGAGACAGACGACCATTCACGCTCACTCTCATACCTTAGGGCAATTTGGAGTTGCCAATCAACCTAATGAGCATTTATTTAGGATTTAGGATTTATTTATTTTTTAAAAAATGGGACAGTATGCATTACTGAACATTTACAAGCATGTTTTTGGTCTGTGGGAGAATGCAGGAGTACCCAGAGAAAACCCATGCATGCACAGGAAAAACATGCAAACTCCACACTGAAAGGCGAGGGGCGAGGTTGTGGATGGCTTTGTGGGTGTGGAGCAGATACCTTCAGACTCTTATTGTACATAAATTATTTTGATTTCATAAATATATTATCTGGACCTTTACTTTGGAGTGGTGGGCCCCCATCAGAATGAATTGTTTTGGAAACATCCATCCATGCATCCATTATCTATACCGCTTATCCCTTTTGGGGTCCTGCCTATCAATTTTGGTGCAGCTTACATTGGGCACCCTGAACTGGTTGCCAGCCAATCACATAGCCATACAGAAAGATGGGCAACCATTCACACAATGTTTTTAACATGTTTAGACTTTTTACATTATGTAGGATCTTACTGAAGCCCTGAACGCCTAATACTGAGACATTAATTGTTAATAACCCTTGGAAAACAAGGGTTCCCCATTTGGGGGACTTTGAGAGGCAGTCGCAAACACGGCGAAAGATAAGTGCTAATCACGACCCAAAATAGGGATGCTATACATCAAATTAAACAGCAGAACCTGGGCAACAAGACGATATAAACCTTTTTAGACACCCTAAACACAACTGGAATAACAACCAAATGAATAACAACATATCAAACTCCGTAGAGCTGTGCTGTGTCGACCCACTCGCCATGTTACGCCATTTTCATAATAATATTCATTCTGAAAATGCTTTTTTTTTTAAAGGCACAGCTAGATTTTTTTTTTTTTTTACATTTTTGCTGTGTGCCATCTTCATTTACTCTTCACCCATATCACAGATACTCATATTAACACATCTCAACAAATCTCACAAGTGTCCCCTTCACTGGGACACCAAAAGTATTCCAATAGACCTTGTGGTTGCAGAGATATACCCATTTTATTGTGGGTATGCAATTTCCGGGCAGAAACCTAGAAAAGTAGCTCAGGCAACAAAGAATTAATTGTCCAAAATTACAGGAAAACTCCTGAACACTGTCCAAACTCTAAAAACAAAACCTGGTTGGAACTTGCTCTTTGATAATGCTACTTACTTCACACATCACTTTATCTCTTTTGTTTAGAAAAATGACAAAATTAGAATTAGTTTCTGTTTGGTACCACTGATCATTGGAGTGACGGTCATTAAACTATTTTAAGTTTTAAAACACACAGTATTTAATAATATAAAAATGTTGAAAATCTTGACTGAGATGTTGCCAGTGTTGCTATATAATTCAGGATTTTGTCTGCAGTTGTGGAAATTCAAACAAGCTTTTACTCAATGTTTTGTGTTAAGGACTTTAAATTTTATTGCTGTTCTATCAAACAGGTATCAATCTTTTTTAATGCTCTGGCTTTGTGACATCCATTTTTATTACTCTATAAAAATATCAAAATGAATATCTTGTTGTGCAATTCATCTAAAAGTATTGAGGTACGATTTCTGGCCAGTATCGCCCAGTTCCACCACCCACCATGAAAAGTGGTTTGTTTTTCTTGGTTTAATTCGTAAGTTTATCCTTTTTCACGTCTGCGAGCTCCCACTGAAAACAGAACTACCATTTGAGCTGTCTCTGCAATAAATTTATGTCCTTAAACAAGCCAAACATTTACTCCTCACATTTACATGTTTTTCCCTTGTGCCCTGTGGAAACAGTGGAGGGAGTTCAGATGATGGCATTCGCTCTCTATCTCACCATCCTGTGTGTGGGCTGTTGGCACCGTGCAGTCGTACTCTGCATTCCTCAGGAGATTTTTTCCATTTGAAAGTGATCACAATGGTGAGGTGTGGAGTTGTGCAGCAGGAGGAATGTCTTTTTTATGACATGATTATGGAGGTGCATTTCAAACAAGTGTGATGTTTGTATTTTAGAGCAAAAAGTCACATATGTAAACCTTATTGCTGCGCACTCTGAAGATGAGAGGAATCTGTCATTGCCGAGAGCAGCGAGGGACCTGTGATGGCTGTAATTGAGGGAGTCAAGTCAAACATCACGCCTGGCGTGTTGAGTAATGGCTGGGTTTAGCCCCAGGCGAGGGTTTTTGTTTCCTCTCTCTCATCCCCAGTGATGATTAATGCAGCAGTGTGTGGGACCTTTTGGATCAACACACATGGGAGACAAGACTGAAACCTATAGGTCCAGGAATTATGGGCCAAAAATTATATTATGATGTTTTTATATGAATGGCAAGAAACAATATTCATCTCAGCGTATATATTTTCGTTTTCTGTAAAGAAATCACAAATGGCTATTAAAATACTATATTTTTTATATTATTCAAGCCAAAGTCAACTAATTGATACTTGTGTCATAACACAGCAAAAAAATGATGCCCTAGAAACCCAATTATGGCAAATATTGTTAACCTTTAATAAAGACAAACTCCTGCTTCTCTTTCTAAACTGTATGAAAATATTGGCAACATTTTTATTTGCATTAGTTTTCTTCGAAGTGATAAAATGGCCATTATTTCAATGATTGGTGTAGAAAGTACACCCACTTAATGATGTTCAGTCATATTTTTTAACAAAAGATAAAGAGACAGAGCTCTGCCTAAATGCACTAACGCAATAGCAATGTTTGGAAAAGTTGGTGTAAACCCATTGCTTATCACCCACTCTGAGTTCCAACAGCTCTTTGTAAGATCAGAAGTAGCCTTATGTGAGCATACGTTCTAGTTTAAGATGGAATTTAAACTCTACTGACCTTTAAGGTGTACCAGTTGATAGTTCTGACATAGGCTGAAGGTTTAACTTTAATTTTACACTTACCACCTCATGTAAAGTCCTCTGTGAAACACAGCTGCCATGTTGAATTGGTTTATCCTTGCAAAGCAGCTGCATTCTCCAGATTCTACATCTGTCATCAGGCAGATCCATCTTGCAAAGCTCCAAGCAGAGATAATTGTTCTGATCTGGCTTTTTAGCAACTATGAGCTTGATTTAGTTATGCTGAGAAAGAGAAGCAACTGAGGGACACAAAGAGACATTAATTTTAAGGGGATAACCCAAGCTAATAGACTTAAATTGCCAAAGAAGCAATGGTGGGAGATCACACTGGTACAGGAGGTCCTTTTTTGGGGGAAAAAAACCCTTTCCAAACGGCTTCTGGCGCTGTGAACAGGCAAAGAGAGAAGTTCTGATGCCTCTGACTACTGTCTTATTCATAAAAGTGCTTTATTTCTATTTACTTATTGGTTTATTTTTTGGGGGACAGATGCAGCATACATAGACAAACTGAAACAGTCATCCAATGCATATATTAGTGTTTGTGATTGCAACATCCATCCCTAGATTGACTTCTGTGAGAATAAAATGAATGAAAATCTTTATGAATAAAAAACTTTATTGCCCCTAAGGGAATTGGTCTTGCACAGACAGC
Source organism: Cetoscarus ocellatus (assembly GCA_037902135.1). Classification (NCBI taxonomy): domain Eukaryota; kingdom Metazoa; phylum Chordata; class Actinopteri; order Labriformes; family Labridae; genus Cetoscarus; species Cetoscarus ocellatus. Next base: position 1,238,649 of record JBAMNC010000494.1, read on the forward strand.
ATAAAAAACACAAACTACATAGGACATCAACAACCACACACGAAAACCTTTAAGTCTTTTTTATTTTATTTTGAAGGGAGGACACAAAAGAAAGCAATTGAAAACCGCTGCTGTTAAATTAACAGCAGTTACCTGAAGTTAGTTTTGAGCTGTCAGTTGGATTTGACATACAGTAATTTGGCCAAGTGGCAGCTCTGCAAAACACTGCACTCAAAAATGCTGTTCACTATTTAGTCAGATGAAATATAACGGTGTAAAATGGTTTCAATGCACCTTTTAGTTTGAACTTTACAGCAGTGGTTTTCAAACTATTTTTCCCAGTGATCACCTAAAATCAAGCCAAAATCTCAAGGCACACCATATTTTTTATTCATGTAAGATGTCTTTAAATATCCCCCATAACACCTGTCACAGTTCCTCAACAGTCTGTACTAGGCTTGTCACGATACCAGAAATTTAGTAGTCGATACCAATACCACTTAAATTCTACGATACTCTATACCACTCGATACCACGGTAAAAATAAAAAAATCCCCTGTAGTTCAACATACACTCCTTTATTTGAACAAAGTGAACAACAAACAATATTATGCTTAAATGGAACATGTAAACTAAAACTGTACATGACCACACACTTGGGACACTCTCTGCTGTTTCTTCTGCGGACTCTCTCCTTTCCATCCCTCTCTTTTCTCTTCCTTCATGATTTTACAAGCCACGCAGCAGCGGAGGCAGCAGGCGCGTTGCGCCACAGAAATGACCGTCCGTGTCAAACACCGTGCACTGTATAGTAGTCCTGATATATATTTTATATATATATTTATATATTAAACGAGGCTTCGAGGCACACAATTTGCCCCGAGGATATTTTGTAATCGAATTATTCGGATTATACGAGGAATCTTTTCAGCCCTAAACGTCACGTAACTATTATGCGGGACAGACGAGGCTGGACATAACGCTAATGTTACTTTGCCAGGCAGCTCATTTACTATGGGCTGGGCTCATCTCATCATTGTACGTAATTAGATATGAGCAACAATGATAACACGTGAATTCAAATGCACTCACCTTGAATTCTCTGTACAAGTCTGGATGCTTGTCTTTTAAATGTTTCGCCAAGTTGGACATGTTGCTCCCCTTCGCCGTGCTGCGGTGACGGCATTTTTTGCAGACGGCATTTTTTGCAGACAGGTTTTACAGGATCAATAACCAATCCATCCTTGTCAGCCTCGAATCCAAAATACTTCCAGACACGACTTCTGGCGGGGTTTTTTTTTCAATTAATTGAGGGGCAGCTGTTGTTGACGGGCCAGGTGCGTGTGCCTCCGCCATGTCGCGTGTTGTTGTTGTTCTTAGCAGGGTAGTCAGTCACGTGATCAGCACCGTGTGAGGGTTGCCAGATAATCGCTCATTTACAGCCAAAAAACAACGCTAAAGAAGCGGCCAGATCTGGCTCCTCGGTACCAACGGTACTTTGGGTATTCTAGAACAGTCAGTACCGTCACATTTTCAGAATCTTAGTACCGACTTGGTACCGAAGTATCGGTTCTCATGACAAGCCTAGTCTGTACATACCTTAAGTATCTACCAGAACAGAACAAATCTGACAAACAGCTGTACTCATTAATTCTTTATCAACAAAATCTTTCAAACATTTACTGGAAACTTAGTTACATTTTATAACTTCTGCAATACAAATTTAATCTTGGAAAGTCTTGTTTTTTTAAGTGTAAAACAAATAATTGGAAGGGTTTGGGAATTATTAAAACAACCCATAAATTATTTTAACTGTTAAAAACAATGGAGGTTTGGAGGTTTTTGTGATAGAAGTGAGAGAAAATGCAGCTGCATACACACATTAATGCAGAGGAGGGACTTAAAAGCTCAGCCAAAAGTTGTATATTTGCAATAATGATGTATGGTTGTCTAGATTCCCAAGGCATATCTAGACTTGTCTCAGGGCACACCAGTGTGCCACGCCACAATATTAGATAATCACTGATTTACACCATGACCTAGGACACAACTCGCAGTGCGAATTGCTGGTGGAACAGACCACTGATTTTTTTCACAATTTGCTTTTTCAGGAGTTTACCTGCAATTTTTTAATGTAATTAAACAATAAATCACCAGATATCAGGCATTTAGGTCTTCTAGTTTTGTCACTGTGGTGTCACTATTTACAAATTTTGTCCTTAAAATCAGAAGTCCAAGACAACCAATACTGGATGAATTGTCAAAAAGTGTAGTACAGTCTGACATGCTGTACATATTGATTGGAAACATGGGCAATGTTTCCATATGTAATAGTTGTCAAAGTTGTTTCAAGTCTTGTAAAACATGTTTCAAAATGATAGATCTACATTCTACTTTTTCTGCTGCAGTATTAGACAGGTATCAGTGTAGTTTTTGATTTTTATCAAGAATACAAATGCTCCTAAATAAACACAACTACACTTCCCATTTAGTTCATATTTCAAGCAGATTATCATATGATCAATCATATTATATTTAGTGGCTCCATATTCAAACAATCTTTTGTCTTGATCGTCAGCTGCATTAGTTTTACTATGGTAATATAACATTGTCATGCTTTTAAGCTTGTCTTAAATTGTATCGATATATCTTAAAAGCTTGACATATTTCCCAGCCTTACCAAGTCCCAGAGGAAACAGAACCGCAGTGTAAGTTCACACCCTTTAAACTTTGCTGATGGTGTGAACCACCTTCAGTCAGTGTTTGAGGACGGTGAACTCTACTTTCAACAGGACAGACAGGGTCATGCTTATTTAACATCTCAATTAACTAATGAAGTCATCTGAAAGGGAAACAAATAATAAACAGTCTTTGGTCTTAACATCTGAAATCTGCAAGTAAAATAAACCACAGTGTTGTCTTTTCTGCTCACAGACAGAGAGGGGCTGTTTTATTTGGATTTGGTTTCATTTATAATAGCCTCAGATTGATGCCAGATTTATAGAAATCCCTTAATCTTGCCTGATTCTTATCATGTGCTGGTCATGTTCCTGAAACCGTGATTTAAGAATTATAGCTGCTCTTAACAGTACATTTGTGACTGTGGCTTCAAGTAAAAACATGTTTAAGCTGACGAGACAACATAACAATCCTGCAGCCCTGTATGATTTATAATGAGAAACTGAGAGCAGAAATATGACATAAAACTGTTTTAAGGTGTTGACAAATTTAGTACGTCTGTGCTGATGACAAATTTAAGACAGAGTTTACATTATAAAACATAGAGGACATGCCAAAAGGTTATATGACAGAACATTTACTGTTAAAGGAGATGCTTCTTATTTTTTGCTGAGGAAATTTCTACCTCCTGTGTTTTAAGGCTTTAACCAGAAGATGGTTAGCTTAGCTTATCAACAATGTTGAAAATGAGAGTAGAGAGAGCTGTTCAGGATGGTTGTCTGAGGAAAACTTGCAATATTAATGTGTTGTTTTCATACATAGCCTGTCTTGTGATGGCAACTTTGACAAATTTACTTCCACACAGTCTTCAGCAACTTTGTTAGCTAGCTTGAAAAAGATTTCCCATACTTTTTAAAGATTATATTTTGGGCATTTTGTGTCTTTATTGATAGGAGAGAAAGACTCTGCAAACTGGCCACAGGCTGGATTTGAACCCAGGCTGGCAGAAGCATGTATAAGGGTTATGCCTGGTTTCTTACCAATCCGCCAAACCAGCACCCAAAGAGACGAAATTTGCCTTAAATTTGATTCATATATTCATTTTTGATGACTGCAATAGTATGTTCACATTTTTTTTAACATACTTAGTGCTCCTGATCCAGCTGTTTCTCTCTCTCTCTGAGATGCTCTGTTAGACCTCCTGCTCCTTTAAGGCTCCCATCTCCATGTATGTTCAGTCTCTCAGTTCGGATTAGTTCAAGTTCAGAGCTTCTCAGCACCATGTTGTCAACAGCTCTGCATTCATTGTACTGTCTCTGCTCTGCACTCAGTTTGTTAACCTGAGCCAATGGACTTAAACTGCCAAAGAAACAATGGCAGGACATCACATTGGGACAGCAGGTCCTTTTTTGGGGAATAGGTCATGTCCAAGCAGCTACTGGTGCTGTAAATGGGTGGGAAAGGCAGAGGTCCTAATGCCACAGTCGTTTGTATTGTTCATAACTTAAGTGCTTTATCAAGCAGTGGTGACATGTTAAACACACTAAAGGGCATATAAAACTCAAAGGAGAATACTATGGAGTTAAACTTTCACATCCTGAGTTGTCTTACTTCTGAAAATGTGCTAATTTGTGGAAATGTTCATGAGTCATTTGAACTCCGTTTTGCCAAGTTAAGCCATGACTCATTTTGCTGTTAGCTTAGCTTGCTAACTAACCTCCCGTAATGCAGAGTGCAACAAGTAGTCACATAACAGCTCCACTTTACGTAGGCGGTGAGGCTGTGACTTAATAATGTGATGTTACTCAACAACACTGTAATGAGATCCTGAAATGTTTCAATGAAAAACTACAACATTGTACCTTTTTCAGCTGAACCAGAACAAAGAAACTGAGCTGTTGGGTTGAAAACCACATTGCTGGTACAAATAGGATTGGACCTAGCCAATCGGACATCCATCGTTTGATTGTCAAAGCAGCCTGCGGAACGTTTTTGGTGGATGGTGCTACACTGTTCATCAGTGGTTCTCAAATGGTGTGACTGGTGTGCCTCGAGCCAAGTCTTTGTGCCTTGGGCATTTTTACAACAGTAGGTCACTACTACTAATTACTCATTTACATTTTTTGCATAAAACTGCAACTCATGTAACTTTTCACAATCTTGAAATCTTTTACCAACACGACCCTTCGCTGTTAACTGAACAGGAAGGTTGAGGAAATTATTCAGTTTCTCTTTGTGAGATATATAAGATTTCTTAATTTTATAAAATTTAGCCTGTTGGGCTTAAAATTGTGTTGCTGAAATTTTCTACAAGATTTTAAAAGACATATTTGAATAAACTTGCACTGACCCATACAATATTGCAATACACATTAATGGGGCTATTTTGATTTCATTTGAATACAGACTGCCTCAAGATTCTGACTTGATTTTTTTTTGTCCATCATGTCCCTAATTATGCAAAACTGAAAGTCCTTGATGAAATAAAAAGCAGCGCGATATAACAAAGTGAGAGCATTTAGATGTTTTATATATTTAGACCAAAACTGTTTGTTGAATCAGGCTGTAAAGATGTTTATTGAGGCTGTGAAACCACACGCAGCTGTATATCTTCCTGATTTCATGCAGCCAGCCCTAGGCTTACATTGGAGTAATTGCAGATTTTGGCACTTCTACATTGCTTCATTTTTCAGCCCTCTGGTTGTCACTTGGGAAATCTCTTGAACAACATAACCCTAATGTATGATATATACTCTGACCTTAAACCTTTATCAATAGATTCATAAATCTCATCATATACCAGCTGGGGTGCTGGTTTGGCAGAGTGGTCGGCACCCGACCCGGGTTCAAATCCAACCTGTGGCCAGTTTGCAGAGTGTCCTGCCCCTACTCTCTCTTGCCCCTCTTTCACAAGCCTATCCACTGTCTCTCTCCTATCAATAAAGTCACAGAAATGCCCCAAAAATTAATCTATAAAAATATGTCTATACCAGCTATTGACATTGGTTCCTGCCACATCATTGCTGATTGGCTTGTGCATCAGTGCATACCTATCATTTATATCAGATATCACACACATCAGATTCTTAATGATGGCAATACTGAACAAAATATTTGACTTAAAGTATCTTCAAGATGTATCATGATCTTTTGTCCTCCAAAAGGCTTGCTGTTCCCACATTTTTTCATTTTAAATGCAAAAAAGATCAATTATCTCCTGGCTCAAGCTAATTATTTACATTACAGATAAGGGAGTTGCATCAATTTTCAATCCAAGTAAAGCCAAGAGAGCAAATCTGCGTATATCTGATGAAATAGTCTTTGCAAATTATATGTAGTTTTTAAAATTTCATTTTTTTACACAACCTCATTGAAGCCGAACACTATGGAGTCAACTGTGTAGCAATAGTAAGTCAGTAAGAATGATAAATTAATAGTTTGCACTTATGTAACAAAAAGCTGACTGAATCATATAAAAAGAGGAGGATCTAATATACCTGAAGTTGAACCACAGTACAAACCTGTCTACCTGTGATGGATTGTGATCACTGGAGCTTTTCATCAGCTCATTTTACCTACCACAGGGAAAATGAGCACTCACTCCAAATTCAAAGCTATAATTCCTACACAAAACAGATGTTACATGAGGCTTGAGGTTTCCTTCAGCTTATATTGCCTTTTTATATCGAGAGGAAGCCAGGAATGTCTCCAGTGATTTCTTAAGCATAAACACAAATTTATTCACTTTCTCTCACACTTAATGAATGCATACAGACATCTTTGTTGGGACAACAGGGAAGTTAAAATCAGACCGCATAATGAGAACTAGGGCTGGGAAATAGGTACTTAAAATCACAGCAAATTTTTTACGTTGACAGGCAATAATATATATATTAACAACAGTAGTAAGGACTGCTCCCTGGACTCAAAAGAGAGTTTTTTTTAAGTGCAATTTGGAAAAGGGTTTATATAACTCACAGACTATATGAGAAAAAACTCAAGCACACTCTCTGTTAATGATTAAAATGCTCTTATTTTCCCAGCGCAGTCATGTTTAGTAGTCATAGTTTCCTTAATTTGGGGATCATACATTTTAATTTTTTTGAGTATGTTCTCGATCACTTTTGTTGAAAACAAAGTTTAGTTTTTACACACCAAGTCTGCCTGATCCACTTATATTCTCAATCTGTCAGAGACACCTTTTATTTGAGCTCCTGTCCCTTTCTTGCCCCTACACGGGCCAAATCGGTTTGAAATTGGTCGACCGGTCTGCTCTGTGGTAACTCATCAGATAAGCATGGCTCTGCACCAATGTTTTCAACAGCTCTGCATTCATTCTACAGTCTACGCTCTGCAATGGACTTGCTACTTTGTGCAAATGGGCTTGAACTACTGAAGTGCCGCTGGGAGGACAACAGAGTAGTGGCTCTATTCAGAGGTTGGGAGAATCACAGAAGTGCTCTATCGTGCAGAAAAATAAAGGTGTCTAATATTAGAAAAAGGATAATATATATCTTCTTGAAAGCATCGCGTCTTCATCAGGGAGTCAAATAGAAAGGCCTCTGATGGTGCCAATAGGGAGTCAATGGCTACATTTACGCAAGAGCTTTAATTCGCCTTTAATTCAGAATAAAACTTAAATCCTCTTTAAAAAGATTAAAAATAACCTTGTAAACACCTATTTCCAAATGAAAATGACCATTCCGAATTAAACTCAATTCCAAAGGTTGTTCTGCGCATGCTCGTTCCCTTGTCCTGTCGCGATGACACACATATTCTGTGCTGACGGGAACAGGATGGCCGCGTGAAGGAAGTGTTGGACTCCAGCCGAGACAATTTATTTAATTAGAGCCTTAAAAGATTTGGAAATAATGAAAAGAGGACGTAAAAATGCGGACCTTTTTGAAGTTGTATCATCCAAGTTGGTGTAAGGAGGTTTCCCTGCCAGAGACGCTGGAGAAGCTGAAGTGGAGTTTGTTTTCTTCCGGTAGACGTAAGTACGTCACGTCCGCCCCCTATCCAATCAGAGCCATTCCCAACCCCCAGACCTTAAGCGGAATTGAACAAAGGAGAATAAACGTGTTTCCATGTAAACCTCAATTCAGAATTACTATTTCCATGTAAATGTGAAGGAGAATACTTTAATTCCAAATTATTTAATTCTGAATACTTATTTCCGAATTTAAAAACATCATGTAACTGTGGCCACAGAAGCATTTGGGCTCCTCATACATAAGCCTTCCCTTTTTGCTCCATCAAGTGCTTTTGCTCTGCGCTCTGTTGTTTTGCTCGTTCCTAAGTCACCCCCTCAGGGCAAGAAATTAGCCATTTGCTAAATGCTGATGTTTATGTGCCTGGTGAATTTGTTTGACCCTCCAGCCAAAGTGGCAGGCAGTTAAATCAAAGTGAGCTAACAGAGTGATTAATGGGAAAATACATTTGAATCTGGGACCTCTGCCTCCTTCCTTCTGAGAAAGAGCAGTGGCTCACTGCAGACTTCATGTTGGAGTGCAGACTGACTGTGCTGGAGTATTTGTCTTGGTGCCATGTAGCTGAAAACAACATTTCTACCTGTTTAAGGTGTTTTTTATTTGCTGTCTTGTTAGCTTCTGGTTCAGTGATGAGATGGAGCTTTCTGTGGCTGTGCCAAAGGTTTTTAATCTCTGTGTTTTTTTCCTTTATTTTGGCTGCTTTCACATATCAAGCTAGTGAACTTGGTTTATGTGGAAAGCTACAACAATGTACATTTTTCCATTTGGTTCAGTTAGTGTTCACTCTGCACTTTGTCAGACTAATGCCAGTCAAATGTTGTGTATTATCGCCACCACCATGGGTTGGAGCTGTAGCTGCAGTTTTTGTTCTGGCCATTTTGTCTCATCGCATTATGACGAGAAAATGCACAACCGCTCAGTGAGGAAAAACAAGTAAGGTAAAGCAGTTTGGCAGTATTTTAAACTATTAAATAAAGATGAAGTCATTTTTAGTCTGTCAGATGACACTCACTTTTGATTTGTAGATGTTAACTTCTTTGAAGAACTTTTGGCTGGCACTGCTGGCAATGCTAACGTTAGCCACACTCTGCTTTATGTTGTTTGCAACACTATATCAGCCTGCTTAATAATGTTGGAATCAGCTAAATTAATCAATCCACTATGCATAACTTTTTGGTTTGCTTCCCTCATTTGTCTAAGATTGCATTTACCCACAGAAAACCAAAGTCTTGTGCACTTGAAAGCAAACTCAGACCTCTGTTTCAAGCAGGCCAGAGGTCAGTACGGTAATTTTGTTTGCACCAAAGGTTGTTTGAGCTTTCATTCCAACCCAAATCTTACTTAGTTCATTTAGTCTGGAGCAGCAACATGAAAGCAACTTTGGTGTTCCTGCTCATAGATATATTCTACTTTGGATAAAGACATCACAATAAAAGACCACACATTTATGTTAATACAATACCTTTATATTGATGGAGCAATGTCAGAAATGGGAGGGGAGGCTTAGCTGCAGCAACTTAAAGGATAAGTTCGGTTTTTTGACACCTGGACCTTATTTTTAGGATTAAATACGCTCGTAGACTCACCCAGACAATTTTGGCGGAGCCGTTTTTGAGCAATTTAGATCCATCCGACGGTGTTTTTCTCTCATGTCATAGTAGCAGACGGGGCCAGAAATCGAAGCACTTAAATTAGACATTATCTGCTGCGAAACTCACTCCTCCTCTGTTGCCATTGCTGTGCAATGTCCATTCGTGGACGTGCAGTGGTTGCTTGTTCTCTGGCCAGCTGTCCGGCTCTTTCCCTCTGCATCCTCCTTTCAAATAGCTCCTCGTCGGTATATTCTGGCTCAAAACGATATGGGCATCCATTATACTCAAAGTTGTCGTCCGACACTTCTACATCAGATAAATATTCCGCCATGTTGCACAAAAATAGCCGTGTAGCCGAGTAGCCTAGCAACAACAACGGCTCTACTCATGTTCTTGTCTATGACGTCACCAAAAGTTACCCATCCTTGTAAAGCCCCGGATGACCATAACAACAAAGTTGAGCTAACGTGGTGATAACACTGGCCATTCATTTATAAAATGTAGCTGAAATGAGCGAGTTTCGCAGCAGATAATGTGTAATTTAGGGGCTTCGATTTCTGGCCCCGTCTGCTACTATGGCATGAGAGAAAAATGTCGTCGGATGGATCTAAATTGCTCGAAAACGGCTCCGAGCTCCGCCAAAATTGTCTGGGTGAGTCTACGAGCGTATTCAATCCTAAAAATAAGGTCCAGGTGTCAAAAAACCGAACTTACCGATCCTTTAAACAATTCCACTTAGGAATTGCACACAGAAACAACAAAGTTGGGAGGACTTTACATGAGTTTACATGTGCAATGACAAAATAAAACATTTTGTTTGCCACCAAAACTATCTAGCTGTCTTTACATGGTTGTGAATCTGTCTGTGGTGGCTTGTCAAAGTCCAATAGAACAGACAAATGGACCTCCGTTATCAGTTTGTACTATTTTATAAGTGAGAGAGAGAGACACATTTTCTCGTCTCTGTCCTGGAGAAGAGACTACTGCTTCATTTATCATGATTTTTGAACACGAGGTAATACTTACAGAGATTTCTTGAGACTAACATTTCAATCAATCAATCAAACTTTATTTTTATAGCACTTTTCATACAAGAAAATGTAGCACAAAATGCTTTACAAACAGATAAATTTGTTTACTGGAGGTTAACACCAGTCTTTTGATATAGATCTGTCTTAAATGCATTTATACATAAACAAATGCTTTACTATTGCTTATAGTTGATGGCAATAGAAAGAACTACCCACTTCTAATACAAAAACATGTTTGATTTTTCAATTATATAATAAGACTTCTCCATTTACACTTCACATGAAGATTTGTAGAGCTAACTACAGCATCTTCAGTGTGTGATGCAGTAGTTATGTTTTGCACACAGCGCTCGCCAATTGAGTAATAACAAAGTGAGGAGAGAACAGAGTCAACATCGCATGCCTAACAGTGTTTATCTCTGCGGCGGAGGCACTGTGAGGCTATGAAGCGAAGCGGTGGGGAACACAGAGTAGATGCACGCAGGTTACCAGGATCCCCTCGTCCCACACAGCCCGGGGATCCCTGCCTGGCAGGGTGGGAGTGGCCCCGGCGTTAGGCCTGTGCACCCATGCATGGATGACTGCACAGGGAGCAGCACTGGGATGTAAAAACAAGGGGATTACAGAGAACTCTCCATCATCCTGTCTAAACCTTAAAACCTGCCAGTGCAACATTTTCTATCTGCAGCAAAAAAGTTTCATGTTGCAAGTGTTTAAGTTCAGGTAGAAAAACAGATAAGGCGTTAAAGAAAACAAGATAAGTTCAGTGGAGCACATGGAAGAATTCAGGAGCTGCCTGCCATGGAGTAGAGTTTCAGTATCTGCTCGCGGCCCCAGAGACGTGTTTTAACAGTTGTGTTTGTGTTTTTGGTGGCACGCTGCCCCAGGGAAATATTTTTCCTTTTTATTGCTGCAAATAAATTCAGCCTAATTTTCCCCAAACTACATGACAAACACACTTAAAGCCGAGCACATAGACGATTATTCATGCAGACCCAAATCCCTCTTTTCTGGGTAATAAAACCTCATATGGCTGCTGTGAAATCTCAGCGATGATTAGAACTGATCCACTAATTGATCCTAGAACTCAACAAAACTCACTGTGCTGCACTGAGAAAGCAAATTCTGCTCGCTTTTCTTGTCTTCTGTGGGTACAATCAGTGGGGGAGAGTAAACTGTATCGGCTATGTTTTTAGAGAATTTTACTCAGGATCCATTTTATTCCCCGTGTTTACTTCAGCTGCTCAGTATTTCTTAATGTGGTCATCATTTACTCAGCTAGTATTGTTTGACAAGGCCTGTTGCTTTTATTATGAGTATCACAACTTGAAGAGATATGAGTTTTTAATCAAATATGTTTTATAGATGAAAGCAGTGGTTTCAAATGTCTGGCATGTGATAAAAACCAGATTCAGTTTTGGATTCTTCTGTTGTTAAAGATGTTGGCTGCTCCACCCAAGAGACAGCTTCACAAAATGTGTGTCTCAAAACAATATTTTTCATTTTCTTCCTGTTTCTGACTTTCAGCATTCATATAAAGGTACAATGAAATCACTTTTGACATGCTTTTTGACATGATTTTTCTCAGTTGATTTATTACAGGCTTTTCTTGTGATCTCCTTCAGAGGCACAATCCATGATTTAGGAGAAATTGTTCTAAAATAGCTGACCTCACAGATGAAAGGTCAAGAAACAATAAATCAGTCTAAAGCAGCGGTTCTCAAATGGTGGTGCAGGGCAACTGAAGGTGTGTTTTTGGGAATTTTTACAACCACTGCTTATCATTACAAACATTTGACGACTAATGAATGAGATCATTTTCTTCATCTGTACTTTATGTGCAATCATTTCAAAACCCTAAAAAACGCCATCAAGGGAGCACCATCTAAGAAGATGGAGAAAACTGATTTATAAATTCACCTAAATTCTTAAACTGTGCCCAGTGAAGTTGAACTATTTATTGCTGGATTTATTAAATGTGCTAAAAATGCACATAATTTCTTCAACAATTTTGTCAACATTTTTTGAGTAAAATTAGTTTTTTGTCAAATGTTTTTATTCATCAGTGGCTAAAAGAAATAACATACCAACTGATAAGACACAATAGCTCAAGCCAAGATAGCTGTCTTGCATGGATATGTGGATAAAGATTTTGGCTTGGTCTCATGAGTGTGTCTTGAGCAAAATAAGTTTCAAAAACACTGTTCTGCAGGTCCCATATTTTCCTCCTTGGATGTCCCCAAAAACATTTTTCAAGTTTCTTGCCCTTTTGGCATACCTATTAAGGCTGTCAGTTTTCCTCAAAATCAACAGTTCTTGAACATACATGCAAATAACCGAAGATATTTGGTTATTCATATCAAGGTACCGCGATCGGGTTGCCCATCCAAGCTCATTTTTTTGTCGTCGCATCAGTCAGTGACGTCACGCCTGCTCGAGTTTCAGCGTGACCATATCATATCATATAATAGGATGTATTAGCTGATTATTAGGCTTATGCATAACAGAATTTTGTAAAGTTCTAAAAAAGAAACACTAGAAAGGTTATGCATTTCATAGTACAGTCTGTTGCTTTATGTGACTGTATACATATTCCATGTTTATCTTTCATGGCTGAAATAATTGCTGGATGATTTTGTTAATGGAAATCCCATTGGTAAAGCAGTTTTATGTCACATTAAAGACTGGTCAGGCACTATAAACATGCATTATAGAGGCCAATTTGCATGGCTATGAGTTTGGTGTGCATTGGGATTTTGCTTTGGTTTTGGGTTTGGCTTGGGCTAAATTAGTTTACAAACCATTGGTTTAAAATGAGGTTTCAGTGCAACAGAGAGAGAGAAAGAAGGGGCTGCTGCCGCTGCTCTGAACAATCCAACATCCCTCTGAGATGACTTGGACGGATAAGGAAAACGCAGAAAATCAAAACTGTTCATTTTGGAATTAGTGTGCAAACATGATTGACACTACATGAGCTCAAATTTCTTTTTAAACATGCAGCAACTTCAGGCAAATAAAACCAAATCTGTGTGAAAAGGCACTGACTTCTAACGAAGAATCCAGTTTACCAGCTTTACTTAATCTCACAAATTAACACCTCGTACTGTTTGTCATTTTCTGTAATCTGTTCTAAGTGTAAAAGTTACAGTCTGCTGGTTTTATAGGGTCTACGTGCCAAGCTGTTTCTTGGCTTGTGGGCAGTGCCATGTAACTGTTCTCCCATGTTTTCAGTCTCAGTTCTGGGCAAAGGTAGCTGCTTCTGGTATTTATTTTTCAGATGAAATGTTCTTGACTATAAGGTGCATCAGAGCTACTTTCCTTCTTTTTTTGGTCCTTTAAAATTAGCCTCCAGTCACCATCATACAAGAGTGAACATCCACCTGCAAACATTAAAAATGTTGTAGTGTTGCTCTTTGCTCTTATAACAACATTTTGCGTATTGTACTTTGTTAATGTAAAACTCAAATCCAGGACTTCTCTCTTGATGGAGTATCTCCCACATTGTTGTGTTGGTATTTTAAGTTACTAGGATATGAATACTTTCCTCAAACCCTTCACACAAAGCATCCCATTCATTAGACCTTGATCCCTGGTAATGTGTCATGATTTAGAGCCCCATCAGCGAGGATAAACACTGTCTGGAGGATTTAAGGTTTCTCACCTTTTGACAGACTACCCGACACGTTCTCCGACCGTCTTTCACAGGAAAAGCATGCGCTCACACCTGCTGACAGACGAGGGCACTTGGAGGCCCTCACATCAGCTCTGATCAAAGTCTGAGTGCTGGTGTTCTTCATCGGCTCACAGACTGATACCTGGAGCTGCTCTGACCACACTTTGTTCATGAGATGTATGTGCTGAAACAGAGGCTGTGCCAGGGAAGCTATAGTTTATTTAACAAAAGCAGAGAGAAGGGGATTCAAAGCGTTTGACATGTTTATGTGTGTTTTCAGATGATATGATTTCATGTCTGCATGTCTGAAGTCTTTGATGTTCTCAGTCCAGACAGACTCACCTGCTTACAATGAATCAGGATTCTCTTTGGCAAGTGTGAGCCATTCCAGCTGTCATGTTTAATATGGAGAGGGCTTTAGGTAGTGCAGAGGAGGGCTGCACAGTTTGGCCAAAATGATCCCCATTATCATGATCAGGGATGAGAATCAAAAACCAATTCCAGTTAAGAATCGTTAACTCCTTCAAGGAATTGATGTCCTTAGTTTTTGTGCTAAACAATTCCCAAATCAGTTCCTTCCATTCTGTTCTACAGGCTTTGCAATTTGAAAGACCAAAAATGTCTGGAAAATAATATCTGGAGTGTCATGTGTTGGACATAGTTGCCACTGATGAAGGACCTATGAAGGATGACATTTTACCACTCAGAAAATCCACAGGAATTGGCAAGGGAATCCTTAAAAAAATCAAATTGATAAGCAGAATGGATAATGGAATTGGTATTAAATAAATCTTATCAATTCCCATCCCTAAATATGATCAAAATAAGATCACATTTGTCCAGAGATACACAATATTCCATCATTATTGGCTGATATTTGCTTTAAAAGTTAATTGTCAGTATCACAAATTTGAACATTTCTGCCAGTGTTTAACACAGATATGAGTAAACAGGAAACTTGTACTTAGTGGCAGGTAAGGCTTGGTCGTGCTGTTGCTGTAAAAAATACATTTTGTACATGGTGATAGCTAACAGGTCAGCACAGTGGCACAGCAGAGCACAGCAGTGTTGGTCGGGGCCTCTCTGGGTTAAGTTTGCATGTTCTCTCTGTGCATGCGATGGTTCTCTCTGGCTACTCCGGCTTCCTCCCACAGACCAAAGACATGCTCATTAGGTTAATTGTTGACTCAAAATTGACCTTATGAGTGTGAATGGTTGTCTCTCTATGTGGCCCTGCGATTGGCTGGCAACTGGTTCAGGGTGTATCCTGCTTCTCACTCAGTGTCAGCTGGGATAGGCTCCAGCCCACCACAACCCGAAAGGGAAAGATAATGGATGGATGAATAAATGAATGGATGATAGCTTTTAGTCATTCGACCAGCACAGAGGGCTAAAGGACAAAATAAGGGTCAGAACCAGCTTCTGTGTGGAGCTGGGAGACAGGCTTCATCTCTACATTATGAAACATTTGCATTCCACGAGAACAAAAGAGAAATGGAGTCTAATGTAAGCTAGAAGTGCTCCGAGAGCACAAACCTCCACCAGAGTATTTGTAGAAATGTTGAATGTGGAAAACTTCCCTATCTGGCACTGTTAACAAGTCATTAAAAAGATTATGGATCTAGATCCAGGTTTGGTTTAGATCCAAAAATTTTTTTCATTACTTCCTTTCATGAATAACATTCCTGAAAATGTCATGGGAATCCATTGAGAACATAGTGAGTTATTGTAAAAATGTGTAAACTGCCCTATCTCGCACTATTGATAAAAATTCCTGGCTCCAACATACGTACTTGGTTCACCTTCAAACTCTAATCACTTCTTCCCTGTGCCATGACCAACATCCACTTAAAAAAATATTAAAAATCTGTCCATAAATTTTTGAGTTATCCTGTTCACAAACTAAGAAATAAATGCTTTGGACTATTTCGACAAAGCATCCAAGACATTATTCATAATATAAAGTCTTAATAAGAGCATTACTTTAGGAATGTTGACAAACTATTATATTAGAGAATCCTTCCCCTTACATCACTGCCATCATATATAAATATTTGATGTGTTTGGTTCAATAATTTTACTGTTGAAATAGGGAGAAAGGAACTATTCATTAAAAAAAGTAATAAGCTAACATTAGCTTGTTAATGTTACTCACTTAAAGCAACAGGGTCATTATCAGCTCTTCCTGTCGGTGAGTTTTTGAAGCAGTTGTTTTATTAAAGGCAGGACTACTCTTTTCAAGTTAACACAAAAATTATGTCAGTAGCGGGAGAAGTCTGTTTTGCTTCACTGCCTTAGTCACAAAAGAATGTCTGGCAGCATAAATCCACAATCCTCTCCTCTCAAAGTTTCCACATAGTTTTATGTCAAAGAATAATTCAGGCTTTCTCTTCATTGTTTTGTGTGTACAAAAGAAAATAACCATCTTTTGTTTCGAATGACTAAAACGTGCCTGGTTGAAACGCATAGTTGACAAGACTGATAACTTCTCCACTGAAAAAAGCAAAGTCATGGTGTGTTTCCTCCAAGGAAGCCCTCTATGTCGACATGCAAAAGTTATTAATAATGTAACGTGCAAAAAAATATTTAAGTTGTTTCCATAAGTTGGTATCAGCCAAAGAAAAAGTTTGGATAGGCATATGTAATACTAGCAAAAAAATATATAGTGCATTCCTACAATCATCAATTTATTAGTAAGTACTGTATTTAAGTAAAGTTTATTTAAATAGCACCTTCAAGAGCAAAGGCCACAAAGTGCTTCACAAAAAAACATGAAAACAATGCATAAAATAACAGAAACAGACTAGACGAAGGCTTGTCTGAACAGATGGGTCATCAACTGTCCATGGTTCTCAACTATGATGGGAAACAGCTCCAGAGTTTAGGAGAAAGAGCTTCAAATATACAGTCTCATTTTCTTTTTATTGTCTTAGCCTATTTTAGGACATAAATCCCATAGCCTACTTGTTTCCAGGACTTGAATAGGAAAAATATCTGCCCCCTGAAAGGAGAGATAACATAAGTTTGACAAAAGTGGTGACATTAGAGATGTGTTTTGAAAAATGGCAACCTAACATATTTCAACTCCTTACAGACTTTACCAACAGATTGATCAAAAACTAGCACTCTTATTCTCACTTTCACTTATTTATTTACTTATTTTTATTTTTTTCCCCTTCAAATTATTTTATTTTATTTGTGTATTTGTAGCAATGTGGCTCCCACATGGTTCATGGGAAGAATTGGGGGTGTTGACGGGGGAAAATAATAAAGAAAACAATGAGGGGTGGGAGTACCATTATCTTTTTTTTTAATCTCCTTCACTTTGTTGGGTCATTTATGTTTTTTGCAATATCAAGACAAAAATGTGACCAATTGTAAAACTTGCACTGTTCAATAATGTTTTTTTTTAAAAAGAAGTTGTGACATTAACTTAATTGGGACAATATGTGACTTGTATTGTTTTGATGACTCCTTAAACTAGAAAAGCACTCCGAGAGCGCAGACCTCCGCCAAGCAGCTCAGTTGTGCCAATCTACCAGGCTATTGTAAGCAAAACTCTGCAAGGGAAGCTGGGAAATGTAGTGACATAGGCTTGAAAAATGTTGATGTCAGTTTGCAAATAAACTACAATTCCCATAATAATGTAAATGAATGGGATTTGCCGTTATAAACTTCAATGTTTTTTGTGACGTCAATCTGGATCGAATCAGCACCAAATTGAATTGGCTTCTTCTTTGGACCAAATCACACCTCTGGTAAAGTTTTCTTGTAAATCCATCCAGTAGTTTTTGCGTAATCTTGCTAACAGACAAACAAAAAGACAGACCCTGGCAAAAACATAACCTCCTTGGCGGAGGTAATAATTGGTGAGTTTTGTCAAGCAGCATATATTTAATGTTAATAATGTTAAATGAGTCTTTGTGAATGAAGAGGATAAAGATGCCTTCAAAAAAGAGCTGATCTTCAGTGTCTCTGTCTGGTTATTGAGCAGCCTTCAGGCCTAAAACCAGAGCACAACATGTCTGAAAAGAACAGTTAAGAACTCCTTCACCTTATTATTAGATTATTCATCCAGTGATATGCTGTTATTTTTAAGCCTAGAAATGAAGGTAATAATTACCTCTGTCGTCGCCTTTCTACCTAAAGCTCACAAAATCCTGGGGGGCAGAGATTTAATGGTTTAATTACACTTATGTGTGTGAAAGAGAATAACACGTTGAAAGTGTGGCTGATTTCCTGGCAATGATTACGTCTGTCTTTATTATGATGTAAGAAAAGGTTAAGGTGTGTAATTATAAGTCACATGTGTGGTCCAACTATCACTGTTTTAGATCTTTGGACAAGAGTGTTGATGGTCTACGACGTTTGGTTTTCTTTGCAGGATCTCAGAATTAGATCAGTGTCTTCAAAGTAGATTGCTTTGAGCTGTGTACCAGTGCCAAATGTTAGCTGATTCCCTTGATTTCAGTCTCACCCAGCCCAATGAGCTTGATATAAATGGCAATAACAGAAATCCTCAAGACAGTATATATTTCCATAGTCATATGGAATAAAGTATGTGCCTAATTAAGTCAGAGATATCACAAAGCCATCAAGCATGAGCAGTTTTCTGGGCAAACATGTCTTTATGATACCAGAAGTTAGAAGAGAAAGGCAAGAGTGGTTTGAGATGACAGGCAGAAGTTACTCCAATAATAACTGTCGTAACCAAGGTATGCAGAAGTCCATTTCTTAATGCTCAACAAGTCAAATCTCAAAGCGGATGGACACTGGGTGCCACTCCTGTCAGCTAAGAACAGGAAACGGCATTGGACAACAGGAGATTGGAAGATTTTTTTTCTGGTCTGAAAAGTCTGGATTCCTGCTGTGACTTTAGATTCAGAATTTGAAAGCATGGATCCGTTCTGTGTTTTATCAACAGTTTGGTCTAGTGGTGGTGTAATGGTGTGGGAGATATTTGCCAGCATGGCTGAGTATTGTTGGTGACCATGTCTACCCCTGATTAACCACAGTGTACCCATCATCTGATGGCTACATTCAGCAGGATAATGTCACAGAAATTAATGGAACAATGTGTAGCGTTTTAAGTAATTTATGAGCCAAAAACGATGTCTACATCCATAAAAATGTTCTCATTTGTGTCAGATTGCTTCTGCTAACAATATGACTTGTGCTCCTGAGTGAAGAATTTCTTATCTGTAATTGCATAGAACAGGTAAGTCCTATAGAGGCTTCCATGTCCTTCCGGTCTATAAAAGCTATGAACAGCTGAGAGGGACATAAAGCACTACGCAGTACTACTAGTTAAGGCTTAACGTGTTTTTGCTCAGAGTCAGTGAACATAATTCACTATCATTATTGTATTCACTATTGCTCGAGGAGTAATAACTTATGCTAACACTAATGATTCAATGCAGTTTGTTTGAAAAAACATACTTCTTCACCAAAAAGAAAACTCAAAGTGTTGGATGACATGTTGACATAGCTTGTAGACACATACTGGCTACCGTAGAGTTCAGTGGTTGCAACGCACATTTGAAGCGAGAGACAGCACTATTTGTTTAAATGCAAAATACAGTTTCACCACTCGATGGGAGAATAAACTACACAGTGTGGCTTTAAATCGTCTCAAACTGGTTTCTTGAACATGAAAATGGGTTCACTGTACTCCAGTGGCCTCCACTGTCACCAGATCTTAATCCAACAGAGCACCTTTGGGATGTAGTAGAATGATGCTCACTGCAATCTTGTCAATATGGACCGAAATCTCTGAAGAATGTTTCCAACACTTAGTCACCTCCACCAAGGGGGTTTATGATCTTATCTGTCTGTCCATTCATTGCTTTGTCTTTGGTTCATCTGTCTGTGAGCAAGTTAAGTCAGAAAGTTTTCAACTGATTTTGTAATAAATTTTTAAGGAATGTTGGTCATGGCAGGGAAAAGCGATTAGATTTTGGTGGTGATCTGAATCTGAATGCAAATCCAGGAATTTTATTAAAGGATTTGTTAAACTGCGAGATAGGGCAGTTGTCCATCCATCCATCTATCCACTATCCGTTCTGCTTACCCCCTCTGGGGTCGCAGGGGGCTGGAGCCTATCCCAGCTGACATTGAGAGGTGGGGCACACTGATCACCAGCCAATCACAGGGCCACAAGGAGAGACAGACAACCATTCACACTCACACTCATACCTAAGTGCAATTTAGAGTTAACATAATGAGCATGTTTTTGGTCTGTGAGAGGAAGCTGGAGTGCCCAGAGTGAACCCACGTATGCACAGGAAGAACATGCAAACTCCACACAGCAACCTTCTAGCTGTGCGGCATGTGCACTAACTGCTGCGCTGCCATGCCACCCATGTTTTTTTTAATAATAACTCAAAAAGTTCGAACAGAATTTGATGAGATTTTCAGGTCATATTGGTCATGGCACTACATTTCAGTGTTGATTTTATCAGGATGCAGACATCAGAATTTTAGAAATATTTGTTAACGTTACGCAATAGGGACGTTTTTCACATTTTTGTGAGGTTAGAGGTCAAGTGAGGTTAGATTAGATAGAACTTTATTTATCCCTCTAGAAGACTCCCTCAGGGATATTAAGATTTCCAATAGCACAATCTATAGCAATAAGAAGAAACAGATAAAAAAAAAAAAAGATAGATATAAACAGAAATATAAATAAAGACAAATAATAATAGAAATATGGCTACTGGCTGGCTACTGCTCCTTCCCGTCCTCTTTCTTCCTGTTACTCCTCCTTCCCCCGAGTGAGGAGTTGTACAGTCTGATGGCCTGGGGGACAAAATAGTTTCTCAGTCTGTTGTTGTTGGTGTCCAATAAATTGGCCAGTGAGTGTAAAATATCAATAAATGTTGGCTAAAGAATGACTTCCTACTGGGATAGTAGCCGTGCCACCAAAGGGGGAATCCAATATGTGACTCTGACCTGTGCAAGAAATAGTCCCATCAATAACCTCTGTAAATCAACCTGTCCTCTTCATGCTGAAGCTGTCATACTTGTGCAAGACCAGGTGATTTTTGGCCTTAAATGTGCTGATAAGCCAACATTGTTTCCAAGACAGGTCCAAGCAAGCTGTTTCTCCTCGCTCATGCTAAGCTAAGCTAACTTGATGCCAGCTGTGACTTAATGTCTGGCAGACAAATGAGAATGGTGTCAAGCTTTAGTTCCTGGAAATAAAGCAAAATTAAAATGTTTCAGCACTTTTTTAACACATGCATGTTGGTAGGGACCAAAAACAGAGCCACAAACTGATGAGTAAACAGCTGACTCACTCTTAGGCAGCCTCAGGTATGTCATGTTGTATAGCAGTGATTCTCAACTGGTGGGACGTGACCCAAAAATGGGTCCCGGACCATTTTTCAGTGGGTCCCCAGCCTTTGCCTGGGTAAAATGATAGGAAAAGAATCCAGTGCTTTTATTTTGAAAGTTTTTTTTTTTATGCAGTGGAGTGCTGTCTATTCACACTCCTTAACAACAGGTGGGGATAATACCCTGTAATGCTAATCGACACACGTTTTAATAGAAAGGTGTTTGCTTGATATTAATAAGTAAGCACTTAGCCTAAGCTACATTTTCTTAAGATTTTTAAAAATAACTTCATAGTAGCTGGACTTTTTTATTTCATGTTTATGCATGAAAGCAATCAGTCTGTTAAAACAGGCTGAAGTTACTGAGGTGTTTTGTGACAGCTTCATGATCAATGGCTTATTTAGTGGTGAAATATTTATACAGAGCTGTTCATTATGTATACACTGATGCAGGGTTATCACAGCTCAAGTTATATTTGTAGTCTTTAACCCCTGTGTCCCTAAGATGCACATTTTGGTTTGAATAAAGATGCAGCTTCTTGAATGTAAAAGGGAATATTTCTCTCTCTAGCATCACCAGATGCAGGTCATTTTGGTTTCTCCTTTAACTTTTTTTTTGTATTGGCATGCTGTGAATTTCTGCACCATCTCAGGTTCAAATTGCAGCATCTTTTCATTAAACAAATTTGAGAAGTTGAATATTTTTCTCGATTTGGGTCGCAGCTTGTCATTAAAAGGTGGTGGTGGGTCCCAAAGCCAGACCAGTTGAGAACCACTGTTGTATAGGATAATACAGCTCTGTAAATGTCTTGACAAGAAACTGTTCACCATCAGAGTTAAAAAGGTGCTGATTTGTGTTCAACAGTTATTTTTCCACCGCCCTCTAGTTCCCAGACAAATCACTTAATAATAGCTTTAGGTACTAAGCTAAATGTCAGCGTATTCCTATAAGGCCGACGGGGCTGGCATGCTGATTGAGAATGAATAATTGACATGGCAAAGGAAAAGCAGTTTATCCTGAAGTCTCCCAGTCTTATGGAAACATCGTTTAGTAGTGTAAAAGTGCTCTTGTCTTGACCAAATCAGCTTTTCTTTTATCTGTTTCCAAGCCTCAAAATCACAACAAAAACACAGAGTGATCCAACAGGCAGCCGACGCAGCGCCTGTTAAGTTGTTTATTTTGTCTGCTGTCAGAGAGAGGAGAGACTCGCGGAGAGAGACGGCTGAAAATCCCAAATATAAAGAGAGGTTTTATTCCAGCATATTGCAAAGACAAACAAGGAGTCACTTTGTTGCGGTGGAACAAGAGGCGAGTCTCTGACAGTGAAGAAAGGGGCATGTTGGTTTTACAGATAAGTGATCCATGTCCTGCTGCCAAAACCTAAACAAATTCCATTTCAGGCAGCTCACCTCCGAGGCTCGTCTTTATCGCCTCCTCTATCTCAACTCAAAGCACTTGACATTTTTGGGGAAAGGTTGGTTTTGATTCAAGCTTTGTGATTGGAATTCATTCAGCTTCACATTTAACTCAAATGAAAACACGCCGTGAGCGGCATTGAAACAGCCTCCAGGAAATCTAAGGTGGCCCTGAAGTGCAAAATACTATCACTTAAAACACAGTGACAATAAAAACTAAACACAATAACAAATAAAAACCCCAGTAATGACTCCAAAACTGCAACAATGACAAAAAATAGATTAACAAAATTAGCAATAACAACTCAGATAATGCAACAATGAATGAAAAAATGCAACAAATAGAATATGCAGCACAAAAGCAAAAAATACACAAAAAACACAACAAAACATGACAAATAAAAAAGTCATGACAAATAAATAAGTGAGGGTAAATGAAAAATAGGCAATTACAATAAAAAATTGATTGATGATTCCCATTCACCAATTAAATAATCACAACAAATAAAGAAAGAAAAAAACAAAGAAGGATGCTAAGAAATAAGAACATATAAAGTAACATGAAAATGTAACACGCTTAAACAAGACAACAAAAAGCATAGCAAGTAGTGCTGTAACAAGCATAACTAAAAATAGAACATTAAGAGTAAATATAGCAAACAAAAACCAAAACTAATAAAACAACAACAAAATTTAAACCAATAAAAATTCAAAAAAAACAAATAAAAAGCAGAAAAGAAAATTAACAATGAGAAGTGTACATCCAACAAATGAAAATTTTGTAATAAATTAAAAAAAAAAAAAAACCCACCAGGGATAAATTAAATACAATGAGACTTGGAAACACACATGTCAAAAAAGCCTTAAAAATGAAAATATGTCAAATAAGATTGCAAAAAAACAAGAAAATGCAAACCATGAAAAGCACACCAACAATTTAGAAGTACAACAACAAAACACACCAACAAATGAAGCCGAAAAACAAACAGGAAAATCAAAAACAAATCCAAAAGACACAATTTTAGAAAAAACAGTACCAAAATCATAAAAACGAAAATGTGTAACAACGAATACTAAACACTGACAAATAAATGCAATAACAACTAAAAAAACAATAAAAATAAAATACAACAAATCTAAACTCATCAACATATAGAACATAACAACTATGACTTGTAAACATAATGACTTACCAAATAACACGTGTGTTAAAAAAATAGAAGTTAGCCAATGAAACCCAATGAAAAGTTAAAAAAACACAACAACAAATTCAAAAAGTCACAACAAAATTAACACACAACTGCAATAAGTTTAATTTAGTTTTTCTTTGGCTTGTTATTTATTTTTTTTGTCATGTTTTGCACTTTAGGGCCACCACACAGACTTCTTGGAGAGCGTTCTTATCTCCAGAGCAGATCCCGGTCCACCTCAGTGATTTATCATAAATGTGTTATTCCAGATAAGAAGATGGAGCAAACCCACGATAAGAAAACAGACCAACAAGCTTAAATCAAATACACATTCTGGCCTACGTGCCATGTATACATTTGTTATCTTGTTTATTAAATTTTCCATCAAAACACGAGTCGAGCGAGCTGAATTAACAAAAACAGAAACAGCACTTTGTCTCCTGCAGGGTGAGAATATGTCAGCCGTTTTGACGTGTTGTTATAAAATCCAGTAATTGAGGTCTGCAGTCCTCTGAATCGACACCACGCCGACATGAGCAGACTCATTTTTCACCACAGCGCTCATGGAAACTTTAATGTGCTGAAAAAAAGCAACGGCTTGACATGGTTTGTTTACATTCATCTTAGGCTATTGAGCAAATAAGAACTGACGTGGCACCTGAGTGAATTATACGGGGATGAAAAAATAAGCATAAGGTGAATGTTTTTGAGGAGAGTGACGACTATATTTAGACAGTATATTGAAAAGACTCCTTTGGGGATTTAGATCCAGAGAGGTTTTCCTTGCGTGACCCCCTCGGTGTCTGGCACTATTTGATTGTATAAGTATTTTCCAGTTATGGTCTTAAGGAAGGACAATGACTCCTTCAATCACCTCTTTGGGCTGTACTATTTTTGGGTGGAATTATTTTCATATAAACAACAGTGATCTGGTTAATAGTTCTAATTTTGAAGCCATAATTATTGTATAATAACAGTGAGTTTCTGCTTAAGAGGAAAGTATGTTCCTTGTTTTCCAGTGGGTTTGAGTATGGAATAATCTTCTTTATTACTTCTTTTATGATACAGTTTGCAAAGTGCTTCAAACACCATGGTGTGTCAAAAAGGTTACATCACTTCACAAATAATATTACAGAATGGGTTACCCATCTTCTTGATTCTGGATGTGTTAGTGATCATATTGACATTGAAAATGTATTATTTAAAAAGTTTTATTTCTTTTTGTGTTCCACGTAGATGTCAGAGAACCAGAGAGTGGATCCACTTGGATCATGGATGGACTTTGTCAAAAGACCAGTTGGCAACTTCCCCGGAAAGTGTCGCAAGCGCAAACGACCCCTGGTAAATCCAATAAACTGCATGCCTTACATTTTTGCTAAATCTAAGATGATTCAGATTTCTTGAAACAGTGATCAGTACATTTTAGATGTTACTAGAGATGCCACAATTGATCTGACCATTATAAAAAGGTGGATTTTCTCTTTTTCTCTTCTGGTTCTCCCTCAAAACTGTCTTCTCGTTTGAGTCCACCTCTCTTGATCTTTGTTTGGCCACCGACTTAGCCATCCTCTTTGCTTTGTTCGTCTGCTGATGCTAATGCCTGGTCTAAACTCTGAGTCGATCAGCTTGATAGACACATGGTTTCTGGAGCGGGATCCAGCTGTGGCTCTAAATCCGCTGGATTGGCATGTGTAGTCGAGGTCTTCATTGTTTAACAAATCCTCAGTGTTCATGCCTATAGCAGCACCAAAACTAAACCCAATTTCTTCTGCAAGAGCTCTCTCTGACAGACCAGGCGTTCCTGGTTTGGTACATCCAAATAAGGCCCCATTTACACGACAATGAAAACTACCGAAAATTGAGAGTTTTTGTTGTGTTTGCACCTTCTGTTTACACGAAAACGGTGCCTAGAGTGCCTGAACCGCAAACTTTTGAAACCAGAGTCCAGAGTGAAACATTTTTAAAACGTTTTGGTATCTGTCTCTGTGTCAACAGGAATCAACGTTTTCAGGGAAAATGATGACGTGCGGTGCATGCGCAGTATTCTTTCAGATGAAGGTTGCGCATGCACCCAGGAACAACAACAGTTTTGGTCGTCTACCGAGCAACGGGTGCTGCTTACTGTGCTTGGTTTGTTATCCAGACAAAAATATCCAGACAGATTTGTCGTCCAGACAAGAAACTCTTGCGTCTTTGTGCGTCCACTCACTATTGTTCTTTTGAAAAGTTTGTCTTTACCGGAAAGCGTTCACGTTTTCTAACACTGTTGTTTCTCTACAAACCCACATCAGCAACTACTGGCCTGGCATGCACGATACAGCGTTTTCAGTCTTTCTCGCGGATCCATGTGAACGCGCATCGTTTTCACATTGTCTCTGTGTGAACGTGGAGAAAATGTGAAAAAGTAAAAACCTTTCCGTTTCTGGTGACAACGTTGTTGTGTAAACAGGGAATAAACCAGTGACCTGTGATTAATACTCTGATGGGACAGTGCCAACTACAAACCAGCCAGGAAGTACTTCGTGTATCAGCATTTAAATCAAATTAAGTTTTAATTCAGTATCTTAAACTATCAGCATGAAAAACTCAGCTAAAATTTCTACAACGGCGCTCAAAGCAGCCATGATAAGTCGCTCAAATGTACTGTGAGTCTTATTGTCAAAAACAAACACTTTTTGAAACGTGTTAAAGCAGCAGGATTAAAGCTTGTTAGTTTATTGAGCAACACAAAAAATACAATGTGATGTGCTCAAAGAGGGCTGGGCGAAGGTTAAGGTAAATAAAACATCATTTAAACGTGTTCATATGTAACTTTAGTGAAGGAATTTAGGTTTTGGTGAGAAACTTGAAAAACATCTGAAAGTGAAATTTATTTGTTACCTTCACCAAGGGGGTTATGTTTGTGTTGTTGTCCATCTGAGTAAGATCATTCATACTTCTTAATAGATTTTGGTCATGACAAAATGAGGAAGTGATTAGATTTTGGTGATGATCTGAATATAGATGCAGATCCAGGAGGATTTTAAAAAATGTTATGTGCAGGATAAGTCAGTTTTCCACATTTTTGCTAATAAGTCAAAAAGTTCTCACCGGATTTGGGTGAAATTTTGAAGGGATTTTGGCCATAGCACAAGGAGTTGTACTTTTAGTGTCGATCCATATCTGGATGCATATCCAGGAATATTTTTAAAAGAATTTAACATAGTGTGAGATGACAGTTTTCCACCTTTTCAGTCATACCTTGGCTAAGCACTGATACAACAGAAAAGTCCACGAACAAATAAAGAGTACATAAACAACAAAACAAACCAAACTCATCAATGAAATCTATTTCTTTTTTATCAGAGTAAACTCCTCTTGCAGTAGGTCTGAGAGCACTCTACAAAGTTAGGTAGACTGATCAATGCTGAACCAGCTTCTTGAGGGAAAACCTAACATATGACCAGGTGGTGTCAATCTCAGCCAATCTCACCTATTAATGACTTTAGATCAGTAACAGCAGCAAAAACCACGAAGGGGCATCTCTAATTCTCACAACTGCTTTCAGTTTATTAAACAGGTTTATACAATGTGTTTCAAGTTAGGCTTGATGAGTCATTTTCCTTTTTCTTTCACATCTGTCCTCTTCTAGCCGGGCCCACCTGGTCCTCCTGGTCCTCCTGGCCCTCAGGGGCCTCCTGGTTCTCCTGGAGCTGAAGTGACCCAGGAAGTTCTCCTGCAGGAGTTTAAAGACATGATAAGAGGTGATAACAAGCAGACATATACAGTTATGTGCTTTACAAAGATGCTGCTTTATTTTATTTTTCTGTGTTTTTTGTATGAAGAAGTTTGTGCAGCTTTCATTTCTTAGCTCTCGTTATTATCCAAATGAAGATGATGTTTGTTTACTTTACGCTGAATGACGAAATACATCATCTATTTCTGTGCTATCATAGTGTAAACAGACTCTGCATGGACTCTAACATTTCTGAATATGACAAATACCTTGATCATCTGACTTTGGCATTTGATCAAATATTCATTTGTGGGCTTATCTGCTCTGTAATAACTTGGATTTGTTTCTGTCAGAGGCCACAGAGAGGAGAGCAGCAGCAGCTTTGGACAGAAGCACCAGCCCCAGCCAGCTACCTACAGCCCTCCTCACCCTGGAGGGGATGACATCCTATCGGCGGATCGAGGAGGCCTTCCACTGCACGCTCAAGGGCCCGGTGGTGGTTGACAAGAAGACGCTGGTGGAGCTCCAAAACTTTCAGACAGTATGTTTGTTTGAGGCCGAGTAAATGTTTATGAACTGGTCGAGCTTTGGTGCCTGTGCATGCCTGAAGGGGAAAGTTTGGCTTATCCTCCTCTGTGCGGTTCCACGCTTTGTTTCTGACCCATTTGCTTCTCTTTCTTAACCCTGGTTTAAGGAGGGAGTGTTTGGTAATCATCGCTTGGTGTGCATGTGGGGCTGTTTATAAGAGGATCATCCCCTCTCTGGTAACTGGCACTGGCAAAAGCATGCACTACCACTCTGAGGCTCAGGCCGGCTCTTTGGTCAAAAATACCCACTATTTCAATTCTACACATTAGTTTCTGGGCGGCACACAAAAGGCACTCTGTCTCTGAGCTGGAATAAAGTGTGGAGAGGACAGAAATAGACACTGTTTAAAACGGCATGCTGTAGTGGAAGAACTATGCCCTGTTGGGATGGGCTGATGAGGCTGGAGGCGGAGGGAGGATTGAGATTTGCGTGATTATTTAACATGCTAACACAGCACAGTTTTTGTCATAGACATGCTAAGTGCTGTTTTATGTGTTTTAAAGAATTAGAGGTAAAGAAAAAGCTAGATCTTGGAAGTTTATGGGTAGAGCTGTACATCTTCACTAGTCCCATGGTTCCCTTCAATTAATATTATCAAGTTATCAACTCGGTTCTATATCAAGCCGCAACACCGTGTGGAGTAGCCTGGATTTGCCATATTACTTCACCAGGCTACTTTTTAGATTAAAAAAAACAGTCAGATAAATATGAACTCCTTTTGTTAATTGAAAATCCCTTTTGAGATCATCTGCAGCAAAAATGCTTTTTCATTGTAAACCAAAATAAACTATAGAAGCACTCAGAGAGTGCAGACCTGTGCCAAACAGCTCAGTTCTGGCAGTAGCTTTTCCACAACCCCTGTAAAAGATACAGTTCTGGATCACCAGATCCAAAATAAAGCCAGAATCTGGACCAAACTCAGCACGTACATGGAGGTTGTTATCCTGTATAAACATCACCTGGGAACATCACTTAATGTTTAGATTTTATATGAATTATTGATGTCTTCAGTAGGATTTCCCATTATAAAGTTCAGTGATTTTTTGTGATGTCAATCTGAGTCAGATCCAGATGAAATTTACCTTGATGACAGAGACATGGACCCCATATTATCCATAAAGAAATAAATGAGATATTATTTTTTTTAAATTTTGCCCAAAGTTAACTTATTGGATATTTTGAAATCTTGGGAAATTTTTGGCATCCAGACAAATGTATGTATCATCATCAAAATCTAATCATTTCTAAGTTGGGCCATTACCAAGATCTCCTTAAAATTTCAGCGAAATCTGTCCAGTAGTTTTTGCGTAATCTTGCTAACAAACAAAGAAACAAACAAACATACGCCAGCAAAAACACAACCTCCTTGGCGGAGGTAATACATTTCATAGGTCCCATCATCCTACTTGATTTTACTTCCTCAGAAACAAAACTGATGCTGCAGACTAACAGCAGACTCTGGAAGATTAAACTATTATTAACTGTCTCTGCTTGGATGCATCTTCATCGATGTCCGCATCACGATGCTTCAATTTAAAGATTATTTTTGACACCTGAGTTTTGAGTCTGTTAATGCGGGAACTAGATAAACTTGTCTACACATTTTCCAAAATAAATTGTTCAATAAACTTGGAACCCTGAGAATTCATAGATGGAAACTAACAGCTAAATAGCTAATCAGCCTTTACCACTTTTTTGACTGTTTCTGATATTGTGAGAATGCTTCAGTGAAATATAAATTTTATCCGAGCATCAACATATTTCACACAGTTTGTGTTCTAATTGTTTATTGGCACAGTAAAAGGAGAGGGATTGAATGAGCCTACCAAAGTTCAGACCAATCAATGAAATCCCCTGTGCAGATGAAAACACACTACCTGGTAGACACGCACTGATTGGTTTGATTTGTGTTGTGCCCAAAACGCACCTATTCTGAAGGCTGATTTGACTTTTAAACAATTTATCCAGTGGGCTAATCTCTGTTAGAAGCTAAGTAGCACCAGTGTTTTAAACTTTTCACTTAGTGTTGAGAATTTGATGCTCTCATAGAGAGGTGGAAAATCAAAGTTGGTGATGTAACACAACTCAGGAGCTACAATAAGCCTCCTTCATTTTGGGCACCCCATAACATGAATGAAATTTGAAAACTGGTACAAATGCTGCCTTGGAAGCAAATACTTAAAAACTGTTTTACATGTGACCCCTTGATTGTAGTCTTACACTTGAGTTGTGAAGGGAAATGGTGGATTACTTCTCTAAAATGTAATTTGTTTCCGTCTCTTAGCCTCCAGCCAAAGGAGCTTTCCTCAGAGGGTCAGGAATGGACCAGTCTACAGGAAGATTCACAGCTCCGATCACAGGAATCTACCAGTTCTCTGCCAATGTCCACATCGGTAAATCAAACTTAATGTCTTACACGTTAAAATTAGTTGTACTGAGCTTTTCTTAGATCAAATCATCTCAATATGTTTCACAAAGGAACAAACAGCTAGAAATTATTAACCGATAAGATTCTAAAAGAGAAACAGCAGAAGGGAGAAGTTAATGAAATTATGTTTAAATAAATTAATGATTTAAATGATTAATAGTGCATAAACCAAAGTGTATTTATTGAGAAATTGTTCTGAGTAGTTGCAGGTGAGGTTATTTTACATGAAATAAAACTGCAAATTGTGTTTGAGCAGGCTAGCA
The DNA here is from genome assembly GCA_037902135.1 of Cetoscarus ocellatus. Lineage (NCBI taxonomy): Eukaryota > Metazoa > Chordata > Actinopteri > Labriformes > Labridae > Cetoscarus > Cetoscarus ocellatus. Next base: position 1,269,528 of record JBAMNC010000494.1, read on the forward strand.
CACACTTCCAGCCATTCCTTATAAACATCCTTTTCTGTTTTGGAAAGACTGAAAAGATAAACAACCAAGAACTTCATGAACAGGGGATCTTTCTTCCTACAGCCCCATGTAAACAGAGCGTGACAGGCCTGCTGTGTGTAGTGATAGTCTCTAAGATTGAACTGGACAATCACTGTTCATGGATTTTAAGAAGCGGCCACTTCAATGAGATTTGCATAGTGTTTTTTTTATTCTTAAATCTCCTGACCTGAGGATGAACTGGTATTTTCATGTGATTGTTTTGAATCTTTACAGACCACAATGAGGTGAAGAGGAGCAAGAGTCAGCTGAAGGCCAGAGACAATGTCCGGGTGCTGATCTGCATCGAATCACTCTGCCACAGATACACGTAGGTATCCTTTACCTTTGAGTGTGTTTTTGTCACACCTGTTTTAGTCTTTGCTAGTTTCTATCCTATTTTCTGTAGGATTGGTAGCTCATTATACTATAAGATATACTGTCAACTTCCTGTTGGGGCATTTAACTCTCACTGTGGCTAATGCTCTGGCATTAGCCAGAGCATTAGCCACAGTGATGGAGATCAGGTCTGCACCTGCACAGAAAGAACCAGCATTTAACTACAGTGATATATTGTTGTAGATGGGGCCACCACTTCTGTGGATAATTTTAAGGGTTTAATGTAAAAACATCAAAACAGAGTAGGGTTATTACACACTGTAATAAACACATTTATATAAACTTCCTTTCCAGGACCAAGCTGCTTTGTTTTGGCACTACTTTGTTGGGTGGCACAACCAACATGTCCTTCCACCAGAATCGTCCTGATCAAAATACAGTCTTACATTTTAGTTTTGCCAAGTACACCGATATTATTTAATTCAAATTAAAGATTAGTTAAATGTACAAAAGTTAAAAGATTATCTTCTCATCAGCACAATAATTTTGATAATCTTGCTCAGTTTACCAAACTTATAATCAAAACCATGGCTTGTGTATTTATACAGTAAACAATCAGATACTTTGAAGACATAACTTTTTTTAGCCTGGTTTTGTGGCGGTTTGTAAAACAGGGAATCTGGTCTGTACAAATATGAATGTCCTTTACAACAGGGAGGCTCTGAATGATAAGTGCTGCAGACTGCAGAGGCACGAATTAAAGCTGTTGACATTCTCAGATCCTAAAATACATGAATAATTTTTCATAGCATTGCTGGTTTGATCTCCATGTCTGTCAGGGCCTTTGTGTGTGGAGTTTGCATGTTCTCCCCCTGCATGAATAGGTTCTCTCGGAGTACTCTGACTTTCTCTCACAGATCAAACATGCTAGATTGATTGGATACTCCAAATTGCCCTTAGGTATAAGTGTGAGCGTGAATGTTGTCTGTCTCTCTGTTACCCAATGTCAGTGGGGATAGGCTCCAGTCCCTGCGATCCCGAAAGTGAAGATAGTATAGCTAATAGATGGTTGGATGGATTTCTCATAGCCACATTCTTATTTCATCCAGTTTGAAGTCATGTACTCACGATTTCCTCCATTTTTGGTTCAGACCAGCTGACTATCTACACTCTCTGACATCTTTTTTCCTGTGTGTTCTCCAGTGCATAAAAGTATTCCCAAGTGTCCAGTGTAAACAGCTTTTATATTCATATATGCAAAATCTCCCATTTATCTTGTTATAAATGCAGTTGTTTTGAGAAGCCTTCTTGTCGGTGAAGTATAGTGAAATAGTGCCAAAACAAAGCGGTTATGTAGTGGGAAAGTAAGTTGTAAATGTGTATTAATATGCGGTGCAATCACCCTACGCTTTTATACATGCTTGTTTTCACCTAAAACTCTGTAAATCATGCAGGGGTCGTGGTCCTCTGCAGCAATATATTGCCCTTGCTTTCATGCCACCTCTTTCTGTACAGAGCTCATACTCGTCACTGGGGCCAATATTCGGGCTACTGCCATGCACTTCAAACAACTCTTCAAAATTTCAAAATGTCAGTTTGATTAAACAATTGAATAAAACACTAGTACAGTATAGTTAGACAATATCAAATGCTGCTTCAGAACCACAGAAACGCCTAAGGTCTGAGGCACAGTTTAGGGTTTTAATTGCCCAAAATGCTGGCAAACTTCTAATTATAGTCTATATTTTACATATTTGTTGGTAATGTTTTGCAGCAAAAACTTTGCACATGTATCTGTGCAATTCCAACAGGCCTCTCTTACTCACTTGTTCCAGCTTTTGGTTGAAAATATCACTGAAGGTTTAAAGTTTCTGTACTTTAAATCTAATAACTGCTACAATAACAGAGATGTCATTTTTAAACAAGGGGATTAAAGTTTTAAAGTATCTGCAAATTCTGACAGCTGAAATGCTCACTTCCTTTGACTCTGTTTCTTTGGTAGATTGTGTTCTTGTGGTTTTAATTGTTGTGACTTTCATTCACGACTATAAAACAAACCACCCTTCAAAGATAAAGTAAAGTATTCCTCAGTAAATAAATCCTAAAACTACACTTGTGGTCTTGTTTAAAGTCTTATTTGTTTACTTTGCCCATGTATTAGTGATATTTTCTGGCCGTTAAATGCTGCTTTAACTTTCACCAGAATTTACGACCTGTTAAAGTTGTTGTCTGTTACACTTTGTGTGGAACCAGTGTGGCATTTCCTGTGTAAAAACAGAGCAGCTCTTTAAAGGAAATGTCCTCTCAGCTAGAGACCGGTCGCCTAACTAATCTTTACAGACTCACCTTTGACACTGCAGACTGCCTGTTTTATTCAGCAGCACAGCAGGGAAATGTCCTTGTTTGGGACGTGGGAGACAGATAATGAAGTGTCTCGTTCATCCACATGGCAGAAAAATTCAAATCCTTTTGGGAACTGCTCCTTCAAATATTTCCAAATGACTATTTATATAAAGCCAGTGAAGAACGCCTGATATGAATAGCTCCCTGAAGTCTCTCCCAGACTTCTCTGAGCAGCACGGCCCCTCGTATAGCATGGTACAACCAGGGGAACATATAAATAATTTTATTATGAAGGGTTACCTAACCCCAATGAGTCCTTGGCTCTTACTTTTTAGAGCCCAAACCCCAGCTCCAGTCTGGCTCCCACACATGAAAATGCAGAGAATGTGCAATGAGGCTCATTGTGATGGCAGTTGGAGTGAAGACAAACGTGATTGATTTGCCATAAAAATGTAGCATTTTCCACTTAACAGGAGCCAGCGCTCACACTGTGCGGTTTAGGCCTGCAGTCATGCTAGAACCATCTATACTGACTCTTAATGGCTCGGTGGTTTAAGAGTCTGACATTTTGGAAAGTATGCTAACTGTCTGTTCACACAACAAGCGACAACAGCAGAAATCACCCATGTCGGAGGAGCTTTATTGTTGCAGAGTCGCCTCTAAAGGGCTACCCAAAAAATTTTAACAAGTCATGGGCTCCTGTGTGGTAATAGACACCGATGAGGCTGAGTGTGTTTTGGGGTCCTGCCCTCACCGACTGACTACTGTGCAAAACCACAGCTTAATAATAGTTTTCACTGAAACTGGAGAATATTTAATGGAAAATAGTTTCTAATTTTCCCTCTTCAACCTCTGCTTAAGAAACAAACCCTTTCAAACTAACACCCTTTTTCACAGCTCTTTCAAACTCTGTTGAGGGTCCCTATCATGCTGAATTATTTGAGGGTATAATTTGATAGTTTTCCAAAGTGGGCCTTCCCTGTTCAGGACCATTCATTTAAATAAAGGCAAACACAGCGATCAATTCCTGTTTCTGTACCGATAACCGTGCCAAGGACCTGCGTCCCCCAGAGCAGCGGTTCTCAACTGGTCTGGCTTCAGGGCCAACCATCCCCCCTCAATTTTAGTCTGTGACCGAATTCGAGGGAAATTTTCAACGGCTCAAGTTTATTTAATAAAAAGATGCTGCACTCTGAACCTGAGATAGTACAGAATACCAACACAAAAAAAGTTTAGTAAGAAATCAAAATGACCTGCATGTGGCAATGCACAAACGTGACATAAAAAAAGCCCAACTACTGAGAAGTCATTGAAAAAATATTAAAAATATTTAGCTTAACTGAGTACCCGCTTATTGAATATATAACAAAAACCCTTTGATGAAAGGTGTGTCAATTAATATGACAGGGTATTATCACCACATATTGTTATGGAGTGTGAAAAGACAGCACTCAACTGCATAAAAAACCCCCTTCAAAATAAAGCACATGACTTTTTTCCTTACTTTTTTTTGCCAGTCATAGGCTTGCGACCCATTGAAAAATGGTCCCACCTATGACATTATCTGATGGGCCTGTAATAGATGTTGATTGACAGAACAATCGTCCAATCACCTGTCAGATATGCTTCTAAAAGGTTCTGCCCTTCCCAAACACTTTCTATGGGCTCTTTCCCAGATGGACTAGTAAAATATATTGAACGTCCATCTAGTGTGCCAGGTTTGGGGGATGTTACAGAAACAAAAACTTTTGCTGTTAATTTTAATAATTTTACTAGGAGTCTTCATCCATGAGGCGACTGAAGTAGAATAGAGCATCAACAGATTTAAGGGCTTCCTAAAACACAGTGGCTGTTCTAGGGGCGGGGCCACAGGGTCATTGGCCCCATCTAAAATCTAATTGGCCCCCTGAAGTGCCCCTGTCCTGTCACTCATCTGTCGTTTTGCTGGAGAATGACGATCAGATTCTAGGTGAATGCAATTCCATGCCCAGCCGTTGGTGGCAGTAGTGCACCAATAGACAGGTTCACCATCAATAAAGCTGACAGAAGAAGAGTATAATTTTAATTAACAAAAAATGTAAGATAAAAAGTGCATGTTTTTGAATATGAAATTGTGAAACATGTTTTTGAATACTGTTTTATTTCCTTTGGAGTTGCTCACATCCTCAAATGTAAAATTGAAAATGAGTTTTACTGTCGACACTCTTTTAATTTAATTGTCTGAAAAAGGAGCGACTGGGTGTGCATTATCGTAAGTGTGACTGCATGCATGTTGGACAAATACTTGGCCCCTCTGTGAGAAATGTGGCCCCTTTTATGTGATGTCGTCTTTTATATTCTTTTATCTTCTTTCTTTCTCTGTGTTTTAGTCTTTTTTAGCCTTTTATTTGTTAGTATTGCTCATATCATTCTAGCTCCTTTGTCTTTACTGACTTCTTCTATGCCGTGTTAACATATTGGTGTCTTTATTTACTTTTAATTCAGATTGTTTATTTTTTGCTTCACCTTACGTTATACTCTTAATCTTTTTATAGAAAACTTTTAAGCTTATTGTTTTATTGTTCTATCTCTTTTTATTATCTCTATTCTATTATTTTATTACTGTCTTTTTATATTTGTTTTGTTTGTAGCTTTTACTTTGGTCCTCAGGGTCTCATTTCACGCCTGGGTTCTTATGACATATTTGTGTATGTATTAAATGTTCTTTGATTTTAATTGACCTCTTTCAGTTGTTTTTTCCTTTGTGTTTGAGCTCTTGTGCTTTGCTGTTTTTGTGTTCCTGCCTTTGTCAAAGCACTTGGTAAACCTCTGTTTTTAAAAGTGCTACATAAATAAAGTTTATTATTATTATTGATGGCCCCTAACTTAGAAAAATCCTAGATCTGCCACTGCTAAAACAGCATTTTACTTTGGAATAACATTTGATGAACTCTTAAGATTATGTTGAGAGATGGAAAAAAAGTTTATCAAGGCTTGTGAGGGATGATTTTCCTTAGGACTGAAAAATTGACAGCTGTTTATTAATGTAATTTAATTCAAATTATCTGGAAAAGCCAATCGAGTTCAAACTTCTTTTTTGACTAGTTATACTTTTTACACTTGAGCTTGTTTCCTTTAAATGTAATCTAGGTTTTATGAACTTTATGGAGTGATCTGTTTTGTGTTTGTTTGTTAAAATTGTTTCCGTCAGCGTATCTGTTTTCTGTTTGTTTTGTGATTATGGGATGTTTTTGGTTTGTCTTTGAGTTGGTTTTAAAAAGACCACTAGTTGTTCTTACAAAGAAAAATAGGTTTTTATTCCACACACCATCTTCTAACAGATAAATCCACTACAGCATGGTAATTTACAAGCCTTACTCCTTGTTGGCTGATTTTGCTGTGGTGAGACGGAGCCAAGCTGTCTGTTTATGTCTTTGTGTGAGGCTACTCCCGCAGCTCGTGATAGTCTCATATTTTTAATCAAGGGGCGTCAACTACAGTGTTTGGATCTTGGCGAGGAATCCCACAAGATAGTTTGTCAAAATGCTGGAGAACCACTTTTAGTTTAAAGCCTGTTCCCTATCATTGTGTGAATATGCAAATCTACATGGCTGACAACAATATTTATCAGAAATTTCCTTTTATTGATGTGACTTCAGCTCACTGGAGATGATTGTTGGACTAGAGAGCAACAGCAAGATCTTCACAGTCAACGTTCAAGGGCTGCTTGAGCTACAGGTGAGATTTTGAAGCATGAAGAGATCATCATTGTCCATCTCCATGCAAACTGCCCGAATCACTGTTGTACATTTTCCTCCACAGGCCGGGCAGTACACCTCCATATTTGTGGATAATGCAGCGGGAGCGTCCATAACAATACAGAACGGCTCAGACTTCATGGGCATGCTCCTGGGTGTATAGCCTCACACACGAAGAGGGCATCATCCAGGCCGTCCTCCGCTGCCTCTTTTCTGTTTTCTGCAAAGGACTGCTTATCTGCACCACCACACAGAAACCAAACCGACCACAGCCAGGTTTGAGGGACTCGGACTGGACTGCTTGTCAGACGGTGGACGGACAGTGTGAAGAGCTCGAGGACTGAGTTTGTTTTTCACAGAGCACTGCCACTTCCCCCGAGAACTGTGATGACTGTTTCCTTTCCGGTGAAATAACCTGAAAACAAAGCAGTGAATGCATCTGGTTCAGTAGATGTTTGATGGTTGTTAAAGACATTTGCGGTAAACCAAATATTGTTTTTGGACATTTGGTACATTTGTGTTTAAATGTACGCTGACATGTTTATTTTCTTTGTCAATATGATGTATGATATACACAATCATGAGCTATAGTTATTTGTTATCATGGATTTAATATCACATATATGTTATATGGTACATAGACTGCGAGTACACTGGACATTAGGTAGATGCTCAAAGTAGAGAAATGGCCACAGGTCTCTTTAATGCGATGTCCTGCGTATGTAAGATTCCTGATTTTCTTACACAAATATCACTGCATTTAAGCGATGCCAGATCTGCAGCTCTGTATGTAAATGTTGGCCATTAGGTCTGCCACTTTTGAGAGAGACATTTCTAATATTAAAAGAACTGCAACTGAATTTTCATGGTTCCAAGAGGAGAAGTCTGAAGTACAAGATTAAAGCCAAGACGCTTTTATATCGAAAGCCACCATCACGTTTATATTTCTGATGTTTGGCTACTTTACTGAACCAAAAAAATTCACTCTGAAGCACACATTCATGGTCCCATCAGGAAGAAGTGTTTCCAACATGAATTTTTAAGATGCTACAAAATGTCAACCTTGCAGTGCAGCTGGATCAACCTGATTCATTGCCTGTAATAAGAAAGATCCCTCTTGCCAAGCTCTTGTCTACAATGAGTCAGGAAGTGGAAGAGATGGGGCTACAAGCAAGACGACAGCAGGAAATAACTGCTCGTACAGAGATTAGCATAGATGCTAACTTTCTCAGTAGCAGTTTAATCAGACCTGGACGGCACTTCTTTATTAAACTAGAAAGCACCCAGACAGCGCAAACTTCTGACAAGGTAGCTCACATATTGCTGTTATATCGATAATCATTAGTTCCATGACAAAGTTACCATCATAATATGATTCATGACCCTGAAAACCACACCTAGCACTCAGAATCATGTTGACATCATTATTAGTTAGACAGTTATCGAGCAAAACTGATCATTTGCTAATGGCAGTTATGTAGGTAATGGAAACCAAATATCACTAAAAACTATATAGAAAGGATATTTTTGCTCCACTTCTGTCATGTCTTCAGCAGTTACGCCCACCTACTACATTATCTGATTGGCCCATAATGAATTGGATTGACAGTGATCGTCCAATCACCTGCCGGATATGCTTCTGAAAGATTCTGCCCATTTTCCAAACACTTTCTATGGGCTATTTCCAAAATGGACTAGTGGAATATACTGAATGGTCCATCTGGTGTGTCAGTTTAGCATAACATTAGGGTGATTGCAATATAATTGACAGTAAGCCAGCATTAGGTACAGAAGACTGTACAGTCTCATAGATGTAGACACTAAATATTTAAATTCACATTATAAAAGTGAAAAAAAGATCATCCGTCATAACATTAGCCTTAGCTCCATACTAACAAACAGTACATATGCAGCAGTAAACTTTAGGGTTTCATGATTTACTCACAACAGGCAATCTGTTCGTGCCTGCGCACATTTGGCTTAAGCATCGACCTCCTGGGCTGGAAAGTGAAGCCCATGCAGAAGTACAAAAAGCTGTCGTTCCTCAAGTGTCTGTTTGTGGTTCGCTGCTGGAAGTTATATGATTGTGTGCAGGGAATGGACATTTTTTACAACCTAAATAAACACATTTACTGCCTGGTTCAAAACACGGCTTCAGTCTAAATATATAACTGGGCGGGAGGTGAATTTTTTTACATCACACCCATTTTAATTTTACTGAGGTTTTCTAGTTTTGGAAAATTAGGGATGTGGTTGACATGGATTCAAGTTTGTGCTAAATTGCTGCTGGCCAGTCGACCTTAAATTCTGCCTCAATACAGCCTCTCTGTCTGTGAGTAGGTTGATCTAAAGTTCAACTGAGGTGACTGTACAGTATGGTTGCTTCACATGTGCATCAAGGCTTGTTTGACAAACGACTGATGTCACATGGTTTCGTCCAATTCTTTCTACCGTCAACGGTTTGGCCCCACAGATCCATTTGTCTGAGTATTATCATCCTGCCCTTAGCAAAAAGTAGTAAACTTAAAGTTCATTTTATTAAGTATGGTTAAGGATATATATAGCAGGTATACTGTGGACCATGTACTTTTAGTGCACTAGAAAGTATAGTTATTTAATACTTCTTCGGACTGAATTGGAACATTTTAAAGTTTGTAAAAATAAACTTTAAGTTTACTTTATAATGTCATTTTAAGTTTGCAAAAGTACACTTTCAAGTATACCATAAGTACACTTATCTATATACTACTAGTGTACTAGTTATACACTTCTAGTCCACATTTTAGTTTATTGAAGTACACTTAAGGTATTCCCTAAACTTTTATGAAAGGGACTAGAACTTGATCAGTAAAGTAAAGATGTTTCTCTGTTTATGTTTTTAAAGTACATAAAGATAATGCAATTGAGCACACATACTATTTACTGTAAACTTTTAAACTCCAGCACTGTATGATCTTGAACATGTAAGTTTACAACAGGGGTAATACCTCAGAGCAAATGTGTGCAGTGAAAAACATTTTTAGTTAGTACAAGTATAAGTTTTAGTATTAAAGTATAAGTTTAAGTCTTAATTTACTTAATCTTTGACTTTTCTCTAAACTTCTCAGTATAAGCAAAGTCTACTTCACTATACTATTCTTAAGCATATAAAATATAGTACATAAAAAGTAAACTTCAAGTATTCACTTCCCCTCACTTCTAGTATAATTAAGTATACCCGTAGTACACTTGAATAAACTACTTTTTGCCAAGGGTGTGTATGGTGCTCGGGCTCGGTACACTTCCTTTTCTATTTTTTTGGGCAACTGGGCCGAGTGCAAGTGCGCCCTTAGAGCGCGTTATCTGCCCCAAACAGCTCAAAATGAGCCACAAAGTCAGAGAGCCGCAGTCACCTTCTCCGCATTGAATTAATTTTAAGACTTGTAATCTGTAGTACCGTTTCAAAATGATGTAAAGTACAAAGGTTATAGTTCTCAGGCCTGGTGTGGAGTATTGTAGGCCAGTGGGAGGTAAGGAGGGGGCTGATAGTGCTTCAGCTTGGTACGGGGTAATCCGCGTGCCCTCAGTGAGACGCCTCTCTTGGTAATCTGGTGTAATTTTGACAGTTTTTATGTGTTTAATCTTTTTTTTTTACTGTATCATATTTTTTGACGTACAGATGTTTGTAATTTATCATAACTGATACTCCAGTTAGTTTGGAAACATTGATCTTTTGATATGATATTTATGTTTGAGGAAATGTAAGATTTACTCCAATCTTTTCAGCTGTCAAACTCCAAATTATTGCAAAAATGAATTGATATCTTTTTGCATTTTTAACCATATAATGCTGTATTTTAAGATTAAACTTTGTATTAAATGTTATCACTTGGTCTTTGCATATGATCCAGTTCTATCTGATATCATCCTACCCCTCTCTTTTCTGTTTTTATTCACATTTAACAAGCTAACCAGCCAATCATGTGGCAGCAACTCAATAATTTTTGCCTGTAGACATGGTGAAGACGACCTGCTGAAGTTCAAACTCGACATCAGAACAGAGAAGCAACGTGATTTAAGAGTCTTTTAACATGGCGCCACACGGGCTGGTCTGTCAGAAACTGCTGATCTATGGGAATTTTCACTCTCAACCATCTCGAGGGTTTACAGAGGATGGTCCAAAAAAGGAAAGTATCCAGTGGGCTGCGGTTGCTTGGTTGACAATGCCTTAATGACAGAGGTCAGAGGAGGATGACCAGAGTGGTTGGATAAGAAAGACAACAGTGACTCAGAAAACCACAAGCACAACCAAGATATGCCGGAGACCATTTCTGTACATGCAGGAAATCCAGTCTTGAAGGAGATGGGCTACAGCAGCAGAAGCTCCATCGAGTGCCACTCGATAAAAATTTGGAAAACTGTTGACCGGCCGAATGAGTCTTGATTTCTGCTGCCCCATTCAGATTTAAGGGTCAGGATTTGGCATAAACTGCTTGAACGCATTGATCCATCCTGCCTTGTATCAACGATTCAGGCTGCTGGTGGTGTTATGGTGGGGAGGGGGAGTCTTTTCTTTGCACACTTAGTTCCTGTTGTTTGATTGCCACAGTCTACATGAGTATTGACCCTTTGCTAAGCCCATCCCACAAAAGGCTCCTGTCAAGTCCTACGTTAGCAACCGTAACTATGTACAAGAGGCCTGTCAAGCTTTCGGCAGAAAACAGTATGCCTAAGCGGTGTGCATATGGGACTAGCAAGTCCAACAGTCTATATCCGAGAAGTTTAGAGGGCGGTGTAGATTTTTTTTGCCTTCCCCAAGCCCAAGACACAAGAAGAAAGATGCCGGGTGTGGATAAAGCACAAGAACACCTACGTTTGTTCTAAAGTAAGATGCTAACTAATGTTAGCTAACCATAGCTCTCTGTTTTAGGTAAGATAATATTAGCAAAGACGTCTCTATTGTAGGTTACTTCTGTTAAACCTTGAGCCACTGTGTAATATTTGAGCAAAAGAAATACTAGTAACAGAGACAAGTTCTGACATACTGATATCTTTTAGCATTTTGTTGAATGGAGGCCCTAGAATTGGGAAAACAACAATAATGACAGCTAGTTTAATGTTAATTTCAATTCAAACAATATATTTCAACCTGCTGTACAAAAACATTGTTCTTCTATTTGATTGTTTTGAGCATGAAGTGTCAACACACGAGTTGCTTGACACTTGCATTGAGATCTGTGCGCTTCCTCTCTATTTTAATGTCCTCTTCATTTGAACTCTGCCAACATTTGATTTGGTGAATGTGTCTCTTAAAATCTAACTGGAGACCTTTCTGTCTGCTTCTTTCTGGTATCTCTGAAGAAATTGTCCAGATATTTGCAGATATTTCCTTAGGAATATCACTCACCAGTATCGCTTAAACTCCATATTCCTCATTCTAGGAGGGCTGTTTTTGTCCCAACTTTCCCCTTTCCCGACCAAGGATGGCAAACGCCAGATTATCTTACGTTTTATAAGATTATCCGATAAGATTATCCTGTGGTCTGAGGTGTTAGGAGTGAATTTGTCCTGTTAATCGGCTCCAAAACGGGTCGGGGCCAACAATCGTAAATATTAATATTTACAATCAAAAATCTTCATGTGTGCGGGGAAAGCCGATGAGTCAAGACTCTGTAAATTGTGATGTGAAACTGAATGTAGCCAATCAAGAAGCGAGCTGACTGAGGAACAAGGGAGCAGGCATAATAAAAACAAGCATGGCTGACCTGAAACATAAAGTTCAGAAATGGAGGACCAGTTCATGTGTTCACACTTGTCTCCAGGATTTTTCCATCAAAAATAGACCCAAGACCACCATCACTCCCTCCTCTTATATGTGCTCTTACATATTGTGTGTTGTGTTTTCTGGTTGTTGCTATGTTTCTTCTTCTTCGTTTTTGTTGGATCACGTTTGATCACATGAGATTTCTGTCTTGGAGGACTAGATCCTAGATCAGAGCTGGGACAGAATCGTTATGTATGTGGTGTGCTGTGTTGAGATTATCGGAGCACACCACACACAGAACGATATAAAATCAATGCCTGATTTTATATCTTCATGTTCATGATAAAAAATCTCTTCAGATTTAGAAAAAACCTTATATGTGTGCCCCGCTTTAAGTGTCTGGTGATGCCTGATTAATGCATCATCTGGAGTTCATGAATACTTAACATTTCTTTGACATCATTTGAATGTAAAATACCAAAAATACCTCAAATACCTTCACTAACACTGGCAGTCTGCCAGGTAAATCCACGGCTGCAGATATCTAACGGGGGAAGTTTCAAGGAAACGTCTTTGAAAGGAGACTCTGTGCATGTGATTCTACATCTCTTAACTTATCAGCTTAATTAAAGCTTCAGTAGCTGTTGTCCATCACAAACCTCTGCAGGTCAGGAAATGGGACTTTATTGCTTCTCTGTGCAGATTATTACAAATCTCTCATCCCACCAAACTAGCTCCTGGGTGGTCCCCCACAGCAGCATTAGGAGGGTCTCTGACATTATTACTCCAATGCTTGTCCAGCCCGTAAAATGAGCTTGTTAGCATCATTGCTCCAATGCCTTATAATAAATAGAGGCTTCTCATGGAGGCATTGCTGGGATGCCAAGTGTCACATACTGTACCCGAGGGCCGACCGCAAGAACGTCGCACCCACGTGCTATTTCAGCCACCCACTGCTGCTCACAGTCAGGCAGGAATGGGCCGCTTGTTGGAGAGCGCGCCCAAAATTTTGAGAATAAACATTACCTTATTTTATTTTTAAATGAACTGGCCAAGATTTGGAGGCACCGGCTAATATGTGCTATTACTTCACCACATCTTCATTTTCACATAAACCACGGGCAGGAGGCATGTTTTTGGAGTGGCATGAAAATGCAGATGCAGGAAAAAGCTTTGACAGGATGGTGTAGAATAGGTGAGTGGGATTGCTGAGGCATGCTTACTTTTATTTTTACCCCTGCAGGCCTTAAATGAAAATCAGCGCAGAATGAAGGGCTGCACATGTTTACATAATACCCCTGTTTTATTGCTGGAGAAGTGGTGCACACTTGTTAGTTTGGATTGTCTTGTGTTTCTTTTTTTCATATCGTGTTTAATGACAGCTATGTGAGCGTGCCGTAACGCATTCGCTGCCCTGCAGTGGAACAGGGAGCCTGCCAAAGAGGTTGCGAAACCACCCCTGTGCCACGACTCTGACAGGAATTTCCCATCACCCCATTATCAGCATCAGACAAGCTGAGTGATTGCAATTACATCTGCCCAAATGCTAAGAGCAACTGCTCCTTCTCTCTTCCTACAGAGAAGTGAGGTATCATGAATGGACCCTTTGTGGATCCATGATTTTTCTGTCTGCGCTGTAAACCAACAGAGTTTGTCTGTGGAGCTCTAATGAGGCCTTCATTATGAGATTCCTCTACCTTAGGGACTGACTCATTGGGTGATGGCATTAAGAAAATTCTCCAATGTACACGCACCGCTCACAGAAATAGAGGGGAGGCTAAAAGTGACCATTAAGGCTAAATTTTGATGTTTAATCGGTCAGTGTGGTGAAGTAAGGAAAACAAAATGTGTGTCTCCTCAAAACAAATGGATTAATGAGGCCTAATTTTTTAAGCAAAGTAGCAAATGAATAAAGCAGTTTACATTTTTCAATCAATCAATCAATCTTTATTTGTGTAGCGCCAATTCATAACAAATATTATTTCAAGACACTTTACAATAGAGCAGGCTGACGACAAATTCTTCATTTTATGGATACATGTATATGCATAGATACATATATAAAATACACATATACATGTATATACACATACATACATCCAACACCCAACAGGAATCCATCATGGTGGCAAGAAAAAACCTCTGTTTAGCAGGAGGAAGTCATCCACATTATACTGTGTTGGGTGTGTGGGTGAAGGAAGGGAGGTGGTCTGAGACAAGTGGACTAAAGTAAGAACTAAAGCTAGTAACAGATGCATGGGCCAATCATAGACCTGACTTTGTCAAATTTGTCTCTGCTGAATAAAAATTTAATAGAGGTTAGCATATTGAGATGCAACATCTCATTTTCAGGAGTGTCCAAATAGATATATTTTCATCATTGCTCAGTTTTCCAAGTCTTTTGTTGCCCCTGTCACAGCTTTTTAGAGTTGCAGGCATCAAATTGAAATTGAGTGAATATTTGCAATAAACAAACATGTTTGAACCTAAATTGTCTTTGTGGTGAATTCAATTGAATTTAGGTTGAAAAAGATTTGCAAATCATTGTATTCTGCTTTTATTTATGTTTTCCACAACGTCCCAACTTCACTGGAATTTGGGCTTGTACCTTCATAACAGACGCCTTTGCCTTTACCCTTGTCACGGTTAAAACTCATAACAGGTCTGGATTTTGGGTCAGCACTTGTATCCTCCATCTTTATTTAAAAAAAAATGTTTCTTTGTTTGGCTTTTAAATTCTACATTTACATGAGCTTTTATTGTTTCCTCTCCACGTCCGTCTGTCCCTCATGAACAGCAGGAAGCATTTAAACCAGCTCATATTTTTTAATAAAAGTGCTCAGGTTCAATCCAAACACAGGATCAGGCCTGTTATGACTATTGTGACCATAGTAGGAGCACAAATATGAGGAGGAGGAGGTGACACTTTGGCGAGTGTCCAGCCTGCGTGCGTCCCTTCTGTCTTTCTTCTCTGTTTGTCAGCACTTCCAAACATGGCTACCTGCGGAGAGGAACAGACAGTCAGGCTCTCTCTTAGGGATGCCGGGCTCCTGTATATTATGTTTTTAGCATGCCATGGATTTTTCCACAGCAGCCTAAGTTACTCCAAACAGAGCCGAGCAGTCCGAGTCCCGCTGATACCGAGGCTGCCCCCAAACAAACCTGTTGCTGCGATACCGTCCCCTCTGGTGTCCGGGAAGGGAAGAAGATGAAAGCACGGCGCAGTGCAGGGGAGCTTGTTCCTCGCTGATTTTCTCATCAATAATATGTGTTCGTAATCCTGGTGCTTATTCCAACAAGTTATTCTCATAAAGAGGGTTTAGATGGTGTGATTAAAGATCTTACTTTCCAGTTACAGGAAAACTTTTATGGAGAATCCCTTCACTTATTTCTTTGCTCATTAAAACAGTTTTGATCCCATTTTAATGTTGGCTTTAGATCACTTGACCACTTTCAGGAAAAACTCTGTTCCTTGTAGCTTCAATCGAGCAGAAAATTATCTTTTTACAGCAGTTCCTGAAAGCTGTACAGAGCTTTATGGTGTTTTTATACAACTGTTTTGGTTTTTTGGCTCATAACTTCACTGTTTTGGTTTTTTGGCTCATAACTTCACTGTTTTGGTTTTTTGGCTCATAACTTAACTGTTTTGGTTCTGGTTCTACCCTCTCATGGTGTTGTTTATGGCTCCAGGATGCAGTAAGTTCGTCAGAGGAAAACCTCTAAAAGCACTAGCATGCTAAAGCTGCTTGGCAACAAAATGGAGAGATATAGCTGGTTAATAAAACATTTCTCTTGAAAGAGAAGGGGACCAGAAACAGAACCTTAAAGGAACACTCCAACATTTTTTTGACGAGCAGATAGACACCATTCTTTTGACTATGCATGCAGTAACAAGGAAGAGACGGACATGAACTGTTGCATCTGCTACTTCTGTTAAAATAAATGTTAGCTTGAAAGAACATCTAAATCCATGGTTTGACTTCCTGTCTTTTCTTGAAGGCTATTTGTTGTTAACTTTACATACACACACAAACAAAGACCAAGGACAGATTTATGTATGTGTGATCCTCGTCTTCATTTCTGCCTCCTATATTACTGCCATCTACTGGGCTAAATTTAGGGTCAAAGCGACTATTTCTACAAAACAAAAACTACATTAAACATGTATAAATAATTTCTTCCATCATCTTAACAAAGCCCTGTGCTTTCACTGCCCAGTTCCATAAACAAGTTAACTTCGGTTTGAGGTCATAAAAACAATTAGCAATGGCTTAGCTAAAGGCTAGTGCTGCTAAATTAACATCCATTAATGGAATATTAGAAGTCTAACTAGTGATTAATTTAATGATTTTCAACACTGAACACACACATGAGAAATGTGAAACATCCACTTAATGGTTAAAAAAAAATTCACTGATTTGGAGTCACTTTATCTTTAAATATACGTAACAGAATCAATGCTAATGCTAATATTGCTAAGGATGGCTTCCTGCACTTTTGACCCCTGATCCCTTGCATTGTGAGTAACAGTATGCCAGGTAAATTGGTCCAATTCATACTACTAACTTCCCATCTCGGTGACATCCTGGTAATTTTGGTAATGTTTGAATACATTTTAGCAAAATCACTTTGTCCTGCTAGCACAGCATGAAGTTTTAGAAATGGCCCCAGCTATGAACCCCTTAGCTTAGCATTAGCCTGTGACTCATGCTGCAGTTTATTGCTCAGCTGCCATCTCAATAATCTGTCCTAAGGCTTAAGATTCAAAGAGATAATAATTATTGATTGATAACTGATAATTTACATTATCTGTTGCACCGTTGTGTTTCACCTTCAGGCAGACATGATTTGTGTCTTGGCTCGTTTTTTTGAATCACTGTCTAACAGGACAAGAAACAAACACCAATCACATGTTCCCCTGCAGCTCATCAGCCTGATCTACCTGTCCGATCCGAGTGCCAAGACCATTTTTCTTTTTCTTTCCAAACTGAATGTGTCATACCATCCTCTGAGTAAACAGCTGCGTTAATAGCGTCTGTGCGCAAATGATTTCCAAATCAGACAGCAGCCACGTAAGTATTTTAAGCAATTTAGTTCTCAGATTGCAGCCGTCAGGAAAATTTGAGGCTCCTCTCAGTCATGCATGACCCTCAGAAATGTTGTCTCTCTTGCGTCTGCGTACCTTAACAGGTTCGAACACTCAGCAATCTGTGCAGCAATCACACACAAAGTTATACGAGGACAACAGACAGCAGAAAGTCTCCATGCACACCCACAGACAGCAGCAGGGATGAGTCTGGAGTATCTGGAGCAGAGACGTCGGGTTTTAATGACACAATATCTCCCCGAGCGCTGTTCCCGTAATTAGCCTCAGCCTGACGTGGATCTGTCATTGGCATTGATTGTTTGTCCTGATGCCCACCTCCTCAGGGGGAGAGACGCGCGAGTCTGGAGGGGAGCTGGATGTTTTGGATCCCCCTCGAGCAGGACAGGTTGCATTCAGGAGCCCATGGGAGGCCCAAACTGGAGCCATTGGTGAGATTGGTATCGTGTTAATGGCTCCACAGGCTCCAAGAGACATAGCAGCAAAACCATAAGAGGCCCTGGAATGTGGAGCTCCCTCGAATCATTGTCATAATTAGGGACAATTGCACACACAGACCCCAGACCTGTTCTGTTCATTTGGGACCTGTTTTGTCTGACTCCTCAAAAACCTCATCTCTTCACCTTAGTCTGGATGTTTGTGTGTGTCGAGAGCAGGGGGGGAGGAAAAGGGGGAAGATTCAGGCCCCTGACCAAAAAACTCTCAACCAGGGGCGCTGCATATCCTCCCTCACTGAATTAACAGAGAACATGTTATAAAAATGAAACCTTTACAGCCTTAACACTAGAAAGCACTCAGAGAGCTCACATATTGCTGTTGCATCTATAAGCAATAGTTCCATGATAAAGTTACCATCATAATGTGATTCCTTGACCCTGAAAAAAAACCTGAACCTGAAAACCCACACCTAGCACTCAGAATCATGTTGATATCATCATTAGTTAGACAGTTATTGAATAAAAATGATTACTCACTAATGGCGTTTTTTTGGATCAGCACCAAATTATTTTAAAGTTGGGCCATTACCAACATCTCCTGAAAATTTCAGAAATATCTGTCCTGTAGTTTTTGCGTGAACTTGCTAACAAACAAATAAACAAACAAATAGACAAACAAAGAAACTCACACCAGCAAAACATAACGTCCTTGGCAGAGGTAAGAAGCACCTTCACCCCTTCAACACTCTTGTTTTCAGGGCCTCACTTTTTTGAGGACAGTAATGCTCCAATCTCTATAAACTACAGTTCCCAGAATGCTTTGGAGTATAGAAACAGGAAGTGCACTGTTGCTCTGAACTCAGTGGCCCAATCCCAATGTCCAACTATGGGAATTACCCATAGTTCATTGCATTGTGACGTATGGCAGGAATCTCCTGGGGCAACCAGCTGGCGGCTGCTAAAATATAAAATCCCAGTCACTCCTAAAGAGTTCGCGTTTGTGTTTGATGCAATTCCTGATGGTCTGTTAACACTACTGCAAGGGGGAGGACATCATACAATATTCATCAGAGCTCATAGTGTAGGGGTACAGTTAATAAGCAAACAATGTACCAATAAACATATTAGGAAACTCTACCACCAAATCTCTCAATCAAAATCCATCTGGAATTCAAAATCTTATAACATTAATTGGAAGTCTGTTTGGAATTTTAATCAGAAATACTGTGTCACAAATAAAATCAAGGATGTGGCATTCACAATAACGCACCCGATTTATCCAACTACTCAAGTTGTTGATAGGTTTGGAGTTGTGGAGAGATGCTGTGTTTTTGTAACTATGACATTGAAACTATTTGCCATTTGTTTTTTGACTTTTTTTCACGCATTTTGGTTAGATGTACAGCAACTCCATAATGCACAGATCAGGTCCAAAGTTGGACTTACAGAAAAGGATGTTTAATTCTTTTATGATGGTGAAAATAGAAACTGTCAGGAGATGTATTTTCTTTATTTATTTCTATTATACGGGAAATATTATATTTATATAAGTGTAAATGGACACAAAAATTACCAAAAATTAAACAATTCAAGAAGGAAATAGAATATTATATGAACTCACTTCAATGAGGAATGGAAGACAAAAGAGCAAAGAAAGCAAAGTGTTGTAAACCTGTGCATATGGGTGTATGTGTTTCACATAAATAAAAAAAATGTTGGAGGTAAAAAGAAATCTGGCAGTTTATTTTATTTCTAGCATGATGCATTGCTGTCAACAACAAAACAAAGGGCTGTCCCATTAGTACTTCAAGCCCTTGCAGCCTCATGCACTCAATCACTTTCCAGGTGCAGTCACTTAAGTCAATGAGGGCTCAGGGCTCAGGGTTTGGGGAGGAGATTGAGATTCAGCCTCTGTTTTCACAAACTGGCAAGTACGGCCATCTTTAAGTTTACTGGATTAATTTATGTCTGCATTGTTGCCACAAATGTACCATCTTCACTGGATTGCCTTTTTTAGGAGGACAACTTAGAATTACGACCTCACTTTGGCTCTGGTGTCAAGAGGTAAGTCCTTTATAATTGATAAGAACGTGATATTACAACTGTTGTATCAGAAATGTGTGCAGGTAGTCACATCTTTGATATGTGAAAGTTTGAATCAAAAAGTGTTTTAATTTTTTGTATGAATAAGCAAACTATGACCTTTTCCCATGACTGATATAATGGTGAGCTGTTTTAAAGGCCCTTCTTAGTTTTTGTATTTCTAATATCTTCCCGAGTTGCTTCGTTCTCTCTGCCAAGGAGGTGTATGTTTTAAGGCATTTGTTGGTTTGTTTGTCTGTGAGCAAGATAAATTAAAAAACCTACCAATGGATTTTGATAAAATAAAAAGGAAATGTTGGTCGTGGCACAGACGTGGAGTGAGGGTGGATGTTCAGCAGGAGATTTTGACGATGACTCAATTCAAATGTAGATTCAGGAATATTTTTTTTAAAGAATTTGTGATTGGGCACTTTTCTACATTTTCCAGAATAACTGCTCTTTGAGCACTTCTCAAACTGGTTTCTTGAACATGAAAATGAGTTCACTGTATGCCAGTGGCCTCGAGAGTCACCAGATCTCAATCCAGTAGAGCTCCTTTGGGATGTGGTTGAAGGGGAGATTTACATCATGGATGAGTAGCCGACAAATCTGTTTGAAGGTATCATGTCTATATGGATGAAAATCTCTAAGGAGTTTCTTGTCGAATGTATGCCATCAAGAGTTGAGGCAGCTCTGAGGACAAAAGGGGGTCCAACCCAGTGCCAGCAAGGTGTTCCTAATGAAGTGGCCAGTGAGTGAAAATGCACAGCTTCAAGGACTTACTCATATTCATTTATAAGATATAAAAATGAAATGATCTGAATGCAAAAATTTCATTTGGAATTTTTTTCCATAATGTTGAAATATTCTTTTAACTGATGCAACTTCCATTTTGCCACCCTTCAGTTGATATTGTGACCGCTAGAACAGTTAAATTTTCCTCCTTGGATTAAAAAGTAATTCATCTGCTTATCTCGAGTCTGTGTCTGGGCCCATGGCCCCCCGGTCCTCCAGGTACAGCCACATTTTCTCAGGCTGTCTTGTGTAACAGCAGCTCTGAGCTCAGTTGTTATGAAAAACATGTCAGACATCCAGCATATTACATGCTTCTCTGTATGACAGATGATTGGGCCTTAAATAGCACTATTGTTACTAATTAGGGAAAATATCCCTCATTATCTTCTCCTGCAGAGATAGCAGAGGACAGAGCGGCGGGGAGCAGGTGAGGGGGAGTCGGGCGTGGGACTCCTGGGAGTAAAAACAGCAGAGATAATCTGGTGGTGGGTCGGTAGCTCATGTCTGAGGTTGATGGTGTGGATAAGATAAGGACCGCTGGTGATAAGGGTCAGTGGAGAGATTGATTATAACGGGCTGAAGGGCCTCAGAGTGATGATACAGACTGAACATGATGGAGTCACTGCTCCTCTGGGAACAAACATGGATTTAATATCAGTAATATCAACACCGGTTATATCTAAAATTAGAAAAGGAGGAGTATTTTCTATTACGAGCGGTGGGAATTCATGTCATGATGGTGATGACAGATTTCCTTATCTTGGTCCACCCTGAGCTGCTCATGTTGAGATATCAGAAAGCAGTGCCTTTTATGCATAAAACAGCAATAATATCCAATTCAGGTGTGCCCCAGGGATCAGCATTCGAATATTCAATAATCTCCCACCTGTTTGCTGTTTAAAGCACTCTGATATGTAAGTAGATTTAACAATTTTTCTATTTCTTTTGATTTGTAAGAGCCCATATTTTGCCTTTACTTAGGTTCATATATTCAATTTTGATTATGTTAGCCCTGTGATTGGCTAGCGACCAGCCAAGGGTGCATGCTGACTTTGCCCAATGTTAGGTAGAAAAGACTCCAGTTTCCCATGATCTCAAAGGGGATGAGGTATAGATGACCCTGTCACAACCCTGGATGGTTGTGAGACAACTAGAGAGGAGCAAATGGCAACAAAAAATGTATATATAATCTAAAATTGTTATTTTTCCCATTATTTAAAATAAATGATGAATAAAGGTTGGGGACCACAAACATTAATCATATTGTTTACATGATTTCCTTCATGTCATTGGAATGATTCTGATTCTGATATATTTTTTCTTATGTACTCTCATTTTTATTGGATTTCACCAGTAAACATACAAAAAATAAGGACGAAAAGAAACCTGGACCTGGGCTGCAGTGAGCCTTACTTAATACAAAAAAAGGAAAAGAGAACTTAGGTCACACAAGAACAGGGCTGCATCTCATAGAAGTTCTCAGTTTGCTGACTTAAGGAGGGTACACAACACGACAATCGAGCCAACTTTCGGCTCGGATCCCTGCTTCCGATCAAACTCAGCAAAGGCCTGATTATCTGGAGGTCCTAGTACTATTTAATTTAACTAATTTGACCTGATTATCCTGTGGTGTGAGGTGTGTTAAGAGTCATTTTATCCTCCAAGAAGAGGATCAGCCTGACTTAAAATTGTAAATATTCAATGTTTAGTACTTACAACCAGAAGTCCTGATGTGTGTGGGGTGCACCGAGGACAGCTGAGCACACACGCATAAAGTTAGACGAATGTCAAAATGGAAGTCCAACTCATTGATTTGTTTGAAAAACACAAGCGTCTAAACAGCGTAACCGTAATTTATATGTAAAAACTGATGAGGAGAGGATCTGGGCTAGCCTCCTGACATTGTGAGACAAGCTGCGAGAGCAGAGGTGCTGCCTTCTTGGTAATGAATTAGTTGGTTTGTCGTGTCTTATGTCTCTCTCTTTGTGGCACACCACACACCACAGGAGCAAAACCAACAATTATGACATTGTCTGATTGTCAGATTTTGTAGTTTGCTTGACTATGGAAGTCCAGTCTTCATCGTCCGTGGTGATTCCTGCAGACACGGACACACCAGTTATTTTCAGATATCTCCAGACCTTACTTCTTCTTCCATTTCTGTCCAACATGAAAGGTAGAATAATTTCTGAATATCTGCAGTCTTGGAATGATCTTGATACCTTTTTGTTTTGTAGGTCACAGTCTGGAAGCATGAGCTCAGACATTAATCCCCCTCTTTGCTCCGTTGCTTCATCTGTGAAGGCATGGAAATACCAGCACTTTTACAGGGAATCACTCAAGACTGCCTTTCTCTGTTGATGCAAGATCAGTTAGCAATGCAACAAATATGGAGCCTATAAAGAGGCCCAGGAGGTCAGAGGACTGATAACAAAGTTTACACAAATCTACATTAGCGTTTGCCTTTACATTAAAAATACTTAATGCACATCACTTTTTGAGTTATGTTGTTTTATTTCCTCTGTATATATTTATTTGTAAGTACCACCCAATAGTTGGAATAACATGAAGACTTGTCAGAACATTTTTAGGGGATGGTGAATCTCTGGAGGCTTATCTTCTCTTAATATGAGGATGGTGTGGTGTAGAGTGATGTTTAAGTTTAAGCTCACTTACGCAAGCCTCAACTCAATCTGTGTAAGGACGTAAGATTAGGAACAACATTTACAGTCATCCCTTTAAACCTTTTCTCTTTTTTTTATTTCCCATTAAAATCCAGCGATGCCTTCAATGTTGTCAGCATGTCAGTGATCTATAAACCTCAAACCCGGCCGCACCCTGACTATCATCCACCACAGACTCAGTTTTGGGCAACCAGCTCCTGCTTTAAATGTTTCGGTAACCCCGTTAGATTCATCTGCACAAACCTCCACAGCTTGACCCTGCAGACCAGCCTCCTCTCGCCCTGCATGCCGAGCTCGTGTGGCGTTTCATTACTCATATCAGGCCTGTCAAACGATTGTGTTTATCCGGGGGGAAGGCTGTTCTGGTAGGCTCATAAATACAATCCATTTGTTCACGTGTGATCTCATATATCACACTTGTCACTCCTGGGCAGCTATAATCTCCCAGAAGCTTTTAGGAGAAATCCTGCTGACAGTGTTATTTGAAATACCCTGTGATTACTCATTATCACAAGTCTGTGCGTCGGTGGGAAGATGAACCCACAAAGAACATCTTTTATGACAGAAAGACACAGAGAACTCTTTAAAAGGAATAAATCAGGTACATTTTTAGCAGTTTGTTGTTTGTTTTTTGACAGTAAGGAGCTTGTGATCATTATTCTAAGTAACGCAATACAGACTTAGGAGATGGCTCGTAAGATGGGTACGTCAGTATGAAAAGTAGGGATGCATATATTATCAGAACAGTGTCAGAATCAGCAGATAATTGCCCAAAAAGCTGAATATTGGTATTGGCAAATACGAACATTTTAGCTGTTAATAACAGGTAAAATTGGTCATATTTATAGGCTGTAATATTGGCAGAATCTACAAATATAAACATACAAATCTGGACAGTTTACCTAATTACTGAATGTCCACTCTTATAAATAAAAAATGTAACGTATTACCTCTACCAAGGAGGTTATGTTTTTGCCGTAAAATGTTTGTTTGTTTGTTTATTTGTTTGTTTGCAAGGTTGTGCTAAAACTACTGGACGGATTTTGCTGAAATTTTCAGGAGATGTTGGTAATGGCCCAACTATAAATATTTAGGTGGTGATCCAGAAAACCATTATTGGCAAACAATAGTTTTTCTCAATAACTGTCTAAGTAATAATGATATCAGCATGATTCTGAGTTCTATTTGTGGGTTTTCAGGGTCGAGGAATCATATTATGACGATAACTTTATCATGAAACTATTGCTCATAGATGTAACAGCAGTATGTGAGCTACCTTGTAGGAGGCTTGTGCTCTCCAAGTGCTTTCTGGTGAAAGAATAAAATAGTTTTTTGCCTTCGCATGTGTTTCTAACACAAATAAACCGTCACCATTAAAGAAACAAGTCAGTTTAAGTAAAAATCCCTGATAAAAATGAAAAAAGTTTGTTGTCTATTAAACCCCAACAATACAGAATTCAGGCAGAGAAAATGCCTTGGAGGAGATTTGGGATCTCTAAGCACATTAAGTAATCTATATAATTTTTTTTTTTTTTACTTTTGCTAATTTTTTTAAATGTTTAAACTGGGGGTAGATCTTGATCTACTGTTGGATGTTTAGGACCAGATGGTTTGGCAATTATCTGACATACAGAATGGACCATTTTAGTTATCCATGACAAACCTGGATCATGTGAATCCAGCTGCTTTACCAGATTAATAAGATCTCACTGACTTCCCTTCACTGCATAGATTTCAGTATTAGCCTGATATTCAGACAGATTAAAATGTGGTTATCCTTACATTGCTCCAGTCTTCAAGTCAAATGTGACTTCAAGTCCCTTGATCAGTATTTTTATTCCTTCCCTTTATCACACTAAAGGATTGAAGATTAAAAATACTGGCTTAAAATGAGGTGAAATTCAATAATGATCATTGAAAATGAACTTTCTGTTAAGGGTTCCTAGTGAATTTGTGAACTTGCACAGCAACTGGATCGGCCTGATTTACTGTCTGTCATCAGGCAGATCCACCTTGCCAAGCTACAAACTACAATTACTGTGCGCGGCCCAAAGTGGGACAGACCAATCAAAGTCCTTTAGAGCAGGAAGAAGTGGGAGCCTCAAGCAAGACAACAGCAGGATGCTGGGTGTGGATAAAGCACAAGAACTCCTACGTTTGTTCTAAAGCCAGGTGCTAACTAATGTTAGCTAACCATAGCTCTGTGTGTTAGGTAAGAAAACATTAGCAATCAAAGACGTCTAATTACTAGGTTACTGCTGTTAAACCTTGAGCCACTGGGTAATAGTTGAGCAAAACCATTACCAGTAACAGATAGCGACAAGTTCTGACATATTGATATCTTTTAGCATTTTGTGAACGGATGCCCTAGAAATGGGCAAACACAATGATAATGAAAGCTAATTTAACTTTAATTTCAATTTAAACAATATATATAGACTTACCCTGCAGAACAAGACCATTGATGTTCTTGTATGTGATTGTTTTTAACCAGAAGTGTCAACACAGGGTGCTTGACACTTGTATTGTGCACTTTCCCCTCTATTTTAATGTCCTCTTCATTTGAACTCTAACATTTGAGTTGGTGAATGCATCTCTCAAAAGCACACTGAAGATCTTTCTGTCTGCTTCTTTCTGATATCTCTGAAGAATTTGTCCACCTGTACCACTGAAAACTCCATATTTCTCATCCTAGGAGGGAAAGCTTGACAGATGTAGCAACAGTAACCACGGGGGGCGGGGCTTAGCCGAGGGTCAATTGAGACATTCCCCATAGATCAGTCTTTGGACCACTGATTTTTTACGCTGTGCTCAAAAACAGTAAGCAGTTGAAAAAGGAGTTTGTATGTATTAACCAGTTAAGGACACATTATGGGTCAACCTTTGGGCCACTGTCAATTTGTGATGATCTAAAAAATCTGTTTTTCCTTTCAAATTGAGTTTTTTTTTATGGCTTTTAGAGACAGTGGATAGACTTCATGAGTTTGGAAATCCAAACATCAATACATGAGCTGCCCAGTCATAACTGAGAGGCCATCTGCACCCCAGAATGATCTTTTTAATGGCTAATTTCCTTCTTTTTTTTGTTTATCTGAGCTTCATAAATCTTCATCTGCTTTCCTTGGCTTCATTTATGCTGGTTTTATTAAGGAAGAAGCATTCATTTGATTTTCTTATTAAGGCGTCTCCAGTGATCAATTTTTGGGCCGCTATTATTTTATGATGCTCCTTCATCAGTTTGCTTTTATGAGCTCGCTGATTCAATACTGGATCAAACAGCGACATTAGTTTGATCATTCTGCTTATTTCCAACATGATTTGAAACTGTCAACACCTGATTTTACTCCAACATTTAACATCTTGATTTGAGCTTCAGACAGTGAGTCAGTCGTTCCTGAAAAACATTTTTTCAGCATATACAGTTGGCTCCATGTTTGTCTTTGTTCGTACTCTACACTTTCTGTAACCTCTCTGTAGCTGCTGTTACAGACAAGTCCTGTTTCTCTTACAGGAACTTATCCTCATTCTAACAGGACAGAATCGCCTGATTGTTTGTGACTCCAGAAAATCTCTGACTAGAACAAAAATGACCTCTCCACTTAATAAGGACTTAATCGCATGTGTTCAAACAGCCCTTTGCTTTAATTTTTTGCCTCCGAGGGATTGTTGCTCATCCTCATTGCTCGTAAAGCTGCCGTATTACCACCTTAAGACGCAGGGATATAATGAGCTGGCTTGTTGTATGAGACGTTCAGTCTGAAAGGATAAACACAAAACACCAGTGTACTTTCACACAGCTCACAGTCTGCACACTATAATCTTCCAAATCCTGTCAGAATCCCTGGGATGTATGTTTCACAAGGAAACGTACACACAAAACTAAGAGTGCATACCTTCCCTTTGCAGAATGATTACACCCGTAAATGCGTTTGAATGAAAAGAGCATCTCGAGATGTCTTGGCAGGCCGATGAAACCCTGAAAAAAAAAAAAAGTGTAATATTTGTGGACGTAACTCTTCTGCCTTGAGACAGGTTTACAGTCCCGTGCTGGCAGGATGGATTCCTGAAATAAACTTTCCAGACTCAGGGAGTGAAAACAACTCCCTTTCTTTTGTGAGGGAGACGAGGCTTCGGCCCGATATTCATCAGTGGGGATAACCTCTGCCCCCAGAATCATATGACGCTGAGTGCTGGAGATCCCGCTGCAGCCAGACAGTCTGTCTGAGACGCCATCTCCCTCTCTCCTCCCGACACTTTTTCTCCCCCTCTCCCTCTCCCTGTCTCCTACTTTACGCACCTTTCTTACCATTTTAGGGACTGTATGGAAATAAGGAGGGGTGATAAAACTTTTATTTTTCAAAAGCCCTCCACAGAGGTCTTAGTTTTTCTTTCTTGGACCCTAACTTTGGTTTTCCTTCCCAAAACCACAACATGGGGTTCATGAGGCTTAGAATTAAAGAGGGCAGATTTACAGCCTGGCATCATCAGAACAGTGGACTAAATAAAACCAAAGCTTCGTTCCCCAAGTTTAGTTTTAGTGTTGTTATCATTACCAGTGGATGCTGACCAAATCTCTGTGTGTGTCCACCAGTCAGTGTGATGCAGCAGGAAGCCTCGAGCGAGCAGACTTAATAAATGTGCCAGTACTTACAGGTACCATGAACTGATTAAGCTAAAATAAATTTATCTGAAGGTTGAAGCGTTTTAATGAACTTTGGGCTTTAATATGTTGGGTGCATGCACAAAACCACTGAACTAGTGGTGAACAGTTTATCACAGTGGTTTCCAACCTTTTATGTCTTGTGTACCCCCTGAGTCTTTTTTTCATACCCCCTCGCTCATGCGTGTTGATGATTCTACAAAAGCAGAACATAATCAACCTGGTTTATATGGGTTCACTTCTATGTCTGTAGCCTCAGTGCTTCTTTTGCGGTGAAGTCCTGGCATAACTCAGTGAAACCAGCCCATTTACAGCAACACCAGAGCACCAAACACTCAGAAAGTGTCTGTAAAAGACAATAACATTTGTCAGAGGTTGTCTCCCCAGGGTAAAAAGTAGTAGTGCACACTAATAATTTTATTGACAGGCTTATCTTGGTACCTCAAAATTGGAACTAAATTATTAAATATTTCTACATACCCCCTGTAATATTATATGGTGTATGATGTATATTATTAAACATAACATAAGTTAATATAAATGGTATCTACAGTATCACAATATGGAGTTATATGCACTATTATATATAATATTCAATATATTTGCGATAGTGTGCTAATTGGGTACATAATTATAAGCTATACATAACATCAGTATATTTGCAACTATGTAGTAATAGTGTATATTCAGAGTCTTTAAAATACTGTAATATTGTACTACAATGTTATATATAGTACTAAGATATTTGCAATAATTTAATAAGTGTGTATGAAATATTTTCAGTGCCCATGTATAATATGCAAAGTTGTATATAATATTTGTTAGTTCATATATTTCAAGTGATGATAGATGAATTGATGAATTGGACTAAAGGGGTAGGATTGAATAAGTTTTTCACTTCTTCCTACTCCTTTTCGAGCATACTTAACTTTCTGGACTTTTGTTTCATTAGGCATCTTTGAGGATTTTGCTTTTGTTTTGTTTTTATTTATTCCCTTGCTTTTATTGATGCATGTATTTGTGTTTATGCTCGAAAAAAAGATTCAATCAATCAATCAATCAATTTGCCCATGTACCCCTTGGGGTACACGCGCCCCTAGTTGGGAAACACTGGTTTAGCAGATGAATTAAAGAAAAGTAAAACCTTAAACAAGTTTAAAAGAGTATGCAAAACACACATTTTAAAAAAAATATTAGGATGAAGAGAAGCAGTTTTACCCAGGATGGTAATGACAGAGTCTAGAAAAATGTGGTTATTGTCTTGTTTTGTAATGTCTTTTTTCTTTGTGTGCATAGAGGTGTATTTTATGTATGGAAATTAAATTATATATATATATATATATATATATGTGTGTGTGAAATATTATGTTTACATTTGTATATAAGTAGTCAGTATATTATAAAGACCAATAGATCTTGGATGGTGAATGATGTAAATATTATAAATATGGAGAAATTAAAAAGTTGTCTCTAGTATGTGTTAATAAAAGAAGTATGATTAAATAAGCTTATACTTCTATGAATTAACTGAAGACAGGCCTGTGGGGAATTGTGTTTGTCAAATGCATCCTAAAACTTTTACTACTGGATAATGTGGAATCATAGCTGCTTGTATGTAATCTGTTTCTCTCCTTTATCAAAGCATGAAACGTTTGTTTGATTTTTTTTTTTTTGTTTGTTTTATTTTTAACTTCCATTTATCTATTTATTTATCAGTGTAAGCACTCTCACTTTCTTTCAGTCATTTAAGGTGTACTGTAAATGATAATCATGATATGTTTGAAATACTGTTTACCGGGAGGTCGTAAGAACGGGATGCTTTACACAACACCTGTTGGGTTTGGAGACCCTAAGTCGAAAAATAAAAACTAAGAATTCCAGGTCTGACACATATAGTGAGTCTGTCTGTGCCCCCTTTGCAATGTCACTAGGCTGTTGGATTTATGAACTATACTGTATGTATTGTCTATGTTACAGCGACAATGCTGCTATTTATTTATTTTATTTTATTTTATTCTATTTTTTTGTTGTTGTTGGATGTTAGATTTGTTTCTAAGTTAGTTTTATTTGTTATTTTTTCTCTTTCTATATATATATTTTATTGTATATGAGTGTGTACATGTTTAACTGTCTTTTAAAAATGAATTAAAAAAATATTGGATAATGTATGGTAAGTAATTACATCTTAAAAACTGTCCTGATCATAGTTCTTGCAGTAAATCGTTGTGCTGATAAGCTATTTTCTGTTTCTGTAAAGTTCTAGAAAAAACTGATGAGTGCTTATATTTGACTTCTTTGTGAAACATCCATGACATAAGTTCCCATCCTTACACCGTACAAACGTGTTTTCTGAAATCTCAGTGAAAAATCTGTCTCCCCTCTCACAGCCCCCCTCCATCTCTCCACCATCACTGCTGTCGCCTCTTCTCCAAACCCCTGAGAGACACCAGCATGCAGACAAGACCTCGGCCTGTCACCGCCCCGAACAATTACCATTAGGTAGGCCATGACAGAGCTTTTCCACACCGCGCAGCAGACTGAAACAGCTGCTGACAGGCCTATCTCTGCTCCGGTCTGCTGCCATGCTATGATTGTGACACTGGTTTTCAGGTAAAGTACTCTTGAGACATACCTCAAGATGACAGCCTGATATATAGAAAGAGCTGATTGGCTTCTTCTGGGTTTCATTTGATTTAATCAAAGCCGGCTGTACCCAATGTGGCACCCTGGGCCCCATCAGAGAGATACATGCTGTCAAAAGAAATCAAATAGTGTTTTTAGCACTGTCTTTAATTTATAAGATAAAATGTCTCCCAACTCACATACTTAACAAATTACAAATAGACACGTAAAAATCTGAAATACAATATAAATACCCTTACCACTAAATAAAAAACCTGTAAATAAGTGAAAAATAATAATACAGTAATTTCTCATTTATAACAAACATTTAATTTTCGGGTGCGTATTATACACAAGCACAAGCAAAATATGTACAATATTTCGTCTCCCAATATTGCGCTTACAACACATCTGATACAAAAAGATGAAATATTCTCTCCCTCTGCAAAACATTGCCACCAAACTGTTAAACTGTTCTAATCCAATATTTTGGGTCTTAATTAGTTTACCTTTGTGTAATATTCGTGTAATTCTCAAGCATTACGGTACCACTCACATGCAAACACAGGGTGCTGCCATCTTGTGAGCTAGGGGACCAAAATAGCTGCGCTGTGACTGGTTGAAGACATCGGCATGTTGATAGCTGCTCTCTGATTGGTCGGTACACTACGACTGAGCATGCTCGGGCAGAAATTGAGTCACTGCGCATGCGTGAAGCAAAAGGTGTTTCCGCATCCGGTTGAGAGAGAAAATCATGTATGGTGTTTGGTGTGAAAATACTGAAATTTCATTGATTAAAAGTTTGAATAAAGGTCATTTTTGAGTTGTCTGAGAGAGTAAGGTTTGGGCAAAATGTGGGTGCGTGTTATAGTACAGCGTTTTTCCTGGAAAAAAGCATGAAAAAATGGAGTGTTATAAGCAAGAGTGTGTTGTATTTGAGAAATTATGGTAGTTACAATTTAAAACGCAACAGTCAACATTAAACAATTTAAATAACCACACAATTTGCACACAACAACTCTACATATAAGCTACATTTACTCATTAAGATTCACTTATTTTCCAAATTTGTTGCACCCCCTGGAGGCCATATATTGCCTTTCTTAACTTATGGTCCAGGAATGGTTAAAGCTTGAGCTTAATGTGATGCAAAGAAGAGCATCGTCAGCATATTGGGTTGTTTTTCTTTATTTATTGTGAATAAATCTCAGTGTATAATCCAGACTGTTGTGTAACTATGTGCTGATCTTAACTGTAATATAGTGCAAAGAATGCCATCGTAGACATATTGTAGTATTTTTCTTAAAGTTGTGGTGTAATTACAGAGCAGCTCTGGATAAATCTCAGGGTAGGATGCTTTCATACTTTCACTAATCCAGACATGGAGCCACTAAACATGTAATTACCTTATAAAAGAGGTATGCCCATTTACATGCACTCAGATCACTCATCAGAATGTAAGGGCAGATAATGTGGTGATTTTTACAAAGATAACCCCGAGCTGCTGTTTATGCACCAATCAGTGTCGGAGCATGTTTTGCAGAGCCTCCATAATGAAGCAGAGCAATTATGGCTGTAATTTAATGTCTGTCTGCAGACTCTTACCTCATTTCTCTTGCTCTGGTGTTGACAGTAAATAAAATATTTGCCCTCATGATGTATGAAGCCAAAACACGGCAGTTTGTTTTGCAGAGCAGGGGACTTGCAGGTGGGTTAGAAGAGGCTGTGTCAATTTGTCAGCGGCCCCCCCACCTCCTCCTGCTTACGAGAAAAAGAGACCGAGCCCCGTGCATACATTTCAGTTCACTTCATAATTTGGCAACTGTGATGTTTGAGGCATTTCACTCAAGTGAGTCATGGTTGGAGTGGAGCACGGTGCCAAAGAGGTGTTGGATTTGAGTGCTGCGGTGCTCAGAGCGAGCGTGAGGTGACATGTTCTGCTGGTTTAGAGGATACGGCAGATACTCATGTAATGAGTGCTTTGTGAGATAATGGTATGCACGGACCCGCCTCCCGCTATGTTTCCTCGCTCAGCTCCAGAGGCAGAAACAGCAACAAGAACAATGCTGAAACTTGTCATGTAGACACGGTGAGGGCGCACACGTCTACGAGGGGTTTGAGGAGTGGTTGGCAGAGTCTCCAGGCGGTATAATCGGATTCTGACATGGCACACGACTGTGTTACATTAAATAAAGCTCAAGTGCTCCTGACAGCTGTGGAGCTCTGCTGCACCTGATACTGGAGCAAAGTTTTAAAGCTTGTGGCTCTTATGCTCAACTAGACACCCAATTATCTCTAAGAGATGAACAAAGCATTGTGAAAATTGATTTTTTTAGCAGAACTGTTAACCAGTCTGGGTCCAAACTTTGACATTTATGTCCAAATTGTAAAAATTCACTTTATATCATGTTAAGTGACACCTGTTTACAGGTTGAAATATGGCTACTGCAACTGAATGTTTCTTCTGGCTGATCTTTGGTGGCAGACAACTTGTGGTGCCAATGACACCTCAACAATGACACCTTCAGTTTTAATGGACGTTATTCTTAGTTGCAGCCGTTATTTGTGGATGACAGTTGGCCTGACTGATCAGATGCATACCGTGACACTAAAGGATTGTGGGTACCATGGTTAGCCTTCCCAAAATCATAAATTAAACATGCTTTTCTCTAAATAATGTCATAAACATACTAATTTTTGTCTTTTCCTGGATTATATATCATTAATTCCCTATTAAGATCCTTGCACACTAAGGCCACCTTCACTCAAAGCAAATTGAAAAATGAAGCCAGTGCAGAAGTGCCAAAAACTGCAGTTCCTCGAGTGTGCTTGAGGCTGGCTGGAAACCTGGAAGTTACATGATTGTGTGCAGGGAGCAAAGAGTTTAAGAGCCTTAATAGGCATATTTACAGCCTGATTTATCAAAGAGCTTCAATCTGAGTTGATATCGTAAGGCTCTCACTATACGAGGGATGAATTTTTTTATTTCAACAATAGTTTTTTTCCCAAGGATTTTTGATTTTGGGAAGTTATGGACACAATTGACATGGAAACAAGTCGGTGCTGTGTTGCCATTGGTCAGATAGCTCCCAGCTCAACACATCTCTGTCTGTCAGTAGGTTGATCTAAAGTTTGATTGAGATGGAAATACGACTGTGTTCATAGTTTGGCTTCAACAATGTTCCAAAGGCTCCTTCAATAATTAAACAACTGACGTCACATGGCTTTGTCCAGTTCTATGTCGACTCTGTGTTCAGTCGATGGCTTTGCATGTAGAGTTGGACTAATTGCTGTCAAATGTTGTGTAATAGCGCAACCCACCACTCGCTGGGACTGTATCTGCAGTTGTTATCCCTGCCCTCTGGCCTGTTGTTGCATTGTGTCATGAAAATACACAGCCAGGCATGAAGCAATAATGTTGTTTAGCTTGTAGCAGTTCTGAGGCATTTTGATTTCATAGTACAATTATCATCATTTTATTGTTAATGTGATACAATAAAGTGGTAATGAAATGATGATACTGTCAGTGAATGCTAGACTTGCTTACTGTTGTGATATTTGGCCAAATTCAAGCCACAATGCCCTGCTTTTAGCTTACCTCCTTTGTTTGGTTCTTGTATGGTTTGGATGACTTTCACGCCCATGGTGAACCAAACTCAGGTTTGCCTGGAGGCAAACCAAGACCCCCATTTTTAAGCAGACCAGATTTTGGTTCACTGGTCCGCTCCAAAGTTCTTGTGAGCTTTCACACCACCGCAAATCAAAAGAACTTTCTGAAGCAGAGTATGTTTGGTTCGGACCAAAAAGTGTGAAAGTGACCTAAATCTGATGCACTTTTTTTTCAATTCATTGCAAAAATTGAAAATGATCGGAAAGAAAGTATAGAAAAAAATATTCCAGAGTCATCAAGCAGCAACTTAATCTCAGATCATCCTCTCCTAACAAGGCCGCCCATGAGGGGAGTTTAGGGGGAAAGTTATCCAGGGGCCCAGAGTCATGTAGGGGCCAATGATACTTAGGAAAGACATTGTCTGTCCTAAATGTGGACCATGATTTTCTATATTTTTATATATGAATGCACAACATTCCTTATTAAAAAAGAAGAAAATCATTGTCCATAATATGCATGTTGATATTATAATTGTCTTCTTCTAAATGTTCCGTATATATTTTTGTAGGTATGTATATTTTTATATACCTTTATTTTAGTGACAAGTCAGTGAACAGTAATATATATATATATATATATATATATAAATACATATAAGTCAGGATAGAGAGAATAGAAAAACATGGGGCAAAGGAGCCACAGGCTATATTCAGCCTGTACCCGCCACTTGAAGGACTACAGCCTGTATACGGGGTGTGCAAATCAACTGCTGGGCCGTGGGCATTTCCTACACATTGATATCATCTTATATCTTCAGAGGAGGGCTTATTTACTTCCTCTTTCAGGGAACAAGCCATTTCTGTGGGCAGGTCTGATTTATGACTTTACAAAGAATACAACTGCAAGACAGTGACAGAACAATGACCTTGGCCAATGACTTTGTACTTGCCAAATGTCTTCAGTTCATCTTCAGGTAAGAGAGAACAGAGCCGTGTGTGTGTCCGGCTCACATGTAAGACTGGACATATGCAGATGCAGCCACTTAAAACTCCCCCACTTTGCCTGATAGGGTCTTGGCTGGTCCCTGTCAGGTCCATGAGAGGACCTGCTTACCCTGACAGTCAGAGATTGTAAAGTCTAGGCCAATGTTGGGTGAATTTGGGCTATCAAGTTTGCTCCCAGTTAATTTGGCAGCTGATTTAAAAACTAAAGAAAAGATTGAGGCTATGTCATCTTGTGAGGGAAGTGCCATGTCATGGAGACACCCTGAAAATTCATGAATGGGCGTGTTTTTGTTGAGCTAATAGCAGAATTTCAGGACCACACCTCAACCACGCCTCTTCCTGCGTTCCTGTAAATTCTAACCCGACCATTTCCTCCCTTGGTTTTGCTCACTCGACGCACTCCTCCCTCCCACCTTTTTCCTTAGACTTTCTTCCTTCCTTCTTTCCGTAGGGCCTTATAGGGGGTTCGTCGCGCCCGGGAGCTACGGCGGATTCCCCGAGAAGTTTCCCTAACCTGTCATCGTATCTGCTATGTTGCTTATTATCCACTATACGTAATAAATAATTGTCAAATTCATCCTGTTGATGGTGTGGTCCTTACTCGTGAAATTGGATTTCAGGCTGGAAGTCTTCTGGTAACTGGGTGGAAGTTAGCAGGCAGCTGGCAGGGAGGGGAAAATTGAAGCGAGTGGATCTGTACTTGCCACTAACTACATATTATGGCTGCCACAAGTCACTTCAATCTTTGTTCATCACCCAGATTTCACAAACAAAATGCACAGAAACAGCACAGCATCAGCTCTAAAACTTCTTATTTTCTGCTGACAAACCATTAAAATCGTTGGACGAAGCACTCAGCTGGTCCAGATCTCCATGGTGTTGACTAACCACAAGCAACCACCAGTAAGGCTCCACTTACAAAATTCATCGCTGTTGTGTAGTAATGATAACAATAATACTATAAAATCTTTAATAAGTCAACCAAGAGAAATGAGGTACTGCTTCGTCCAAAGGGGCATCTAAAACTGCACAAACAAAAGTTCCTTCCAGGACCCTGAAAACAGATATTAAAACTGTAAAGCTATCCTTCACATACAAAACCACACTGTGTTGAGACAGTTTTCCCGTCTATCACGCGGCTCTGCACTTCTTGTGGATGCTCAAACATTCCTTCTTGTTGTCTAACATGGAGCTGCAGCGTCCACGTCGAGGAGCACTAACAGCTGTGTACTCCTGTCCCGGGACAACTGGCCGTGTGACGTTATTTCCTTGGATATTCTCTCACATACTGTGTCTTTATTTCCAGCCGTCCAGCTCCCATGCTGCGCCCACCGTGGATAAATGCTGCTTTTGTGGAGACTTTCCCCCTGTGAGCAGCTGTCCACGGCCCCTCAGGCTCTTTCTCTGCTCTGCAACACCAAGCAAGTGCATATCTGCTGTCAGAGCGTCCAGAGTGAGAGACAGTTCTCATTACAGAGCAGGGACAGATTTAGATATCATGTTAGAATAATATTCTGTCCTCAACGAGCCTCTGTATGCAGTGAATTAAAAAGAGACACACCTGTGTACTGTGTGTACTTAATGCATACCTCGCTGGAATCTGGCTCGGATACACCTCACACCTCAAACCGCACTTTCACAATTCCTGGTAGTTATATGACTCACTGATGCTCCGCAGATCTTCCCAAAAGTTGCACTAAGCTGTCAGCTTTCCGAGATTATACGGCCAACAACACAAACACAGATCCAGCACTGCAGTGGAAGAAGAAATGCTGCTAATACTTAATAATAATGACACGATATTTAGTTATAGAGCATTAATGAAGCATTAATGTACTTATCTGGTCGTCTACAATCATCTTCTGCAGCATGTGTCATTTATAAATTAAATTATTAAATTGGTATCTACACTTGAGTAAGAGGTTGATTCCAGTGTTAATTTTGTTAATTATATTCACCATAGTTTTTGTCAACAACCTTTCTTTCCCTGACGAAAACTAGATGGTAACTAATAAAAACAAGTGCACATGGACAAATCTAAAACTAAATAAACTGACATTATCATCAACAAATAAAAACTAAAATTTTTGACGGAGACTTAATCCTATCAGATCTAATTAAGTCGTGTACAAAGTGGGGATAAGTTAGGAATATATCCAATCACAGCTACTTTGGTTGTGCAAAGGTTGGATGAGTTAAGAGGGACATCCAATCACACAAAAGTTAAATTCGTTTCTGTTAATTTATACATTAAAACTGTACTAGCATTCATTAAAATAATGTTAGATGTTTCATTTTATCCAACTGTAAAACATGACTTAAGAAATTCAAGGAAAAACAAAAAATGCCTTAAACTTTACGCTTCATATTTTTGTCGACGAAATTTACAGTAGATTTTGTTGGCTAAAATGTTGTGAAATGTCATCATTATCAACTAGGCTAAAATCAAAACAACTTAGATAACTAAATTATGACTAAAACTAAAAGATATTTTAGGCAAAAGGCTTTAACTAAAGTTAAATTAAGAAGTGCTGTCAAAATGAACACTGGTTGATTCATGTTTATAAATGACACAGAAATGTATTTGGGGGGTTGAAGTAGATTTTCTACTTGAGCCCGAGCCCAAACCAGTTGGGTCTGGCCTGGTGTCCTTCCCCCTTCACACTGGTTTTTTGCACTGGCCTGCTTTTTTTGTTTGTTTGTTTGTTTGTTTTTGGGATGAGACCCTGCCCACAAAAAAGATGGCTTTGTTTCAAGTCAGAAATAAGATATTTTAGACTTTGGCGAAAGGTCAACAATTTCACCACAAATTTTTCGTCATTCCATTCACTGTCAATGCATTTTCGACAAACTGAAATTCATGTTTGGTGTGAACACAGCTTTAGCAGTGCTTTTGGATAATTGTTTTCAGTGATAGCGCCACCTTCTGCTCATCCTGCTGACTCCTTGTATAACAACAGTAAGTAGAAATGTGGGTTTATTCCACCTTGATCTTGCAGAACTGCTAAAAAAATCTGCTAAAAAAATGTCATCTTGTGAGGGAAGCGCCAGGTCATGGAGACACCCGGAAAAGTCATGAATGGGCGTATTATTTTTTTGAACTTTAGGCACAACCTCAGAGAGGTAGGGGGATTTCCAGTGGCTGGATGTCGTCTGGTAACTGGCTGGAAGCTGGCAGGCAGCTGGCAGGGAGGGGGGAATTGAAGCGGCTGTATATATACTTGCCACCAACTACATATTATGGCTGCCACAAGTCATTTTAATGTTTGTTTGTTATCCAGACTTCACGTGACACAAACAAAATGCACAGAAACAGCACAGCATCAGCTCTACTAATGTTTTGCTAATGCCAAATATTGTTTAGGTATTAAAGTGTCACAGAAACTTTTCTCTGTGTTAAAAATGGAAACTCTCAGTGCAGGATTCAGAAAAACACGTCCCCAAGCAGCTGATTCTTACACGAGATGCCATGAGAGCCCGAGTCTGAGGAAAGCATGTGTGTCACTAATAAGGTCTTGACTATTACCTGGAGTGACAGGCGGAGAATGGGAGGAGAAGGACTGGCTCCACACTGCTCAGTCAGCCAGAAAGCCCCCAAATGGCAGGGCTAACGCAGGTCAAGTGATTTGGCGCCTTGGGTGTATTAAAGCTATTTACAAGGGACTAAAGGATTTACGTTGCTTCACCCATTCGCTCTGCGCTTTTATACGACCTGGCACCGCGCTGCTCAGTTTTCTCTCAATCAATACGGAGGGGGGTAATAAAGACGGGTGCCTTCACGGGGGGTTGGCTTTTTGTTTAGTTACAGAGGAAAGAGGGTTTTACGGGCGGCTCCTGACACCTGGTGAGAAGACAAACACACACACTCAAGATAACATGAGATACTCTGGACTGGGTCGCACAGACAAACACACATCATCATATTCAGAGATATAAAACTGTCCCAGTCTGAGCTCTTTAAGGGGAACACCTCGACATTCATGGCAAATACAAACATAATTCATGTATGTTTCAATGCTTACAAACATGAATTCCAATGAAGTTGGGACATTGTGCAAAATGTGAATTAAAACATTACAACGGGTTATAAATACTTTTTGACCTACATTCAATTGACTACTTTTCAAAGACAATATTTAATGTTCAAACTGAAAAACAAAACTTATTTTGCATTTGATGCCTGTAACAGCCAACGAAAGACTGAGAAATACGAATACAGCCAAAACGGACAGTTTTCATTGCGTTTTTGCCTCCCATTTACACAAGAACGGTGCCTGGAGTGCCTGAATCCACAAATTTTTGAAACCAAGGTCCAGAGTGAAGAGTTTTGAAAGCGTATCTGTATCCACCTCCATGTAGACGACGTCACCGCATGCGCAGTACTCTTTCACATGAAGACTGCGCGCACATACCAGGAACAACAACAACTGCAACAGCTCTTACGTCTTCGTGTGTCCACTCGCCATTGTTGTTTGTGAAAAGTTTGTCTTCACCGGAAAGCGTGCCAACGTTGTAACACCACTGTTTCACTACAAACCTACATCGCCGTCTACTGGCCTGGCATGCACACTACAGCATTTCAGTCGTTCTCGTGCCTCCGTCTGTGCGCAGATTGTTTTTAAAAAAGAAAGGAAAAACCTTTCTGTTTCTGGGCCTAAGTTGGCAGTTGGATCCACCCGATTCAATGTCTGTAATCAGGCACATCCATCTTGTCAAGCTCTAATCTACAACGATTGCGAGTGGCCCAAAGCGGCACAGCCCCGTCTAAGTTCTTTAGAGCAGGAAGAGGAGGGAGCTACGAGCAAGACAACAGCAGGAAAGGGCTGCTCATACAGCAATTAGCATAGATGCTAACAGCTTCAGTTTTATCAGATCTGGGACACATTTCTTTTTTAGATGAAAAACAAATAACAACAAATACAAACTTCTCTATAGTAAGGATATTTTCACTTCACTTCTGACATGCTTTGACGAGTTTGTTTTATGAAGTGGCTCACATTCTGCAGCACAGAAGCTCATGCTCATGATTGATGGAATGATCGTCCAATCACCTGCCGGATGTGCTTCTGAAAGGTTCTGCCCTCTCCAAACACTTTCTACGGACTCTTTCCCAGATGGACGTGTGAAATATGTTGAATGCTCAGTCTGGTGTGTCAGGTTAATGCGTTACATCTACGTTGACAAATGTTTAAAATCCGTGTAAATAGTCAGGGGGCCATCAGGAAACATCATACTCCACCAGCAAAATGTTTCTCTCCACTTTAAATACCATGACTTGCGTTTAACACGGCAAAATTGACCCCAGGAACGTACTTTCGGACTTTTTAGTGATTTCTTAATGTTGGCCAACGTTGCTAATATATGCTGATGTGTGAATGCAGCATTGACGCAAGGAAGTAAAAAATAGATTTTGGAGGTCATAGGTTGAAGTTCAAGGGAATGGAGTCTCTTGGTTATATTTGCTTGTGAAAATAGTATCTGGTATCAGTATCAATATTCTTATTAAACTTTGCACAAAGATCAGACTTTTTTAGATCATAGGTCAAATGTAAAGGTCTTGGAGTTTCTGGTCATTATTTCATGGGCATTTGAAATCTCAGTTAAGCTATTATATCTTTCCAAGTCTGCACATTTTGTCCTCTCTGACAGAGAACTGATTAGATTTAGAGGTCAAAGGTCAAACTCTATCATGATCATCTGCTAGGGAGTTGAAATTCACAAAAAGTCTTTCAATATTTTTTTTTTTTAATTTATTTTTTGTGGGGTACCATTTTGACTCAAGAATGAACCATGAGATTTTGTAGAGAGAAGGCCAAACATTTGTGTGCTTCATAATCATCTCTCTATTGTTTTGATTGATCTGATTTACTTATTCATCTCAAAACTTAAAACAACAACAACAAAAAAAGTCAAAGTCATTGTGAACTTAGTATCTCACAAACTTTTAGAGGAATTTCTGTCAAACTTAGCTTTAAACTTTTCTTTGACCTGAGGATGAACTGATGATATTGGCAAGTTCACAATCGTAGACTTAAGTACTTGTACTGTTATTGTCTTGTAGTTGTATAAAGTCCATTCACTTATCATTGTATAGTAGCTGATGTATCCTAAGCGGAGAGAAATGTTGTGCTGGTGGAGTATGACA
This sequence comes from Cetoscarus ocellatus, assembly GCA_037902135.1. Classification (NCBI taxonomy): domain Eukaryota; kingdom Metazoa; phylum Chordata; class Actinopteri; order Labriformes; family Labridae; genus Cetoscarus; species Cetoscarus ocellatus. The sequence goes on from JBAMNC010000494.1 coordinate 1,310,890, forward strand.
TTTCGGCCCCCAAACCAATTGTAAAAGGATTTTAAAGGGATACCCCAACATTTTTTGTCTTTTAATGTCTTGCCTCACTCCTGAGTCCATGACAAGCAGACAGACACCATTTTTTCAACTGTGCGTGCAGTCACAAGGAAGAGACAGGCAGAGCTCACTCTCTGCTAATTAGCTTAGCTGAAAACACTGGGAGTCAATGGGTAGTGTTAGCCTGCCTCTGCCTTCAGTCATCAGATAAACTCTTCAGCAACTGTAAACGGTCCTGTGTGCTTGTTTTGACTTGTTTTTTTTTAATGTTACATTATCTATTATTTTGAGTAAGATTAGCACTTAATGTAATTTTGTAAAGAATAGATACGAAACTAAACTGCAGGGCTCATGGGCAAACTGCCGTGGACGTGCTTGTGAGTAGGTCAACAAGCACTTCCAGTGTTTAAGCTAAGCTGTTTAGCGGTGGTTGAGCTCCGCCCATCTCTTTCTTGTTACTGCACCCACAGTCAAAAGAATGGTGTCTATCTGCTGGTTATGGACTCGGGATTGAGGCAAGACACGAAGAGAAAAAAAGGTTAGTGTATCCCTTTAAATGTTCACTAACGTAGATATAATGCACGGGCAGCCTGCTAAACTCAGGGGAAGTTCAACCTATGTATCTTGACACTGCTGAGCATTGTACAATCACTCAATGAACGCCATAGAGAGCTGAAGTATGTGCTATTTCACCAGGTGTTCCACCATTCTTTCATCAGCCTCAGTGTGTGAATGAGGCTACACATTGCAAAGGCATGCATTGTTTTTTTACGGTCATGTTGATAGTTTTGTTGACTTATTATTGTTGTTGTTTTCCATAGCTTTCTCATTTTCTTTAAATACATTTATTCAATGATTTTTTTAGTATTGGGACAAGTATAAAGCACCAAAAAGACCTTTGCTCTACATTATATTTTAAAACTAAAATGCAGTACCCATTCCTAAACAGAGGTTGAAAGCAAGTAAAGCTCAACAGACAAACTATGACAAGAAGCATATTCAGTTTTCTTCACACTTTCAAAGAGGATTTTACTGACAGATGTGTTCCTGGTCAAACATCTCAATAAATCGAGGCTTTAACTTTAATGATTTTTGGACTCCAGCAGCTCTCCACTGGAGGTTTTGTGGATTTTCCATTGACCATTGTACTCAAACTGAACATTTTTGCTTTAACAAGTCGAGAGTTTTCTGTAATTATTGTAATTTTTCATTGAAAGCGGTGGGCTCTGTGGGACCCCAAACAATGAAGACACGAAGCCAATTCAAGAAATAGAAAGAGAGCAATATCTCTTAAACCTCGGGAGATGATTCCTGCTCCAAACCACGTTGAGTTGAGCTCACTGACCAGCAGAACCAAGAACATTAACTGTTGGACTTAAAGAACAAGTTTGAGATGTTTGTGGCTCCTGACTATTTCTTTTTCCTGCTACTTTATACTCCCATTTAACTGTAATTTAAGAGAGCACAGCTGTAAAAAAGCTACGATTTCTTTTCACAATATTTTAGATACATAATAACTGATGAAGATGACAAGCTCATAAAGCAAAACATCATCAAAGATGAAACTCAGAAGGTTTATAGCTTTATTTTTTTGTGGGGCCTTTCCTAGAATTATGTCTGGCTCATATATGACAGAGATATTTTTTACATAAGAACTGAAACTTTCAATAATTTTCAGACAAACTGCCCCTGAAATCTTGTGTGGTTTTTACACATTAACCACTCAGTTGTAGACTTTAGGTGAGGGCCGAGTCATCGATGTAAAGGAAATATGTGCCTCATTTTCCTCGTATTCTAAATGATCCTGTGTGCTAGTTGTGACTCATTTTTATAGCGTTATGTTACGTTACCTATTTTTAGACTTGATTAGAATTTTATGTAATTTTCAAAAAAAATACATGCAAAACTAAACTGCAGGGTGCATGTGCAAACCGCCGTGAAAGTGCTTATTGACCTACTTACAGGACCGTTTACAGTCGCTGAAGAGTTTATCTGATGACTGTAGGCAGAGGCAGGCTAACACTACCCATTGAGTCCCAGTGTTTGAGCTAAACTAATTAGCGATGGGTGAGCTCTGCCCGTCTCTTCCTTTTTACTGTATACACTGTCAAAAGAATGGTGTCTATCTGCTTGTCAAGGACTCAGGAGTGAGACAAGTCATGAAAAGAAGAAAAAAAGTTGGCTTATCCCTTGAACCACTGAAAATGAGGATTCTAAAAGGTACATTTATAAAGCAGCATTCATATGCTTAAGCCAAAGGATATAGCCCTGTAGTGACTATAACTCTGTTGCACTTTCAATGTATCTCAGCACCAGTCTATCCAGGCACTTCACGATGATGTGTAGCCTGTAGTCATTGGGACAAGTTATTGCTGTGTGCTTGGGGACTGGCACACTTCAGGTTGTCTTCAAATATATGAGGACAGTAGGGCTGGGTATTTCCAGCAACCTCATGATACGATATGTATCCCGACACTGAGGCCAAGATACGATATGTATCCCGATACACGTAAATTTGGGACATTGACTACGCTTATAACAGAATTTCCGACAAGTTTTGTTTTTTATCACAAGAAGAAAAGGAACTAGGAAGAGTTTTAAGTGATTCTACAACTTAAGGAACTTGAATTCAGGTCCTCAAAGATCACAGACCTAAGGTCAAATGTGGAGCATGTGCTTCATCGTGTAGCTTGGTGTCTAGTTTAATTATAGACGCGTACTGACAACAACTGTCAAAGCATTGAGGCCGAATCGATTCTGTAGAGTCCGTATTGATACACGTATCCCCAAGGAGTGCGTGACGATATTTTGCTGTATTTATATTTTGAGCACAGGCCTAGGGGACAATACATTGTGTCAGTGATTTCAGTGAAAACTGCTACAGATGGAGCCACTTAAATTTTCCCCACTTCCAATGACTGAGTCTTGACTGGTCCTTCACTGGTACATGCTAGTACCTGCTCATTGTCATGGCTGTAATGTGGTCCCCTTCAGTGACATGGCTGAAACTTAGTGACTGGTTAAAGGTAACGCTACTCTATTAAGGACAAGCGCATTGGATGTGTTCTTTTGAGGGAAGCACCATCGAATGGGCATGTGTATGGTGGAATTTGGGCACTCCCAATGGCTGGTAATTTGCTGGAAATCAGCCGGCACTTGGCTGGAAGGGGAAAATTGAAGCGGCTGCTTCTGTAACTCACCAGCACAGTTATAGGAAGCTTGCCTGGATCACTTCTGGCGTGGCTGCTTTATGGACATTGAGCATGCATGTGACATCAAGAGCCTGTATGATCTGTGTCTGAGCGCTGAGGTTGTGGTCGTGGTTACCCTGACAGTGTCTGTCCTCTGCTTCATGGCAGCAGGAGAAGAGGTCAAAGGGTTTGTTCAGTATTTTTGGGGTTTGGTTGTATCATGTTCTGGAAAATAGTCAGAGAAGTGGCTGAAGGCTCCCAGCAGAACTGTGCCTCTAAGGAGCTCAGACAAACTAAAAGCCTCAAAATTTTAGAGCACTATATTAGGGGAATTGTGGATCAGAATAAGTCTAGTGAGACTTTTTTGTCTTGAAATTGGACAAATACTCTCACTCAGATCTGAGTTTTTGCAGTGCTTCTTGCTGTGGAGTAACAGCACGGTCTTCTGCACCATCATCAAGGCTGAGTGACAAAAGATATTTCTGGAGTATTTTAGGGTACGTTTTTCCTCCTAAAGCCTTGTATGATGTGTTTTTTCAAAAACAGAACATATCATGCAGCACCTTGCAGTCTTGCCCAATCCTCCTTTAAAAAGGAGATGCTGCCATCTAGTGGTTAAATTTACAAACACACCACACAGCAGTGGTTTGGCGTCCTCACAGGACTTTTTTTTCTTGTTTCCTCTGAACTAATTACAACAATCCGACCTGACCTCAAACAAATGTCTGACAAACAAAAACTCTCTGATTGTTCAGCAGCCTGCAGCTGAAAGGTCGTCAGACTAGTATTTAGCAGAGTGTGATGACAATGATCTGAACTTTGATCTGAACTTTGAACACATCAAAACACTCAATGGAGGGATTAAAATGATAATTAATAACACATTAAAATCATCTGTGAGTGGCAGGCAGGGTGAGATGCAGACTTCAGATTAATTTAACCGTATGGGGGTAATAAAGGGGAAACACATAATTACTGACATCAATCAGGAGGTGATTGAACCGGCATCAAACCCCCACACGCACACACACTCTGGCCTGTCACCTCCAGACATACAATGTGTTTCAGATCAGATCAAACTCCAGGTCGCCCATTTTGAAAGCAAAAGCAGCACTCTGTTACCAAGACGACCCTCTGAGTCGGTCTGTGGACATGAAAAAGACAAAGAGTGGGAGTGGAGCGTCTCGGTTCAGTCCAGGACTCAGTGAACAATCAAAAAGAGTATCATTATTAGAGCTCGGTCATCATCAGGCTGAAGTGTGTCCAACAGGCACTCAATCAGACTGATGACACTGCAACAAACTGACAAACTCAGACTTTTCTGACTTTGTGAAGTGTTTCCCTCTTGTGTGCGCGGACTGAGAGGTCCACAGCTTGAACTTGATTGAAGAGTGACTGTTGATGGATCCTTTTTGGGAGTCAAAAATGACAAAAACAAGATCTTTAAGGTCACAGAGACACAAGATAGAAACAATAAGATGTTAAACTAAAGAACACTGTATCCATCCTGTGCATCTTCACTAAACTCACCATTTGATTTGATGATTAAGTTAATAATTCAATTTGATTCAATATCAAATATCCTTTATTTTCTGTATTACTGCACCAAGCTACATTTTTAGATTAAAAAATAGTATAAGTGGTCAGATGATTATCATTTTTTCATTAGAGCTGGATTTTGAGATCAACTGCAGCAGAAGTGTCTTCAAATTGTAAACAATGCAATTTCAAAGGTCTCATCTTCCTGTACTTATTTTTTTCTTTCTCAGAAACAAAACTGATGCTGTAGTCTAGCAGCAGCCTTTGCAACATTAGATTAGATTAGATAGAACTTTATTAATCCCTTGGGAAGACTTCTTCAGGGAAATTAAGATTCCAGTAGCATTGACTAGTAGTACACAGGTAAAAAAAAGCACACAAGGTATCCAAAAAAAAAACAAAAAAAAAAACTTGCATATAAATAATTAAATTAAAAAAAAAATATATATAAAAATATATGGCTATTGGCTACTCCTCCTTTCCACCCTTTGTCTTCCTGATTAAACAGTTACTGACTCCCTGCATTGATTATAGGATAATATTTGACACCCCTAGTATCCATGACGAGTATTGTGGGTACGCTCACAAACACTGTACAAAAAAAATTGTATAGTTTTCACACTCTGAGTTCCCCTGATCCACCTCCATTCTCTCTCTGCATGAGAGGCTCTGTTGGAGCTACTGCCCCTTTAAAAAGATAATTCAGTTTTTTGGGGGGTTGCTCCAGGCCGATGGTACCAAGAAATTTGATCGCCAATAAAACAGCTGGCTAACTCTCCTCCTGAGGGAAAATAGCTGGAAATGGATGCAAGCAGATATATTTATGCAGCCACCAGTGCCACCTGAACTTTGTAATTACCCCACTTTTAGAGAGAAAAATTACACAAAAAACTACATTGTCTCATCTAGATGCTACAGTAAGATTCGTTACAGTATTTCACTGCTTTCCTCTCATCACCTGTTCAGGTTGCCAGTCTGCACAAGAAACAACAAACTCTAACTTCACCAAAACTGAACTAAAATTTTGTGATTTTGACTTGAGGGATGACAGCATGTTGTTAGTCGTGAGTACCAGAGGATATCTTTATAGACCGTAGTACACAGAGAAAGAACTTTTGCAAATGGAGTTACAAGTAGAGGGACGAATGGGAGAAACTGTTGTGTGAACTGAGGAGCAGGACGGATCACGAGTTACCTGGTGGTGCAGATGCATGAACTTTGAGCCCATGCCCAAGAACCATTTCAACTGACACGGGACATTTGATTGATTAATTGAATCTTTATTTCGAGCATAAACACAAATACATGCATCAATAAAAGCAAAGGAATAAATAAAACAAAACAAAAGCAAAATCCTCAAAGATGCCTAATGAAACAAAAGTCCAGAAAGTTAAGTATGCTTGAAAAGGAGTAGGAAGAAGTTTTATGTAAATATATGAACTAGCAAAAATATTATATACTTGACTATTAAATATTATATTATATAACTTAACCATATTACCACAATATTCTACGGCAGTATATCACCGCACTTTGCATATTATACATAGGCACTATAAATATTTCATACACACTTATTAAATTATTGCAAATATCTTAGTACTATATATAACATTGTAGTACAATATTACAGTATTTTAAAGACTCTAAATAAACACTATTACTACATAGTTGCAAATATACTAATGTTATGTATAGCTTATAGTTATGTACCCTATTAGCACACTACAGGATATATATTGAATATTATATATAATAGTGCATAAAACTCCATATCATGATACTGTAGATACCATTTATTAACTTATGTTATGTTTAATAATATACATCATACACCATATAATATTACAATATAATAGAATACCCAATATAATACCATATGAAAAGTAATAAATAAGACTAATCACCATACACCATATATTATCACATAATAGAATACAATATAAATATATTGGGCATTTAAAAAATAACACTAGCAGCCATCACAGAACTTGAAATAAAAAGACATTTTTTAAATTTAAATTGCTAATAAATCACACTTAATAACTCCAAAAATAACAACTTTAAAATGTGTATGACTTTTTAAAACTGCCTAATTTTCCTAAACTTTGACCTGCACGGGGTCAAAGTTTTCATTGATGCTGACAGAAAAATAAATAATTGAAGATGCATGTTAGTATGTTGTTCTCATATAATGTTATAATCTGGGGTAAAAATTATTTTTTTTGTTACATTATAACATTTTTATCACTTAAGAACATTAAATCAAGCAAGCAGCCCTCCATAATACTCATCTCTAGGGTAGCTCTCAGGCTCTAAAAGGTCGGTGACCCTTGTGCTAGTGCCACAGGACTCCAGCAAATCCACTTAAAAACAGAACTGTCCCTTTAATACACTTTAAAAATGACAGGAACTGACTGACCGTTCAGTATAATTCTAGAAATTGCAAACCACTACCAAGGGAAGAAAAAAACTGAAAAAAACACCTAAAAAGAAAAGACGAACATGCATGTAAAGTGCTGAGAAAGGAGGCCAAATAAGAAAGTAATAAAATAATAACACGGTGTCTTTAAATACTGAAATAACTGCACCATTTGCAGACATTTTACTCTTTCACTCTTGATGCCTTTTCATCTTTTACATCACACAGAAATGCTATCGTGCATGGAGCTGCTGATCTGCAGAGGTCAGAGGTCACATGCTGTCACTCAGTGTGCTGCTCTGTGTAATTGAAAGCCTTATGCACTGATGCTCCTGTAGAAAACAAACACTGTTCATTGTTCAGCCACATCACACAAACACAATCTCTGTTCAACCAGCAGAGAATTGTTATCGACTGATTCAAGCTGTCAATGAGGAAGTGAAGCTGAATGCTCGAGCCAACGAGACAATCTACAGGTCTTATTTACAGGAACAAAAACACGTTTGTGGATTTTTGTGTTTGACTTTCAGGCATTTCAAGTTCTTCATGTAAAGTTTTGTCGGCACTGGACACTAATTGCTGGTGACTGTGACAGAGCTTTAAGAATTGAACTTTGTCTTTCATTTTTGTTGTTTTTTTACTTCCTATTTCAAAGTGTTTTGACATTTTTTTTTGTAATTTTTATGTACTGAGCACATTCTACTTGTTTGAATTATGATAATCTTCAATGTTTTTAAGGAAAGCAAATAAAATAACATTTATTTGTTACTGCAGTCTGTGTAGAAGTTGGCACTTGGGTACTGGTTTCGTTTTAATGATACCAACTACTTTATTTCAGTAAATCTTTTTTTTTTTCTTTTGTGACACCCCCCTCGCCCCAACCACCACACACACACACACACACACACACACACACCTACACACACACACACACACACACACACAAAAATCAATTTTTAGGAAAAGTGTATAGGTATAAGGGTGTATTGGATTGGATTGTGATGCATTTAAAACAGCTCACAAAATTTGGACAGTCCTTGGCACATACTGTGAGTGCCACATAATCAGTTTTAAAATGTTTTTCTTTAAGGATGCAGCTCCTCAATTGGGACACAGCTATAGTCTACCTAACAGGTGCAACAGGCTGATAATCACATCTGGTCACAATCAGTAGTCCTTATAGAGTTTTGCTAATGTTCATTTTTAAAGGAGTTAAACTTTGTAAAAATGTCCTCTCTGGCTCCAGGATAAATGGATTGTATTTTGAGTGGTCCAAAGCAGCACAGCCCTATCAGAATCCTTCAGAGCCGGAAAAGGAAAAAGCTACGAGCGAGATGACAGCAGGAAATGACCGCTCATGCAGCAATTAGCATAGATGCTAACAGCTTCAGTAGCAGTTTTATCAGATCTGGACTGCATTTCTTTATTGAATGATAAACAAGTAAAACCACAAACTTCTCTATAGTAAGGATATTTTCACTCCACTTGCATTGTACCTCCTGCCTTCACTGTAACTGATTTTTGCAAACTTAACTGTATTTTACTATAATATCTACAGTTACCTACTGTAAAATGTCTATACAGTAAAAGACTGTAAATGGTGATGGTTGAGGGGATTATTCAGACTACTGTAATTCCATTTTGCCAAGGAAAAACTGACTGAAGGCAGGCAAAATTTTGTTTTAAGAGATGTTTCACATATTTGGAAGAGAAATGTTTGGCTCAGTATCGGATTAAAATGTGATTTCTTTTCTTTACAAGATAATATATTGCTTTAAGTAATGGGAAAACCAGTTAAACATAGAGTAATCTAAATTAAAATGCAATAAGTGTAATTTCATTTTAAATACAGTAATTAAGTTGTAGAGTGAAACACAGTCATGATACTTTTAATGAAGATATGGGAAGGACTAATGAGTCAATGAAACTGAGTAAAATACAGTAGTTAAACTGTTATTGAAATTACAAAAATCCTACTGTAAAAGCATTCACAATAACTTACTGGCACCTTGTTGCCAGTAAGTTATTGTAAAATTTACAGCAATTTTTTCACAGTGTACAACATCTGATTGGCCAGTAATGAATCACCTGCTGGATATGCCTCTGAAAGTTTCTGCTCTCCCCAAACACTTTCTATGGGCTCTTTCCCAGATGGTTTAATGAAATGTCCGTCTGGTGAGCCAGGTGAGGCCCCCATATCTTATGTCAAGAAAAATACAGGCCTTTGTATAAATGCACTAGATGATCCCTGCCATAAAGGCTTATGCTGCATAGTGGAAGTTAAATTTAACTTTGCATCATTGTGATCATTTTTAAAAACATCAGTTTCAGAGCTTGCAGCTTTAAGATTTCTTATTTTGGAAGACATACTTCTACTTTGGAGATCCAAATCCTTCATCCACAGCCCACCAACTCTGTACTGTAACATGATTATGACAGTGTGTGCAACATTCAACAAACACACACATCCTGTACACACACTCACTCACTTTCTGAGGACAGAGAGGAGTAAGAGGCTGAAGGCTCCTCCCTGAGAGTTTGTGAAAACATTCCAGCTAAGTGAGGGAGTCAGAGAATCAGAAACTCTCAGAGAGCGGCCTCGTTCTCTCCCTGTCCTCCTCTCCTCTCTGTCCGTGAGCTCACTCTGCACTCCAGCGTTTTTCAGAGTCAATGTTTGAGCTTTGAGGACTGATCTGAAGAGAGGAGATCAAACCTGAAGGATCCTCTGAAACTGTGACGGACAAAGAGGCTCAGCTGTCACATTGATCGGCTCACAATGAAGCCGGTGTTCCTCCTCCTTGTTTCTGCAGCCTGGACTTTGACTGGAGCTCAGTATTACTACCAGGGGCTGATGGATTATCTGGAGAACAGGCTGCTGGCCATTGAGGTAAGAAGAAACACCGCTGTGAGTGCCAAAAGAGATGAGTTTTCTTCCAATACCAAGGCCAATTTACGTGATAAAAAAGTTAACCCAACCTTAATAAATGACTCTTTCCAAACTACTATTCTCTTAACTAATTTTGTTTTTGTATCCTGCTCCAAGACATCTAGTACCAAGATAACTAATGTCACTTTGCCTGGTTGGAGATCAATTCTCCCTTGCATGTTATTTGGACCAGACTGGACGAAGCATTCTGAGCATGCTCAAAAGTCTCCATGCCTGCTTTGACCTGGAGGTCAAGCCGCACAAATGCAAAGCACATAGCAGAAGACTCGCCTTCATCTACCTGCAGGATACTACCATTTACAAGACAGATACAGGGTTGCCAAGTCTGCTGATTACAAGCAACTTTGGGTTTGATTTTCTGTAGTAAGAATCAGAATCAGCTTTATGGGCCACGTATCTTGGATGTACTGTATGCTTTCGAGTTTGCATGTTCTCCCCAGGCCCGCATTGGTTCTCTTCGGGCACCAGTTTCTTCGCACATACCAAACCTTGTTTGGTTAACTGGTGATTATAAATTTGGCTTTAGGAATAAGTGTGTGCATAAATGGTTGTCTGTTTCTCTGTGTGACCCTGTGATCGACTGATCTGCCTCTGGCCCAATGTCAGCTGGGATGGGCCCCAAAAGGGATAAACAGATAAAGGATGGATGTGACAAAAGCTAATGGGGGCTAGCTACACTATTGTCTCAATATTTTGCAAATCCTTTTCAAACTATATTCAACTAAATACACTACATAAACAAGCCTTTTAGTGTTCAAACTGATAAACTTTGTGTAGGTTTTCCAATAAAACCTTCTTCTGGAGCTTATGCCTAACGCATGCTTCAAAAAGTGGGTCCTCCAAGGTTCGTCTTCTCAGATTTATTGAACAAAAGTACAAAAATAAATAAAAACATAAAAGAATCCACTTCTTATGTTTTCTGCCCAACACAGCCACTAATATGTATGAAAATATCTCCACACTGTCCAAACACAGTCCGAAAAACCATCAGCTCCTCTCATGCTCTCATGCCATCCAAGCACAACATCAAGTCCCATCACCGAGCTCACCGGCTTTCTTAAAGCTGCTCTTGAACCTGCAACCTTCCGAGCACTCTATCAGACTGCACCGCCGATGCCCCTTGGAAAAACACAATAAATGTTTGGGAACTGAGGACAGTAATTGTTGAAGTTTTGTAGGTGAAATTCTGTCCTAGCCTTGCTTTATGTACGACTTCAGTTGCTCAACAGTCTCTGAGGTCTCTTTAACTACGAAGCCATGCTGTCAAAACCCGCGCAGAACACGGCTTTGCATTGTCTTCCTGAAATAAGCAGAGACGTCCCTGAAAAAAATATTGCTTGGATGGCAGCATATGTTGCTCCAAAACCTGTATGTACTTTTCATTAATTGTGCCTTCACAGATGTGCAAGTTACCCATGCCATGGGCACTTCATACCCCATACCATTTAAGATGCTGGCTTTTGAGCTTTTAGTTGCGGTCAGGCCCGGAGAGGCTGGCAGAATATCTGGGTGTTGTTACCTCCGCCAAGGGGGTTATGTTTTTGTTGGCATATGTTTGTTTGTTTGTCACTTTGTTTGTTTAGCCCCTTTTCCACCAAGTGGTCTGGTATGGATCGGCACGGTTTGGCTCAGGTTGGATCAGTAAAGCCTGATCCTGGTTACGTTTCCACAGCTAGCTGTACCCTACTTGGTAGGCAGCGTCTAAGCTGGATGCCGATAGCATGATGTCATAGCAGCGCAACACAGTGTACCCAGCTATTAAATACAACGAAGAAGAAGAAAACAGGAGGATCCCCAAATAGTAGGATGGTACAGTTCGCTTATGAGGGGTCCTGTCCCGGTTTTAGGCTATGGAAACGCCACAAAAAGCGAGCCGTACCGAGACGAACCGAACTGAACCCTCTGGTGGAAACGGGGCTTTTGTTTGTCTCTTTGTCTGTTTGTTAGCAAGAGTACACAAAAACTACTGGATGGATTTGGTGACATTTTCAGGAGATGTTGGAAATGGCCTAACTTAAAATGATTAGATTTTGGTGGTGATCCAGATAACCGCCATTAGCAAACGATCATTTTTGCTAAGTAACTGTCCAACCAATAATGATATCAACATTATTCTGAGTGCTATGGGGTTTTCAGGGTCAAGGAATCATATTATGATGGTAACTTTATCAAAGAACTATTGCTTACAGATGTAACAGCAATATGCGAGCTACCTTGGTGAAGGTTTGTGCTCTCCTAGTGCTTTCTAGTTGATATGTGGCTTTGGCTTTGCATGTAAGAGTCTTAACTTGCACTTTTAGACATAGCAACGAACTGTGTTAACTGACAATGGTTTCCTGAAGTCTTCCTGGGCCCACGTGGAAGGTTTCTGACCTCTGGTATATATTGTAATGAAAATAAATGCCTGGTACCAAAACGAAGTAGAGCAAAGACAAGTTGATCTGCTACCAAGAATGGCACCTTGATAAAGTGTTGTATTCTGTGTTATTTGTCCCAGTCGGTGCAGGATGTTGTGATTTTGGCACCCTTCCCCATGCCTCACAATTCATTAACAAAGTACAGACTCCCAAGTGACTCCTCAAAGTCATTAAAAAATTAGATACTCTTGTCCTCCAAACTGCCTCCTCCTTCCTCCTCTTTTATGTGATTTTAATATCTTAACTAATGCATTCCAATTAATGCAATCTCTGCTCAGCTCATCAACTCTGCCTGGGCCTCTGGGGGGGTTCCAGTTGATGCATGCAACACGCAGTTTGTTTCCAGCAACACAACAATTTACTGCAGCGTTTCAGACAATGACACATCCGTAATGAGAACAAGCTCAACCTTTTCACTCCTGTGACGCCCAAACAGCCTCGCAGGAAGAGGAAAGGTAGAATATAAACATGCATTACGACAAAGAGCCCGAGGACAGGGATGAAATTGGTCCACGTTTGTTTGGAAACTGGAGAATAAGACAAAAAAAGTTGTTATAAAGAAAGCTGTGTTTTGGTTTGCAGCGTGCCATGACTGTAGGAGTAAATTCAGCGAGTTCTCATTTAAATAATTCTGCAAATGTATTCATTGGGAGTTTATTTCTAGAGCGTGGATTTTCCTCTTTCATCAGTCTTGTTGTAGCAACGCAGAAATGACAATCTTAAGGGGGTTAACGGCATGAAATGAATTGTCTATTTACAGCTAAATCCCGCTCCCCTCGCCCTCCTGTGGTTCCCCTCAGGTCTCATTTCCAATCTGCTGCTGTATTGATGTGAACACTGAACCATCAGCAAGTTTTCATTCAACTTTCATTTCCATTGGACCACAGGACCACAGCGAGCGGAGGAAGGGAATGAAACAGGCTGAGGAAACAGAGGAGAGGCCCGTGGTTATTACATTTATCTCTGAATAATTTAGCTGTCAGCCACACGTTGACAGTCACAACACCGATCAGAGGCTCTACCCTCTTCTGTTTGGTGATATGATAATACTTTGATTGATTCATGTTACCAGATGGGACTTCTCATGATGAAAAACAAGACAAAGGTCTGACCCTATTTCTCTTTCCCCCCCTTACCACTAGTTTTAGAGTGAGCTCGATCAGATGGATTTCAGGATAAAGCCACAGGTGAAATTTTAATGTAGGACAAACATGTGAAGATAAGGTCAACATATGCAAGAGGTGAAGTGCAACCTGTACTGGACTCCAGTCATTCACAGGTCAGGCATGCTCATATTTACATCAATAGGCACTTAAGGCTATGTCAACATGTAGGTGGGCATTTTAAAAAATGGAGGTGGCCTTCTGTCCACAGGTAAACTCTGTTTTAGGTCACTGAGAATGCATATTTTTGAAAACTCAAGCCAAGGTGCAGAAAGGGCCATTTAATAGATCTTGGTGTGGACCAGGAAAACCGCATTTCGGGCCATTCCTGCAGTTTGTCCCTGTGTTCACGTTTGTGTCAGTTGGCATCATGAGCATTTTTGTTGATTTACTTGCCTGTATGTGACATGTGTTACTGGAGGACACCACTAGATGGTACAAAAGACCTCAGGCTGTATGTAACCACCTGCTGTGTCAAGAGTTAACTGCAAACATGGCAGTAATTCTGAGAGTAAAACTAACAAAATAAACACCTTCGCCAAAGTAGCTCACATATTGCTGTTGCATCTGTAGGCAATAGTTCCATGATGAAGTTACCATCATAATATGATTCCTTGACCTCAAAAACCCACACCTAGCACTTGGAATCATGTTGATATCATTCTTAGTTAGACAGTTATTGAGCAAAAACGATCGTTTGCTAATGGCGGGTATCTGGATCACCACCAAAATCTAATCATTTCTAAGTTGGGCCTTTGCCAACATCTCCTGAAAATTTCAGCAAAATCTGTCCAGTAGTTTTTGCGTCATCTTGCTAACAAACAAACAAACATACACCAGCAAAAACATATCCTCTTTGGCAGAGGTAATAATAAATTTCATCATAGAATATTTCTGACAAATTACAACAGTCAGAGCTGTCTCGGTGTATGGGTGTAATGAGTTACCATGTTGACTGATGACTTGTGACCGACTGTGCTGATTGATGTTGTAGTCAAAGCAGCAGAAAAGCAGAGGATGAACCCGTCAGTGCCTCACTTTTATTAATCAAAAAAAACTTCATTAGTTTAGAAGCGAGAAAATTCAGCCAAGCTAACACCAACACATCCACGGACAAAGTCAACCAAGTCACCAATGTACACGGTCACCAGTTGAATTCTTACACCAAACTTATTTCCTTTTTTGCAACTTCTAAAAGAATTGATCTGTTATCAGCCAGATGAACTGTATGAACTCTGCATTCATTCTTACATCTGTGCTCAGCTATTGCCTTGCTACTACAAGCCAATCGGCTTCAACTGACAATGAAACAATATGACATCACACTGGTAGGTCCATTTGGTGGCACAGGGGGAATGAGCCTTTTTAGGCTGCTGGTGTTTGTATTTCTTCAACTTCCAAATAAAAATATAGATTATAGTTGCCTCACATTGTCAATATGAGCTTAAAAAATCTGTTTTGAAATGCAAAATAAATCAATTTTTAGCATGTTAAACCAGTAATCATAATTTGGTGATTGAATCATTTGACAGCTCCAACAGTTTCCTTCACTTTTGTTTCGTAGGACCGTATGCAGTTCTGGCACGAACAATCCCATCGGTACCACACCGAGCTGCAGGACTTTAAGAAGCTAACGTCCGAGTTCATCGACGCCCTAAGCAAAGAGCACAGCCTGCTGTACAAAGATGTGGACGCAGCTTCTCAGCGGGTAGCTCGGGTGGAGCATGAGATGGACTACGTGGAGAGCCAGACTTCGCCTCGGGCCTGTGTGAATAAAGCAGACAAGGTGTTGGAGCAGGGAGCCTGGGGACTGGAGGAGAGCAGAGGCGAGGAAGAAGAGGAGGAAGAGGAGGAGGAGGAAGAGTGGGAGGAGGTGCAGTCCAAAGTCTCTGGTGAGCTGCTGGTAGAACGTACACACCTTCTCTTTCTCTCTTTTTCATCCCTGACAGCCTTCAAACAGTCTGAGTTTTTATTACACAGAAGCTCAGTTTGTAAAAGTAACATTAAAAACCAGAACCAGGAAATATACCACCTCCTTTTTCAGCGTTTAAGCCTTGGAGAAGCTCCTGGAAAACTGGAAACAAACAGAGCGCTGTTACAACTCATTTAAGGACGAGCTTTGAGGCAGGGGGACGTCATGTTTTCCAGGAGAAATGTGGCTTGATGCAAATGAAGAGCCCCTCCTCTGTCTGAGCTGTTTGAATGAGAGTTTGTCTTTATAATCTGCAGATCCAAAGACGTGCTGCTGCAAACAATCCGGAGATGTAGCTGCTGCTCTGAGTCATTAGTTTGGGTCATACAAGGACTTACAACCTAATTAAAGCATGATACTGAGATTCTTTTAATTCCAAGAGGATGAATCCAACTAGGCAGATAAATTTCAGTTACAGGACTTTTTAATGAGTTTTAGCTTCGGATGAATCAGAATGAAATTTACTCTGATCCCTCTGCGTGATCACAGAAGCAGAGAAGACCATCAGAGAGGATACAGACTCTCAAAAGTTATTTTAAGGTCAGTGTTTGAGGTTATGACCACTAAACACTGGCCAACCATATGTGTGCATTTCCCACAACAAAGTTTCATAGCAACAGTAACAGGATCCATCTAAAGGGATCATCCGGTACTAATTTGCTGAGTGCATTGTTTTGTTTTGAGGCTGTTATTGATTAGTTTCAATACGTCCACCCATTATCTGCCACCTATATTCCAATTAAGTTGGGACAGCGTGTAAACATAAATAAAAGAATAAATTATATACAAATCCTTTTCGACCGATATGCCATTGAATAAACTAAAACACATTTAATGTTAAAACTGGTAAACTTAACTGTTCTGTAGCAAAAATTCACTCATTTTCTATTTAATGCCTGCAACAAGTTCCAAAAAAACTGGGATGGGAGCAACAAAGACTGGGAAAGCTGAGGAATGCTCAAGAAACACCTGTCTAGCATATTCCACAGGTGAACAGGTTAATTAGAAACAGGTGAGTGTCATGATTGAGTATAAAAGGAGCATCCCCGAAAGGCTCAGTCATTCAGAAACAAGTATGGGGTGAGGGTCCCCACTTTGTGAACAACTGGGTGAGCAAACAGTCCAACAGTTTAGGAATGCCATCATCTACAGTCCATGATATCGTCAAAAGATTCAGAGAATCCAAAGAAATCTTGAGCAGCAAAGGCAGAAAACCAACACTGAATGCCCATGACCTCCAACCCCTCAGGCAGCTCTGCATCAACCTCTTCAGCCCCAAAGTTCCCAATTTTGGGTCTGCTGGGGCTCAGGAGAAAAGCTCCTCCAAACGACAGCACAAGCAGTGAACTGTGCCTTTAAGACTATAGTCATGTCTGCTTTTATTTGACAAATACATATATTTTTGACTTTTGGTTAAATATGCACTGTTTTTCAAAAGACCATATTGTTATCAGACATCTTTAATTTTTCTCTGCATCACTTTGTAACAATAATCCTTCGCAGAGATGATGTAAACATATTTTATTATTCATTTTTAGAGTTTCACAGCCACTCCAGCATCATTTCTAAGAGAAATATTCACAATAAAAAATTGTTTCTGTTTTAGGCGAGGATGAGATTTTCATATTATTCTGACTTCTATCTTCATTAACTCTGTCCCAGTAACACATATACTGATAATTACACATCTGGACAAATCTCTCAAGTGTTACTTTTATTATGACACCAAAATTATTCAAATAGACCTTGTGGTTGCAGAAATACACTCTTTTCTTTATGGGTATGGGTTTCGAGCAGGAGGCTTAAAAAAGGGTCTCGGGCTGAACAGGTTAAAGACCAACATCATTCTTTCAAGAATATCACCACGTGGACTCAGGAACACTTCAAAAGAAGAACATTGTCAGTTAACACAGTTTGTCGCTACACCTACAAGTGCAAGTTAAAACTCTACCATGCAAAGCCAAAGCCAAATATCAACAACACCCAGAGACTCTGCCTGCTTTTCTGGGCCCAAGCTCATCTGAGATAGACTGAGGCAAAGTGGAAAAGTCTGCTGTGATCTGATGAAGCCACATTTCAGATTGTTTTTAGAAATCATGGATGTCGTGCCCTCCAGGCTAAAGAAAAGTACCATCCAAATTGTTATCAGCAAAAAGTTAAAAGAACAGCATCTGTGATGGTATGGAGGTGTGTTAGTGCCCATGGCATGGGTAACTT
The DNA here is from genome assembly GCA_037902135.1 of Cetoscarus ocellatus. NCBI lineage: Eukaryota > Metazoa > Chordata > Actinopteri > Labriformes > Labridae > Cetoscarus > Cetoscarus ocellatus. The sequence continues at coordinate 1,328,785 of JBAMNC010000494.1, forward strand.
GCACATCTGAGAGGGCATTATTTATGCTGAAAGGTACATACAGGTTTTGGAGCAACTTATGCTGCCATCCACGCAACATCTTTTCCAGAGACTTCCATGCTGCTTTCAGCAAGACAACATCAAGCCACATTCTGCCTGTGTTACAACAGCGTGGCTTCAGAGTAAGAGAGTGCAGGTATGAGACTGACCTGCAGTCCAGACCTGTCTCCCATTGAATATGTGTGGTGCTTTACGAAGCCTAAAATACAACAACGGAGACCATGTTGAGCAACTGAAGTCGTACATCAAGCAAGAATGAGAAAGAACTCTGCCTACAAAGCATCAGCAATTAGTGCCCTCAGTTTCCACACGCTTGTTGAGTAAAATGAAAGGTGCTTGTACTTTATTTTTTAACAGACTAGAAGGTTTTTTAGTCCATACCTTTACATGTTTCGAAGGAAATCTTACAAGATCTTATGGAGGCGTGATCATCCTGTCAGATTTGACAGGTCGATCAGCTGATACTTCTGATGAAGGCGGAAGATTTCTGTTGAAACACGTAAAGGTATAAACTAAAAAAAACCTTCTTGTCTGTTAAAAAAGAAAGTACAAGCATAATATCAGCATAGACATAATGAACCCTCTTGGACTAAAAGGAAAGGTGTTGAAGTACAGTGTTAAACATGCAAGTTACAGGCATCAAATTCAAAATGGGTGAATATTTGCAAAAATAATAAAGTTCATCAGTTTGAGCATCAAATATATGTTGTCTTCGTAGTGTTTTTAAGTTTAATATAGGTCAAAAAAGATTTGCATGTCAAATTATTTTGATTTATTTATGTTTAACAACATCCTACCTTCACTGGAACGGGAGTTTGTATATAACTTGAACAGTGTTAAGATACTACTTGGCGATTGGTGATGACATTTCCTTGCATTGTGGTCTTGCACATCTTCATAAGGACGACTTAATTTTGCAAGTTGTGATTTTTCTCGGAAAAACTTCCAGTACTTACTGTTTACAGCACAGCATCATCAGAGAGGTGACATGCACCACTTTGTCCACACTGTCTGCTCAAATCCTTGTAAAATTAAGTCCCTCACTGGTGCCTTAATGTGCACATTAATCAAAAGATCCATATTTTCATGCGTAATTGCTTCCCAAAGATAAATCCCTTGATGATCGATCAGTAAATCCCGTTGGAACTGTTTTTGCAAACTCCCTACACAAAGCGAATGAACAGAATATTGATTTCTTTATTGCGCCGGCTGACCTCAATCAATAACACATAAACTCAAGATTTTTATGGTAATATCACAAACACCATGCTCAGAGTTGTGATGATATTCTTGTGCTACATAACCAGTGCCAATCTGAACATTTTAATATAAAGTGGATCGTTTCATGAAGCAGAGTTAAGTCCTTTTCTATTACCCCGGCTGCGTCAAATCTCTGCTTCATTCCTGAGCGGCTGCAGAGAGGAAGCTGCCCTGAAGCTGTGGCGATACACTCGGAGCTCATGTTCTCAGGACTGAGCTCTGAACACACTGAGCCATTGTTAAGGTCTGTGAAGTGACCCAAAACAAACCTCGGCGCATTGTGGGGTCCCGTCTCAGGTTTGTGAGCAGGATGCTGATTTCGCTGCAGGACAACATCAGCGGGGAAACATCCTTTGTCCCTTTATTTTAGTCAAGCTCCCGTATTAACTCGACTCCCTCTGCAGAGAGCTGGATGCCTGTGTGCTGCTCTAACTCATCCTCTAATAATGAGACTCTGTGTCCTATTTCCTCCTGACTGCTTGGATTTGCCTTAATTTGTGAGCCAGATATTGACTGCTGTGGGCTGCTTGATGTTCTCTAAATGTTAAATAATGGCAGCTCACTGAATCATGTTAATGAGACAAATTGTGTTAGCTGGGGCTGTAAATCTAAATTGAATGATAATTATTTTATTTACTTACACCTGGGGAATATTTTGATTGTGTTATTTTTCTCAATTATAGACCTATAATCAGAGGTCAGGTGTTGAAAAGGAGCCTCATTGTATGATTTTTAAGCCTTTACACTGGGTTTAGCTAAGTATAGCTGCATCTCCACCAAGAAGTCCAGGTCAGTTTGGCTTAGTATGCAATTAAAGGTGTTTCCACTGTCAGATAAGGAGATACTTAACTAAATCCCTAACCTGTGCTGTCCACATCATACCAAACCAACCCCGAAAGATAGAGCCCAAAGCACTGTAGTTTGTTGATTGGTCAAAAAAATCAATAATTCCCATGTTACCACAGGTAAAGCGGGGTACATACATGAGGATTTTCTAAATCTGAGGACACTTTTTATCTGTCAGAGACCCCACACATGAGGATACAAAATCAGGCATTGAACAGTTTTGGTCGTACTGTGTGTGGTGTGCTCCGATAATCTTAACACAGCACACCGCACACGTAACATTCTGTCCCACCAGTGATCTATAATCTAGTCCTCCAAGACAGAAATCTCAAGTGATCAAAAGTGATCTAACAAAAACAGAGAAGAAGAAACATAGCAACAACTATAAACGTTGTCTATGGCAACAACCGGAAAACACAACACGCAACATGGGAGAGGACATACGAGAAGAGGGAATGATGGTAGTCTTGGGACTTTTTTTGATGGAACTAAATAAAAGAAAAGACTGTAAAATAAAGTCCTTTAGACAGCGTGAACACTTGAGCTGGTCCTCCACTTCTAAGGTCCACCGAACTTAATGTTTATGTTTCATGTCGGCCATGCTTGCTTTTATTTAAGCCTGCTTTCTTGTTCCTCAGTCAGCTCGCTTCTTGATTGGCTACATTCTGTTCCACGTCACAATTCACAGAGTCGTGACTCAGGAGTCGTCTGCTTTCCCAACAAACGAAAACTTTTGATTGTAAATATTGAACAAGTTTAATATTTACGGTTGTTGGCCCATTTCGTGACAAGTTCACTCTTAACACACCTCGGACCACCAGATTATCCTATAATTATCCTATAATCTTATAGGATAATCAGACTTAGACTTAGACTTAGACTTCACTTTAGACATAAAGAGATAATCTTATAAGACGTAAGATAATCGAGCATTTGTTGTCTTTGGTCAGGAAGGGGGAAAGTCGGGACAAAAACAGCCCGATAATCTTTATGTGTGTACCCCGCTTAAGGTAAAAATACATACTAAGCCATGTTCAAATAAGGCACGGATTTCAAGTGATTTTTACACCACTGTTGCTATAAAGAATTTCTACATTGTATTTTTCAAAATGCTCTTGAATCATTGCTGATAAAAAGGTCTGTACAGAAAGAAAAAATCATGAAATTTGCACAATTTATTCACCATGAAAACCTTCATGAAAGAACCAAACTTTCATGATGTTTGGGCTTAAACATACTCAACAAGAGTGAAAAGCTTTTATGATACAACATAGCTGTCCAACTCAGAAGCAGCTATACCGTCTTGTCATGACCACTCGTTTGAGAATTTCCTCTTAATCGAATGACCCGATCAAGTTTGTGGTCATGGCTGTGGCAATGACGTATGTGTTATCATTTATTAAAAAAACAAACCGAAATGATTGCAGCAGGGTCCCATACTATTTTATCATCCTTGTCAGCAGTGTGCTACCAGTGAAATATCAAAAATGCATTTTATGCCAGGAAATCAAACGTTCAGATCTTGTTTGCATGTGTTCACCTTGGACCCCAATTCAAATCATAAAAGCTAGTTTAAAATCTCATGCTTATGGCTTTGGGAAATGAAAGTGCTAAAATTCTAACTCACTTCCATGTTTTAGGATGTGCACCACTTTATCCCTTTATCAGGCCATCAGGATCACCCTTAAAATACTACAGGTTGTACCCAACTCTTGCCTAATGTGAGCTGGTGTAGGCGTCCACTTCCCACAACTCTGAAAGACGATTATAGTAATAGATAATGGAACAGTATCCTATAGCCACTGCAGTACAGCATCTGTAAAGTGAAAAGATACTTTAGACACTATACAGCATTGAGAGTATCTGACCAAAATCAACCAATACAAAGACTTAGTCATGGTCAGACGGAGTGTTTGTTACAGCTGCCCATACTCTCTGCACGCCACTGTGATGATGACAACTTAAAATAGCTGGCATTAAATACATTTTTCAATATACTAAACAAAATGCTTCTTGTTGTGTTATAAACTTAAAGTATTTATCTCAACTATCCTTGTGAATTTTTTTTATGTTAAGTTGGTCTAATCTCTTAACTTAAGATGGAAAAACTGAAAACAATTGGTTTGAGGTCAAGTGTGGCCAGGCCAACTTCTGAGCACAGGGTTTCGCACAAAGACTCAAGCTTCTGGAGTGCAAAATTGGCAAAGTGGTATGCAATCAGTCACAACAAATATATGTTTTAACAAGGCAGGGTTGGAATTCTCCCAGAGTTTGTCTTTATTTTAAGTACTGTCGTTTCTCTCACAACCCAAAATTATGAGTTTGGGCCCAAAACATGAAAATCTAGTGCAGACAGTTACCTTGAATTTTTGAGTTTTTCGAGCTTTTTTTTATTTTTAGAGCAGAAAGGAGAATTCATGTATGTGTAAGGAGACTGTTTGTGTAAGTTCATGCACAGATACAGCCACAGAAAACCTCCCCTTTTCCTGATGGGATCTTGGCTGGTCCATGAAAGTTTTAAATTGTAAATTTCAGGCCATATTCGTGTTAATTTGGTGTCAAGATTCCTCTCTGTTGATTCGGCAGTTACTCTAATAACCAAAGAAAAGTCTGAAGCTATGAGGAAGCACCATCTAAGGAAGACACCCTGCAAAATGCATGAATGAGCATGTTTTCGGAGGAAAAGAGGCACTTGGAAGTTGGCTGGTAATTGGCTGGAAACTGGGTGGGGGTTGGCAGGGAGGGAAAATTCAAGCAGCTGGATCTGTAGGTGTGAGGGAGAGTATATTTTTGTGAGAGGGCTAAAATCACTGATGGTTTTCACAGCCTCTTCGAGGTTTTACTGAGATCAATCTGCACCAAACAATAATATCAATACATCGAACAATACTATCAATTGCCTCTTAACTGGCTTTGCCAAACTAGAAACTGAGTGATGTAGGATTCATGTGATCACACCATCAGAAAATCCACCCCAGTCCTTCCTCTTGACTCACGAGTCTACTCTCACTCTTCTCTAATAGTAAACATTGTGAAGAGACAGTGATAGTTTCACACTCTCCTTTAGGAAGCTTAAAAGGTCGTGAACTTTGGCTTCTAATTTTGTGCATCTCTTCTTGACATTGAGTTTTCTTGACAGGTTTGATCAAACATCCTGCAGTATTATTTTTGAAGAGTTAGCACGACTCTAATCTGTTCTGTCAGGGCCGAGAGGTTGTGTTTTATGATTGACAACAGCCCAGCAGCATGAGCTTACAACTCAAAACTGTCAGCACCTTTTGGTTCTGAAGTTTCCCAATGTGGCAAAATTTTAATCAGCTGCACCAACGACCAACTGAAAATGGAGTTTATGATATCATGTGTAATGTTTTACATGCAGCACTCAAAATGGGAATAAAGTTAAGTCTGTGAATCTGATATTTGTATAAGAAGTGTCTGTTCTTTGTCACAGAAAGTTTGCTCTGTTACTGGACACTGCAGGATATCAGTATCCAACAGAGAGGAAAAGACGAACATCATTATGGCTTCATGAAGCTCCTGAAGCAGTGTATTCTTTAATGACTAGCACATAATCTGCTGCTGACACCTTGGGGCCGTACCCAAGATATCTTTGGAAGAAAAAGGCACTTGAGGTGGCAAACCATTTGAGTCAAAGCAACATCAAAAGAAAGATTTTTTTTAAGCTGGCTTTCAATCTGCCTAAGTTCAAATGTGACCAAAACGTGGAAGATATGATATTGAGATTTCAATATCATGCAGCTGAAATACACCAATGTGTAAAGCCACAGTCACACATTCCCGTTTCTCATGGCGATTGTGCACGATCGTCATAATCCTGATGAAACGGTCACGGTGCATGCACTACTTGATCTGGATTAGCGTTGTATAGTCTTGGATGAACGCCAGGGAACGGGGAAGGGTCCCGACTGTTTTAAACTGTTCAAAACTGTCGTGGAGAATCCACGTAGTATAACGGGGTGGAAGCCTAATGCAGTCCTAAGGCCAACGGTATTAGTGTGGCATGTATGGGGCTCAATCGGGCTGATCGTGGCTCAATCCAGAGAATTTTCTGAGGATGATTGACAAGGACGTATCCATTTGTGCCCTGACTGTGTCCTGTTCAAGGCGACGCAAGCGACGGAGCTCAATCGGGGCTTACGTGACGCAAACTGGGTACGAACGGGGCTGACGTCGTGTCAGCGGGATGGAAATTCATGGAACCCTCGTCGTATTGTTGTGTTGACCTAATTGAAGCAGGACGAATGCCCCCGAAGCGCTGTAGAAGCGTTACTGATGGTGTATTTAGGGGGGGTGTCCTAGAGAGAGACAGTCTTCCTGTCTCATGCTGATCAAACCAGCCTTGCCAATCGTGTACAGTTGTGCACAATCGCCATGTGTGACTGGGGCATAATCAGGTAACATAACAGCTTTTTGCACTGCCAGACTTTGGACCTGGATTTTGGCTTTGTGCCTGGATTACATGCTTTCGAGGTATCAAAACATAAATGAACATGCTCCAAATTACGCACCACACACTTTAAAGAGCCGATATTTGCCTTAACTCTGCGTCATATGCGTTAATTTTTGATCAATCAATTGTTATTTGTATAGCACCAGTTCGTGACAAGTGTTATCTCATGACACTTTTCAACAGAGCAGGCTGAAGCCATACTCTCCATTTTATAGATAAACATAAATGCATATATACAATAGATTCAATAAATCAATCTTTATCTGTATAGCACCATGTTTGTCTTTGCTGAATATTAATTTATTAAAGGCTCCCTTGAGATGTCTCATTTTCAGGAGGGTCCTCATGTCTATATGGTTATAAAGATAGTTACATGGATATATAATCAATACAACCATGGATAGAGAGATCAATCCAATATTAATTAATATCTATAATGAATATAGAATAGAGGTTTTGATGCCTGCTGTTATGTTCTCACTTACTAACCCTCTGGTTTTCATATACTGAGCACTCCTGATCCAGCTGTTTTCTTGAGAAGCTCTGTTAGAGCTCATTTCACTGTGGTGCTCCCTTCCCCATGTGGACCCAATCCGCTCTGATTGGTTTACAGGTCAACTCTGAGGTAATTGGTTAGTTTGGTGCTGCTTGGGGCCATGTTGTCAACAATTCTGCTTTCACTCTACCATCTCTGCTCTGCACAGAGTTTGCTACCATGAGGCAATGGGCTTTAACTGATGATGAAACAATGGTATCACTCAATCAAACTTTATTTGTTTAGCACTTTTCATACAGCATATGTAGCCCAAAGTGCTTTACATAAACGGAGAACAATAAGAACAAACAAGCCCAAAAGATTTAACAGAACTGCATGTGTGTGTAGCAAGAAACTGTGGAAACGCCATCATGAGTTCAAAATGAGAGAACACTGGAGATGAAAGTGAAAAATAAAACAGAAGTAATCGTAGAATTTAAATAAACAAATATTTTGAGATAAATAATAAAATACTGTTAGGTCAGAATGATAAAACAAAGCTTAAATGTATGACTCAATAAAACATTTTAAAATGTAAAAACAGGAGAAAATATTCAAAAGCGAGATTAAAACGGTAGCTCTTGAGTTTGCTCTTAAAAATGCTGACACTCTGTGCTGCCTTCAGGTGCAGGCAGGCTGCTCCACAGAAAAGGGCCATAATAACTAAAATCTGCCTCACTGTGAGTCTTTGTTCTGAATTTTGGCATGACTAATGTCACAGCGTCTTTACATAAAAGTGCAGCAACAAGGCTCTGTTGTCTTAACACCCAGAGACATTCACATTTATTCCACAAGACCGAAACGTTTCTGCCAACTCATGCTGCGATAACTCCTCGATGCAGGCGACATGGCATGTGCACCCACAAGGTCAAGTACACTTGCAGTGCTCCTATCTCCCGCTGAGTCCTGTCATGTCACAGGAGCGTAAATAATACACCTTGAAATGAGAATGTGATTTGGGCTACTGGTACAGGTGCAGCTGCTTTAATTTTCCCCTTCCAGCCAAATGCCAGCTGAGTTCCAGCCAGCTGCCAGCCAACTTTCAGACACTGGGAGTCAAAACAAGGTTTTTTGTTTGTTTGTTTTGTGCTCATTTTCTGTACAATGTACATGTTCCATGCTAAGCAAAATTTTCTTTTATATGTCCTATAAAAAATAAATGGTACAGGTTACATGTTTATCACATCATTTGGGAGGATCTCATATTAACCATTAGGGTGGGCAGGCTTTAGCACTCTCCTGTCCTGGGCCAGCCAAGACTCTGCCAAGGATATTTGGGAAAATTTAACTAAAGCTCCATCTGTAGGTCTAATTGAAGGGGGGCCTGGAGTAATGAGCCGTTTCAAGGAGCTACTGACGCCATGAAGAGGGGGAGAGGGAGAAGTCCAGAAGCCAGAGTGTTTTTGTCTTTTATGTAGAAGTGCTCTATCACGTGGAGGAGAATGTTAAACACACTAAAGAGCATGTAAAACTTGGAAAAAGCCTAATATGGGCTCCTCAAGAAAATGCAGTCAAAATAGGCCCATGACTTCAGTCAAAAAACTAAAAATGAGAAAAAAACAGGTGTAATTGTGGAGAGAAAGGACTTCATGTCCTCCTTTTTTTTTTATCCTGATAAAGTGGAGAAGGAAAAAGGACAGAAATGGCTGCAGGCAATGAAATCCCTTTTGAGTTTGCTGTAGCTAAAGCATACCATCTAACATGTTTGATCCTTCATTATCTCTAAGAAGAGAAGAGGCAGTTCACTTTGAGTTTTATGGCCACCGTGTACCAAACTACAAATTTGTCTGCAACTTTAAAATAACTTGTGATGCCATTTTGGTGTAGAGCCAGCATTAGATCATTGCTTGTTGATGGAGCTCTTCAATTGCTCCACTCTGCAGGGACTTCTACAAGTCGAATCATCAATTTAAAAGACAAATCACTGTGAAGAAAGCAAACATCTGTTTCTTTATGAAAAACTTGGGGAGGCCTTGGAAGACGTATGACATCTTAGCAGGAAACATTACCAAAACTTCTGGCATTGAACAAAAATAATCAATTGTGAACATGTTTTTCTGTCAGACTTTCTGTAATCTCAAAAACACAGATCTCCCTCTTGTTTCCTCTCTCTGTAGATTGCGTGGAAATCCTCTCTGGCATCAGATCAGTGAAGATCCTGAAGAGAATAGGCTCTCCAAAGGGCATGTGGACCAGAGACCCTCGATCATCAAAGGTCTACGTCTTTAATGGGACATCAGGGGACAGCTTCTACCAGTTCAGCTCCGTGCGTGACTTCTCCAGCTCCTCTGATGTCTCCAGCAGCAGACAGGTCACACTCCCCTCTGAGTTCAGCGGTCCTGGCAGCACTGTGTACAACGGCCACTTGTACTACATACAGCAGGACGCTGAAACAGACATCCAGGTGGTCAGATACGACCTGACTGGTGGCTTCATCACGGACATCGCCATGTTCCCCGTGGAGAGCAAAGCAACTGTTTACGATCTAAACCCAGAGACTGTGGCAGACCTCGCTGCAGACGACGAAGGCCTCTGGCTGCTCTACGCCCCCAGTGATCATGAACCCAACATCCACCTCGCAAAGATGGACCCCGCCACCCTCGATATAGAAGAAATCTGGGACACCAAATGCCCGAGGAAGGACGCCGAAGCAGCTTTTGTAATCTGTGGGACCGTCTATGTTGTCTATAACACCCGTCTGGCTAGTCGGTCTCGGGTTCAGTGCCTCTTTGACGTAAATGACATGATAGTCAGTGAGGAGGCTCCTCTGCTTTACTTTCCCAGGAGGTATGGAGCCCACTCAAGTCTGAAATACAACCCTGAGGAGAAACAGCTCTATGCGTGGGACGATGGATACCAAATCATTTATAGACTGACCATGAAGAGGAAACTGTTGGCGTAACAGCCGTGAAAGTAGTGCCATTTTTTTAGAGGCAATAAGAAAATATGGGAAGAAAGTGGACGTGAGCATCCAAAGACTTCATACCAAACAATGAATAAATCACAGACTGTATGTTAGAAGTGGACGTGGAATTTTGCAACAGTGAAACAAACACAGAGAGAGAAGTTTCCAAAATGACAGATATTTATGGGGTTATTTTCGGACCTCTTACATTGAAGGCTCTATCAGTTAATTTACATGCAGTCTAAGAATACATTTTTGATGTTATTTCAGCTTAAACTGGACTTTTACAGTACATTGTTGGTGTCAGGCACAAACCTCCAAACTCTAAATTTCTACTTTACAGGTACCAACAAAAAATTCCCACTCACACTTGCAGATAAACCCTGAAATTATCCAGTCTTTACGCGGATGAGCCCAATGTGTGAGCCGAGTTTTTCACTCTGATTTTACCCCTGGAATTTCCTCGCGTGGAGTCAGAGTGAGCTGCAGTGAATAGCCTGGGTAATCCACTCAGGCGACTTACAACATCATCCTTTGTGACCAGTGTGAAACAGGAAAAGGGAAACTTGACAGGATGGATAAAAACAAGTGTTGAAGTTTTTGTTTTCACTGCACATCAGTAAATGTTGTAGATCATCTGCTCTTTAACGATCACCACTGGGATGGATATGGAGCTTAGACACTGCAGCTTTCTTTCTCTGGTGTAGTGCTGGAGTGACGCTGCTTCATATATGCTTCTGAGAGCTATAATGCTCCTCTCTACTCTTCCTTTGATGCTGTTGATACAGTTTTTATCATGTATCACTGTAGTAAGGGCATACATTGTCTTCATAGCTCTGCTCTTCCCTGGTGCTGTATTATGAACTCTTACTTCTGCTGCATATTTTAGACACCGTGTCCTGCCAACCTGCAACCCCCCTCTACCACTTCTCCTTTAGCTGGGCATACTCCCTGCTGCTAGGAGCAAGTGTGAACAACCATGTCAGGGAATTACCCAGGGAGCTGCCCGGACATTATCCTGATAATGCCAGGGTTGACTGTGTTAAAAGGTCTCTACTGAATGAATGAGTATTGTTCTGTCCCAATTAAAAAATGGGTTTGATAACAATCACCACTCACCAGCATGGAAAGTTACCTAAAGAACTGTTTAATGAAATAAAAATCAATCAATAACTAAACGAAGATACAGGGTTTGTGCCTGACAGCAAGAACGTTAGAGTATGTTAGTCCAGCAGAATTTCTCAGTTATTGTTCAGCTGCTTGTTAGCATCCCTGGAGCAAAACTTGTCTCCTTACTGTAACAAAAAGCTGAACCGAGATATGACAGTCTTCCTATTAAATGGCCTGCTATAGCTTTAACTGTAGCTTTATTTAATTGCACATTTCAGTGTATTGATTTAGGCTCGGGCTTTGAGAGTCTCTGACCAACCACCTTCACTGGTCCCTCGCTGCCGTATTGTAATGGTCAAACAAACTGCAGGCTGCAATGTTTAATTTCTTCAACTTTATTTTTACACTTAAAATCTTAGGCTGCTGACTCAGCTGTTAAGCAGTTCAGATTGTAGCAAAATAAAATTAATGCTGATCAAATATTTAAGTGGTCCTCCAATGGGCTTACCCTGAAAGAGAAAATGTTGAAGAGGTTTTATTGCAAAGTAACTTTGAGTAAAGCTGATGCTCCATCACAAACCAGCAAACTGTGATGTTTTTTCTGGTTCATTCAACTGATGGAAGACCCTGAGGTAGACGCACTAACAGCTGCTATATTTTATGTCTCATCTAGCCTTGGGTTCGCCCTGTGGAAGCTGGAAAATATTTCCTGGAAAAAGGACATTTGAACCCACATACTGAGCTCGCTGCAGCCACTTCTCAGCACCAGAAAAGAGGAGGAAATTGGATGGATGGCAGGATAGATAAAGGCAATAGTAGTCCCATTTGGAGTTTAATAGACGAGAAAGCAGAGTTTTTTTGACCCAGTGGTTCCCAGTCATGGTGTACCCATCACTACCTCCTTAGAGAAACTGTAACCCAGATGTCCTGGAAATTTTCTTAATGATTGAAATGTTTTCAATAAAAAATGTATTAACTGTAAAAAATGATTCAGTTTGTACCTTTGATGGAACAAAATGTGACTGAGAGACAACAAAACAAATACCCTCTAGAGCACATCACGTTGGGACCCCTAAGAGCAACCCCAACCTTTTTTGTGTCATGGCCTGGTTTTTGCAGAGGAGCGGGGGGTTATTAGTTAGACCTGTTCAGCATGTCAAATAGCTAATGATCCAGTCACATGGCAGCAAATCATTGTATTCAGACATAGACATTGTTTTGACATCCTACTGAAGCTCAAACTGAGAATCAGAGTGGAGAGGAAAGGTTATTTAAGTGACTTTGTACTTGGCGTGGTTGTTGTGAAAATATCCAGTGAGCTTTAGTTTCCCCGGTGAAAATGCGTTGTTGACGCTGGAGGTCAGAGGCGAAATCCAGAGTGGCTCGAGATGATAGAAAGTCAACCGTAACTCTAATAACAACTTCTTACAACTAAGATATGCAGATCATTTCTGAACAAACAACATCTTGAATCCTGAAGCAAAGGTGCCATGACCGTTAGCTAAAGATGGGACACTGAGGTTGTGATTCTCATTGGCTCGCCTAAATTGTATGATAGAAGATTGGAAAAATGTTGTTTGGTCTTGATTCAGATGGGAGGGTCAGAATTTGGCTTTAACAATATAACAGCATGAATCCATCCTGCCATGTATTAATAGCTCAGGCTGACGGTGGTGATATGATGGTGTAGGGGACATCTTCTTGGCACATTTCGGCTTCTTAGCACCAATTAAGATTGTTTAAACTCCACAGCATACATGCATGTTGTAGCTGACCGTGTCCATCTCTGACCTAATGTCTGATGGCTACTTCCAGCAGGATGGCACGCCATGTCATTAAGCTCAAATCATCTCTTACTGGCTTCTTGATCTTTACCAGTTCACTGTACTCCGTTGGACTGCACCAGTGATCATCAACTAGTTAAATTCTGAAAATGAGAGGTAGGAGAACATGTTGTGGTTTTGAGGGCATGTTTTTGTTGTTACGTCCCTGTAGCTTTGAATGCTATAACCTTCTAAAAAAGTGAGATTGAAGATTGGCTTATGACACCAGACAGTGTTTACCCAGGGGACTGAGTATATTTAAGTCAGAGATATAATTGCTGTTAACTACGCGGACACACATGCATGATGGCCGCCATGCGTCCCCTGCATTGATTTAATGCGTTGGTTGTAAATTCTCCTTTAGAAGTTGGGAAACAGGAAAATTAGCTCAGTCTACAAATTTGTCCATTGATCTGTTCGTGTTAGCTTGGTCTCCTCGGCTGTGTTTTCTCACATATGAACAAATGAAGTTCTTCGATACAATGATTAATAAAAGTGAAGCACGGAATGGTTCACCCTCAGCTTTTTCTGGTGCTTTCACTAAGATGTCAGTCAGCAGTAAGGCATCAGGTAACACGATAACTCATTACACCAATACACCGAGACCATTCTGATGATGCATGAAGAAAAATACCATAGAAATGGAGTTCATTGGATTTCACGATTTTGGTGAAGTCTGACCACTGGTCATCAGTTATGTTTGCAGTCCAGTTCTAACACAGCAGGTAGTAACATACAGCCTGGGGTCACTTGTGCCCACTAGTGGTGTCCTCTAGTAACACATGTCCCATTCAGCTAGCTACATAAACAAAAACACTTATAGCTCCTGGTGGAGGTTGACTGGTATTTGGTCGGAATTGGCATGCACTGGAAGGTGAAAATTGAAGCGGCCTGATCTAAAAAAAAAAAAATTATTATTGCACTGTTTTTACAATCTGGCCCCATAACGTTTGTCCGGTAAGAAACTGGCCCTCATACAAATGTAGTTCATGACCCTACACAGGCCTACACAGTATCCAGATCTCAATTCAATAGAGCACCCTTGAGATGTGGTAGATATTTGCATTACAGGTTCCCAGCTGCAGATCTGCAGTGATTGCATGATGCTATCATGTCACTATGGACCAAAATCTCTAAGGAATGTTTTCAGCACCTACTTGAATCTGTGCCATTAAGAACTAAGCAAAAGGGGCCCAAATGGATACCTTAGCTTGTACTTAATGAAGTGGCCAGTGAGTGTGAATTCCCATACCAAATAGAGATGTAAATACCAGTGTTTTTATTAGCAGCTGTCAAGTCTTTACATTAAATTCTGTGCGTGTCTGTAATTGTTGTTTGTTGTCCCCTCTTGTTCGGTTCGACTGTTTGATTCAGACAAAAATCTCATTTCCTCGGTGCTCCGTTCCTGCTTGTTAAGCCTCTGGCTGTGTTGTCATTATCTGCTGTGTGTTGCCACAAAACTAACAGCGCAAAGCCCACTTTGCATAAATCTTTTAATCAAAGAAAGAAAATAGAGTCACAGAGCTGATGAAACATCACATCCCATGAGACAAAAAATAAACATCACACTCTTATTCTGCTGTTGATTTTCAGACTCCATGAAACGGAATAAAGACAATTCATGGCAGATACTGTTCGCTATCTCAGTTTACTTTATTACACACTGGGTCACTCTTTACTGTGAGTCTTTATAATGATCTAAAATCTAAAATGAAATCATAATAGACTTTCTTAACTAACAACTGTTGATATCAATCACCAGAACATTTTTCTCAAATATTTCTATTGGTACAAATACAAAATGTTCAATAGAAAATTGAAAATTCAGTGCTATCATAACAGTTGGGAAGGATACAAGGTCATATCAAGAAACGTTACGATATCAGGTGAAGCTGGGAGGGTCTGAAATAGTCCATAAACTGAGGCAAATGGGTTTAACAGGATTCATCCACAGTGGGAGCACAGCACGTAGTCAGAAATATATGATCACCATAAGCAGCAGTGGACAAAGTACACGGCTTCATTACTTGAGTTTAAGAGGATCCTGCTGCTCAAATATCGCTCCAGTACAAGTGAAAGTCACTCAAATGATCATTCACAGTAAAGCACCAGAGTATGAGGATACAGCTTGTTTCTCATACAGATAAACTCGCCTTAGCTCCACCTCCTTGTCTGTAGGTTGACCAAGAGTGAGTTTGAGACAGAAATGCCAACATGGCACCCAGTAGCCCCCTTCAGTAACCAAATGGCTGATGTCCCACTGGCTTTAACCAGCATCAGTACTTTCTACAGTTGTTTTTGGAGTTTGCAAAGTGATCTGTGAGGACTAAAAGGATGCATTAGTTTTGTGAGCTAAGTTATTTGTCCAGAACCCAAATCATCTGCACAGTTTCTGTTTCTCTTCTAACTGTGGGCGTGTTAGCACATTGATACCTACACAAGCAAAGCTAGCAGAGCCAGCTGATGAGATGGAAATGATGAAAGCATTACACTGTAAGAATATTCTGCTCATATTTAGCTTTTGGACAAAGGATCAAAATGATCAACATGAAATGTTAGTTAAGTAGCTCAAGCTGTATTGTTACCAAAACTACAAATTGGGGCTGTTAATTACCGACAAGGATGTTATATTTTTGCCGGTGTTTGTTTGTTTGTTGGGATAACGCAAAAACTACTTTACAGATTTTGCTGAAATTTTCAGGCGATGTTGGTAGAGGCCCAATTTAAAAAATAACTCCATTTTGGTGGTGATCCAGATAACCGCCATTGGTGAATGATCGTTTTTCTCCATAACTGTCTAACTAATAATGATATCAACATGATTCTAAGTGCTAGGTGTGGTTTTTTCAAGGTCAATGAATCATGTTATGATGGTAACTTTATCATAGAACAATTGCTTATAGATGTAACAGCAATATGTGAGCTACCTTGGCAGAGGTTTGTGCTCTCTGAGCACTTTCTAGTTGTGAATGAAAATGTATAATTCACACTACCACAAAGACACCTAAGCACCTCTGCTTGACCCTTAACTGTTTTTTTTACCATCTTGCACTTGTGTGGACCTGTTGCAAACATGACCATGTGATGTCACTCCTGCAGTGGATGGTTTAATGGGCTACGATACATTTAAGGTCATAATTCTGTCCAAGGTGTATTTTGGAAAAGTTACCAAAAATATTATAATAAATCAGTGTACATGCAAATGTCAGTGACTGTCAAATGAGACCATTTTTTGGTACAATCTGCAACGGAGGAAATGAATGGGATATTTACTTCCTGCTTACTGGAAATGAAATGGAGTCAAGATCATAGTGTTTGTCTTTCAAATTTAGTTAAGCACAAGTATTGTCACCAGAAAATAAGTAAAGGAACTCTAAAAATAAGCACAAGTATGTAACTCAAGTAAATCCACTTTCAATTTGTCCACCGCTGCATAAAGAACATGATTCAAATTAAATGAAAAAGAACAATATTATTCCACCACTTGTAAGATTTACACTAAAATAACATTAAGAAGCTATGATATGCTGTAAGTCAAGAGTTTCACCATCAAAACAACTGAGTGAAGAGAGTGAATGTCAAACTGCCACGTCTGTGAGGAGGGGGTTGTGATGCTATGATGTTTACGCCAAGCACGAACAATAACGCACTGACTCATTCTCCCTGTAACAAGTCCCAATTAGAGAAATGCCACTGCTCCGTAGACGCTGACCCGTGCACCGCTCCGCTGCCCCCGCATCGTCCCCTCAAACCTCACACAGGTACTCGGCTTTCTCACAAAGGAAATGGCTGAAACAGATGTGAATCAGTCTGCAGAATGCATCTGCTCGTGTCTCCATTTTCACAAAATCAGTGATGTACAGTGGTCTCCAGCTGAGGATGGCTGTATTTCTCGTCTGGCGTTTCTGAATGAGGCAGCAGGAGCAGTCTAGACCAGACCAAGCCACGGCCAAAAACATTATTACACATCAGATTGGGCTGCTGTTGAGATAATGGGAATGCTGTCCAACAAATGGTCCTCATATCAGAAAGAAATAATCTGCACAAGCATCACCAAACATAACCCGTGAATGTTTCTTGGCACCTTTTTTTGCCTGATATGATTCTGGCTCAAGTTTCCTGACCTGAATGTGCTGATGCTATCTGTGCTTTACAATTACAGCAGGAGAGAGACACAAAAACTGAGGCGTAAACCTGACTCTGAGGGGGAGTATGTGAAAAGAAACTCAATTATATGTTATGTTCTTATCACAAACTCATACTAAACCTCGTTTACTATTACTTGAAAAGTCAGACCTGCACCTGAAATTCACAAAGAATAGATGTGTGTGCAGCAGCAGGTGGAAGAAAACAAATCTTTGTGCAGGTATTTACGCCTCACATTCTGAATTTGCATGGGGTGCAAAAACAGAATTTAATTTAGCCAGCTGGTAAACAAATTCTTATCTTGAAGTTGTGAGAAGAGCAGAGAGCATGCTCATTAGCCATGCAACAAAACTGGCATAACCAGAGTATCATCTCTACCTCTGCCAAGGAAATTATGTTTCTGCCAGCTGTCTGTTAGTAAGATAACTCTGAATGTGACAATTGGATTTTGATTACATTTTCAGGGAATGTTAATCATGGCACAAGGAAGAAGAGAGCAAATTTTGGTGGTGATCCAAATCTGGATGCGAATCCAGGAAGTTTTTTAAGGATTAGTTGACAGTGCCAGATTTTTCCACTATTTACTACAATTAAATTGTTGAAGTGTTTGTTAACATTGCAACATAGGGCAATTTGCAATATATTACTTAATGATTCAAAAAGTTCTCAATTTATTTTGATAATATTTTCAGGAAATCTTAGTCATGGCACAAGGGACGATGTGGATTCAGGAAGTTTTTTAAGAATTTGTTGACATTGCCAGATTTTTCTACAATTTACTACAATTACTCAGGAACTTTGCAATGTATTTGGATGATACTTTCAGGGGATGTTGGTCATGACACAAGTGAGGACTGGTTAGATTTTGGTGATGATCCAAAACCGGATGTGGATCCTGGAATTTTCTTAAGTATTTGTTAACAGTGCAGGATAGAGCTGTTTTCTGCTTTTTAGCTACTTATTTAAAAAGTTCTCAACAATTTTGATAACATTTTTAGTAATTGTTTGTCATGGCACAAGGGACAATTATTTACATCTTGGGTGGTGATCTGATTCTGGATGTGGATCCAGGAAGTTTTTAAAGAATTTTGTTGACAATGCTAGATTTTTCAACATTTTTCTACAATTACTCAGTAACTTCTTAGCTTATTTGGATAATATTTTCAGAGAATATTGGTCATGGCACAAGGAAGGAGTGATTAGATCTTGGTGGTGATCTGAATCCAGATGTAGATTCAAACATTTTTTATAAAGGATTTGTTAACATTATGAGATAAGGCAGTTTTCTCATTTTCTCTAATTACCCAAAACTTCTCAACAGGCTCTGAATTTTCAGGGAATGTTGATCATGGCATAATCAAGAAGTGATTACATTTTGGTGGTGATCTGAATCTGGATGCAGATCAGGAGATGTTTTAAAGGAGTTCTTAACAGTGTGAGATAGGGCAGTTTTCCACGTTTCACCACAAGAAGCCACCTAACAGTGTTAGATATGTCTTGATGGAGGGTTGTGCTCTTGGAGAACTTTTAGTTAGCTGTTATATTTAGAAAGATGTACAGAAAGGATCATAGCAGGGATATAATTGTCATCAGTCAGGTGATTTTTGTTTCAGGAAAGGACTGGTGCATCTGGTGAGCCAAAGTAGACCTGTTTATACAGTGTATATTTCATTCTACTCCAGTTTCCAATAAAAATTGACATTTTCTTGTTGATTTACTGTTTTCTCATTGAATCAGTGTTGTAGTGTTGAGATAGCAAGGCTTGTAGTTCATTTTATGTTGCAAGTGAAATTTTAAAATCTTGTAAGCATGTGTTCATCTCAGACCTTATTTCAAGTTTTTATCTGAAATCTATAAAATCCTTTTGGCCTTCGGACCCGGATGTGCTTAAATGCTGATTTACTTTTGAGTTTTTGGACTCATTCCCGCACCGCTATATTAAATAATACAATCATAACTCTCTCTGCTTTTAACTATTTTAACAAGAATATGTGTAGGCTCATCAGATCTATCAGTTAAAACCATTTGAATTTATATTACTTTTGGACACCAATGAATCACTATTTTCATGCCACATATACAGCATAACAGAGTAAAATAATATTTATAGATACATGTACTGAGGCCTTCTAGGGCATCATCTGCAAACAAATTTAATTTGGTGAATGCACTTCATGCAGTTTAAATGGATAAAAGCCACAGAAGATGTTAAAAATGCACTGCACATGCATATTTTCATAGCTTTGAGCAGATTTTCCAATTTTTGTACATTCAAATTTGAGAGGCTATGATACATTTTAGACTGCAGATCATCCCTCCATTCACAAACCTGTCTGATTCATTACTCAGACCTCCTCTTAGGCGACAGAACGTTTCCCACACGTCTGCTGTTTACTTCGCATTGCACTGCGCAAAATTAACTTCTTTTGTTGACTTTCTCACAAATTTTCATTTCTTTTTCTTCCACCCCTGTGTGCGCACACATCTCAGAGCTCATAAATTCATGTATTAAAACAAAACAAAACTTCTACTCGAGGAGGCAAACAATGGGCACAGTGGAAACAGAAACTGAATGATTAAGTTTTTACTCATCACAATGCAGCAGAGGCCCCAAACAAGCCTGCATTTTTTAAAAATGCTGTTATCTCAAGAGCTGAGGATAATTATTTCATACCCCAAAGATTAAAAAAGTTTGCTTGCTTATGGTAAGAGGTTGGTCTGAAAAACGATTGCTGATTTTCAAGAAAAATAAAAACAGCACAGAGGAGAAAACGGATTATTCTTGTCTCTGCAAGATGAGATTATAATTCAGGATTCAAAAATAAGAGCCTTCCATGTTTGATTAGACAAGATTTCATTTTCAGTCAGTTGTTTCAGTGGTGGAGATTGCATCCATCTACAGTATGTAGTCATGGCTTTCCTGCATTACTGACATTTTAGGTGATCAGAATAAATGACCTTTTCTTTTCTCTGATAGACGTTTGATTGTCTCATTGTCTGAGCAAATAGACGTTGTTTTCTTGAGAACTGAAACTAACTGGTGAATTTATTTTGACTGAAATGTTATTACAAACATGTCCATTCAAGAACAGGGAGGTCCAAGACAAAGACCACTATGAGACTTTTGCTCTTTTTGCAAAACGGGTATTAGAAGTTAACAAAATATTTTTTAACTTCTGTTTTACAGGCTTTAGACTACAAAATGTAATGATGTTCTGTCACGTTATTCCAACAAAAGAGACAGCACTGTATAAATTAAACAAATAAGTTGGCTATGTTTGGATAAGCTTTTTTAAAATGGAAAAAGAGTAAGGGAGGAGATATATACTCCTCAATAAAAGTTTGGAAAATGTATTTCGGTTGATTATCTCTCCCCTTTAACAATACCAACTGGTATCGTATTTTATATAATTGGAAAGCCTGATTAGTCACCTTTACAATGAGGTACAACTTGTAAGAATCCAGCATTCGTGGAATGAGCAACAAAAGGAGAACAGAGTCAAGAGAGGGCCCATTGAGATGAGCAAAGACATCATCTGTCAAAAATCAGAATCTGAATTCTCAGTGTTACAAGATTTAAGCAATACATTTTTCTATCTAACCACAGTAGTTGTATTACTTATTAAAGAGCCCATATTTTGCCAAAACTCTGGTTCATATATTAATTTTTGACTGCTAGAGTATGCTCACAATCACAAAATAACTCCCAGTTTTCATGAACAGAGTACCCCTGATCCAGCTGTGTTCTCAGTCCATCTGAGACACTCTGCTGGAGCTCCTGCCCCTTTAAGACCCCCTTTCCCACATGAGTCTAGTCCGCTCTGATTGGTTGACATGTCAACTCTGGGGTAATTGGTCGCTGCTTGGCACCAAGTTGTCAACAACTCTGCGTTTATTCTACAGTTTCTGCTCTGCTCTGGGCTAGCTGTTTCAAGCCAATGGGCTTGAACTGACTATGAAACAATGGTATGACATCACACTGGTAGTTCTATGCAAGGGGGGGAAACAAGCCATTTTCCGAATTGATTGGCACCATAGATATGGAGAGAGGAAAACTAAAAAACTAAAAAAGCTAACACTGGCTCTTTAAATTAGCAAAAATGAACATTTTATTTACTGTTGACTGTTTCAAAATGGGACCCCAATCCTGCCATAAAATGGTATGAGCCTTTATATTTGCATTACTGATGTTTTGGTCAATGGGCCCGTTCAACTTTATTGTTCAGCCAGTAGTGTGGCAGTATAGTAATGCCAAAATCTGGCACAAATGTTTTTCCATCCGCTCCAAAGTTGAACTTAGGCAGACCCAGAAGGCAATGTTAGCCAGGAAGCTATCACTATAACTACTTGTCCAATGTGTACACAATGTTGTTAAATAAAATCCAAGGAGGGCTCTTTTGCTGAACCTTTCAAGGACCCTTCCATATCTGTCAGCGGGCCTATTGTGAGGCTGTTTGGAGCATGAGGTTGCTGGAAATTGCAGAAGTCTGTCTAATGATAAAACTGCCATTGTTCATGAAACGACAAACAATATAAGACAGTAATCCCGGGTTTATGTGGGATTTCTTTGTACTAAAGACTTAAATTATTGCAAAGAGAGTGAAAAAGGGACCAATTTAAACAAAATAGAATATAAAGGATTCTTATGTAAGAGCAGCACTAGTTGTTCTCTCCACCACGTCGTCAACAATAATCTATTTACCACATGTTTTAGATCAAACATCTGGATGTTAGCTCAGATACACATAATCCCACAACAGCATGATTAATGACAGCTTAAACATCCAGATAGCATGTTTGTAAATCCAAAAGACAAATATGTTCACCTTTTTCAGAGTTTAGATTTTCTCAGTCATCACCAACAAAGCTACATATAATCAAAATGTCTTCAACTTTTTTTTTCTATACCTATCATGATATCTTCTGAGATTTTCTCTTAAGAAAAAGCAAAACATACATACAGTAACCGGCTGTACATGAAACTATACACATCCACAAAACCTATTTGGAAAAGAACAATAGGAGACAAAGAAGTGCTGTTCAGGAGTGTTTGTTTGAAGGAAAATATGAGTATTTGTGTGAGTTTAAGTCTGGAAGAAAAGGGCGACATTGCTCAAAAGCAAATATCGAATAGACAAAGAGGTAAAGGTGTGAAGTGTGCTCACTTTCAACATTTACACAAACCTTCAGAGCTCCCAACACTCCCTTCCCTCCACACTGCATTTTTCTTTTAGCTTGGTTAATAGCTATTGTTGCTGTTTTTAATAATCAATCTCTGGGAAACATGAGAATAATTTGTTATTTGGAACACATTTGAGTGTACAAAGACACAGAAACAAAATATCTTATTTTCCTGTTTCAAATTAAAAACAAACAAAAACACAAACAGAGCTGCTTTTTTAATATCATAATTCAGAGGGAAAAACGAGAGAGCGTGAATGTAAATAAAAGTCACATATATATTAAATTAAAGTTACATACTTTAATTTAATATATATGTCAATTTCTTGTTTGGATGCCATTGAAATATATAAAGAAATAAATAGGGACAGTCACATGACAAGAAGTTAATGCAGCGACAGTGTTTACTACCAGGGCTGCACACAGAAATGGCTGGGCCCTTGAAGATTCCAGTTGGGGCCTTTTCCTGATGTGATTATACTACATCAGAAGCAGTGGCAACAGCCTCTGGCCAACATTTCCCTGTTAAGCCCGGCTCCAAACAGCTTGTCCTCCATTTGGTTCCCCCTTTTTTATTCTCCTGCATTTGCTACCATCACAACTTTCATTCTAGTCTTCAAATTATAGACACAGCCCAACACTGAGGGACCAATAGTCAAATCCTATTGACCTTGCAAAATGAGAATATTATGGATAAAAGGCTGGTAACACTTAAGGGAGAAGTGTTTTACATGTTGACATAAGCTACATTTTAACAAAGTGCCCAAAAATAAATATGCATTGTTGTTACTTTGATAAGAAATGGCGTGTTGTGGTTAAAAGCTGAGTTTGGTTCCAACTGCTCAAATTTAGGTTGGACTATTTTTAACCTTTATGGGCCCCCTTATGAAGCTGGGCCCCTGTATGTTTTCCCCTTATGGGCATTGTGGACACAGTGGTATTAGTAGTAGTGGTAGCAGTACTTGTATTGATAGAAATAGTGGTAAAAATAGTAGCATTAGGAGTAGCAAAAGTAGTGGTTATGTTAATAGTAGAGGTGTTGATAGCAGCAGGGCCACACACTAAAACAGCTGGGCCTCTGAAAGACCCAGTGGGGGCCCTTTTCCAGACAAGATTTAGTTATATAAAACACATGCATTGGACTGGATAACATGTATCTCCTTGGCCAGCATATCGTTGGAGCCGTATACCCTGAGTGGCTCCCCCATTTTCTTGTTCTATATCTGCTGCCATCCAACCTTTTGGCTCTGGTCCTTAAATGGCTATACATAGTCCATCTACTCCAGTGGTAGTAGTAGATGTTGTATTGGTGGTGGTGATTGTAGAAGAGGCAGTGGCACGTTATGTTGGTGGTGATACAGTAGTAGCAATAGAAACTGTGTCACTGCTACTACTTCTATTATTACAGCTACCTTTAAGAGCCACAAACACCACAACTCCTACTACAACTCATATCTTCTATCTGTCTTATCCTAATTATTCCACAACTTCCACTGGCACTGGTGTTGGGCCTGTTTTAACTATACTACGCTTACTACTTCCTCTACCTCTACCACTACCACCGCCAACAAAACTATTACTACTTCAGTGACTGAATTGTTTAGGACACACGACCAATGTGCTCAATTTAGATGCTCACATTGTACAAGTAAAATTGTAGTTAAACATGAACAAAAGTCAACAAAGTTTCCTCCATTCTCTACCTGTGAACTATCTGTGGTCTCTCCTGTACGGCTAAAATACACCGATGGACAAACAAAAAAACAAAGCAAGAGAAAAAACATTGTGGCAACACTTGTGTTTCTGCTAATATCTATCTATCTATGCATAATGTGACCATCCATTTTATTTATTTCTTTATTACCATCATATTAAAAACAAGGCATAAACAAAAACAAAATTTGGCCTTGGTTTATTGGTTTAATCCCATTTTATCATTTTGAACCATAAAAAAAAAGTTTCTTCACACTTTTGTTTTACAACCTGTTTCTGTGTCTTTTGTGATTAAATGTTAATTGTACCTTGGATAGTTACATTGGTAGACTGAACTGTAACTACCCAGGGTAATTGAATTTTGTATTACTATGAGATTAACCCGCTGTAAAACATGATTTTATTAGAATATTGAAATCAGATTTAACACTGCAGCCAATTTGCTCTGGAGTAATTTCCAATGATCTTGTTTCTTCCTCTGAATTACATCACACCTCTTGCCACTGCTGTGAATAAATGCTCTCTAAATCTGCAAGTAACCAACCGTTTTCTTCCACCCTGAACCAAACACTCCTTTTAAGATAATTGCTTTTTTAAAAGATGGAAGTGGAAGTACAGCAAACTCAGCTTGAGCTTTAAATTCATTGAAATTTTCTATTCACAAACAATAACATCTAATGGAGCGGCTTTACATCGAATAGTCCCAAAAATGCTACACTTTAGAACCATTTTATGCCAACACAGCACATTGAAATTCAATGAGAGAGAGCTGTAGAGAGCTGAAATTGCTTCACATCCCGTTTGAAATCGTCTCTTCTTCAACCGTGTCCTCTGCTTTCCTCTTTTAGACTTCCGCTGCTCTTGAGGAGTGAGATCCGACCGTGGGTTTTCCATCAAAGAGTCTCTGCGGCACAAAGCTGAATCTTCAATATTTGGAAAGTCTCCTTCGAGGATGCAGAGATCCGTCTGCCTCAGCTCGGACAGCTCGGTATTAAACGTCTGTCAAAGGGCAGCTCCAGGTCATCACAACACCAGCATTTCAATTCAATGACCTCTAAACTTTAACCCGAAAAGACGGCTTCACACACCTAACTGACGGGTCCTAGATCAGTTCTTGGGAGTGCTCTGGGACGGAGGGAGGGAGGGAGGGACACAGAGAGAGAGTGAGAGGGAGAGACAGTGGGGTTGTGTTTCTCCTCGATCGGACAGACAGGACGTGGATCAGCAGGAGGGAGGAAACCCCCTTCTGGGCTGCCGGGTCACAGGTGGCTCTGCTCAGGGACTCGCAGGGGGCCGGGGTGAGGGGCAGGAACCTTGGCTGTCAAAGCTGGCTGTCCTCGCCTTCCACTGCGGGACAAACACACACACAAAGGAAGTGATTCATAACACACATGCTGCTTTTTTTAAAGCCGAATATAACTCTCAAGTTACTTAACCACAGGAAAGACATTCATCCATTCATCTGTTTGAGGTAGTACAATAAATCCAAATGCAACTAAAAGTCACTTTAAATATGGACAATTTCAATCAAATTTATACTATATATTTATTGCAATACTCTTTTGACCAGCAGGGGGCATTTTCTGATCTTGCTTTCTTTGTTATTTATCTAGGCCCCGTTTACAGAACAACGAAAACGGATGAAAATGGAGAGTTTTCATTGTGTTTTTGCCTTCTGTTTACACGAGAACAGTGCCTGGACTCCCTGAATCCAGAAACTTTTGAAACCAGGGTCCAGAGTAAAAAGTTTTGGAAATGTTTAGGTATAAGTCTCTGTGTAAAAAGTTTGTCTTCACCGGAAAGTGTACACCTGTTCTAATGCCGCTGTTTCACTACAAACCTACATTGCCATCTACTGGCCTGGCATGCACAATACAGCGTTTTCAGTCATTCTCGCTGATCCATGTGAACTTGCATGATTTTCACATGTGTGAATGCAGAGCGCTTTTGAAAACGCAAAGGAAAACTTTTCCGTTTCTGTAAACGGGGCCTCATTCTTTGTTTGTTGGGTACAGATACAAAATGCATTGACAAAAAGAAAACAGCCAGTCTCTTAGAAGTGATGAAATCTACTTTAAGTTTCAGGTCATCAGGATTTTGCTCCTTTCACAAAAAACTGGTCAGAACAGGATGAAGCAGATTCGTTACCTATTAAAGCTGCTTCAGTGGATCTGCTCCAGCTCTATAGTCTCTCTCTGCATTTGCACAAAAGCCTAAAATCCAGTCCATTTAAATATCTCAACACAGACAATAGCTGAGTGGTTATGTCAGCACATTTCATTTATGGAGTCTGTGGCCCTTTACTCTGTCTTCTCCTGCTCTTCTGCTCCACTTTCATTCAATGACTTTCTCTTTTAACAAATAAAGGAAAAAACTATCCAAAATACAAATTAGGTATAAAACAAAATTTAAACAAGTACATATAATAACTAAATCTTATTATCATTTTTACCTCAAACCTGACAGTGATGTCTTTCTGTTTTCTTAATCATTACACAGGATTACTGAGGCCGGACTATAGAGGCAATCTGAGCCACCAGACCAGTGGCGTGCACAGACTCTTTCAAGGGCAGGGGCGAAAAGAAAAAAAGGGCACATACAGCGCGTTCTCGACACTGAAGAGGACACTAAGTTTGGCATGTTTTCAAGGGCACCTTAGACATGTTTATATGTTATACATATGGCACATTATATAGCCTTAAAACAAACTAAACAGACAGACTACTCAAGTTAGATGGTAGTTAGGATCAGCATCTACACGAACTGTGTAGATTCAATGTTGGACTGTGAAGAACACAGAAATAAATAAATAAATAATTCCCGAGGGGGTCTGGGGGTCTTCCCCAGAACATTTTCAATTAAGTAGATGCCATTTCCTGTATTCTACTGCATTTTAACCCCATATTAGCACCATATAACTGGTTCTGTGAGATACAGCTCTAGCTCAATATAGATCAAAAAAGGGGCCAACATAGAAGTCATTGCAACAACAGTGTTTCATAGCACTTCTTGGTCTAATGGTCTTCGGGAGTTTAGTGTGTTTTGCCAACCAGGAGGGCACTTTAACGTGTGTTTTGGCTCCAAAGAGGCCACTTTAGCGTGCGTTTTTCAACAATTGGGCCACGAGGGGGGCAAACCCATACCCCACCCCCGTGTCCACCACTGCACCAGACAGATGTGAAAGTATCATAGTATTAAACACCAGCAATGAGCTCTGTGCAAAAGCACGGTGGCAAATTTCTGTTAGCACCATGAGGTAGAAAATCTTTCTAGTTTATATCTTTGGTCAGTCCACATACAGTAGAAGATAAGTTCTGAGAGAAAAGTTATCTTTTTTGGGGGGATGTTTACAAGATCTTATGCGGGGTCTAAGTACACGATTTATGCACGATTATGGCTTGACCCGACAGTCGTAGGGTTTTTGGACCTGTTGGCCAACAAAAAGGTCATAAAAAGTTACCATCATCATAGGGCTGAACGATATGGACAAAATTTCATATCTCGGTATTCATGCCAGATATCTCGATATCGATACGATACGATACGATACGATACGATACGATACGATACGATACGATACGATACGATACGATACGATACGATACGATAAGATACGACTACGGGTTCGGTGAAAACCAAACTTTTTCAGAAAAATAAAAACATCATAATACAAAAGAATGTGGAAAGTGCTGTTTTAGCGCGGGGGAAATCTATATTGTTTATATTGTTGCTTTTGGATATTAATATCTTGAATGTTCATATCTCGATATCGATACGATAATATGTTGTTCAGCCTTACATAATTGTCTGACATAACCTTTGTTCTAGAAGCCTGCTGTACATCAGGTCTTTGAAAAGAGACATGAAAGTAAAGTATAAGTAACTTTTAATATTCCATAATAAGTAAAGCAGTTTCATTCCTTTTCATAGACTAATGAGTAAAAACAATTTTTATGACATTTTCTGACTTACTTGCCTGACATGTCTGAGCACTATTGATGAATTGGTGAAGTTATCATCCCTTAAGTGTTTGCTAATTTTCAGCTGCATTAATGACTAAGTTCAAAATAATTAAAGTATTAACTATGATTATAAAGAATACAAGAAAAAGCAATATTAAGCAATTTTTAAGGATTTTTTAAAATGTAAATGATCATGAATAACCTCCAGTCCCGTGTATGTACACAAATGGGAAAACCATATAAAACAAATCAATCTACTCATTTATCTACAGGGAATAAAATTATTACCTGCAACATAAATAAAAATGTATACTGATCTGAAAAAAATATACACAGCAATATTCTACTTTAACAAGCTGGGGGCTGTATCACTTCCGTTGCATAATCAATGTCACTTACTGTATATAAAGAAAAAGATACACATATTGTAGCAGTAACAACTCAGCATTTAATTTAATAGATTACATTATTAGTAGTAATTATTTAGCCTTTTTTAAGCCTTTTATCCATCTATCTGTCTGTCAGTCTGCCTGGTGTTCCAGAATCAAGGTAAAACTGTCTCTTTATTCTCATTCCTCATTTAGTATTCTGAGGGTACAGGGGAGCAGGGGAATAACATAAAAGGAACATAAAAAAAGAAGCCATAAGAGGAATATTGAATTATTAATGTCCTTTGGGATCCCTGCATACAATAGTATCTAAGGAACACACAGACAAGATGGTACATTGTTTTTCATCCATCTTTAAATTGTTGATATAGGTAAACGGGTTCAACACGTACATTTACATATGCAATAAAACCATGTCACTAAATAATTTAATCTAATTCTTACGCAATAAATTAGACAGTAGGTTATATAACCAAGAAGCTAAGAGCTCTCTGAGATTAGAAAAAGAGGAGAGCATGGCTTTGACCTTTTGACCTGTTTGACGATCAAACAACAGCAGAATTAAAAATAAATATCATCTAAGAATATTCTGGAAGAAAATTTATAAAAAAGCTCAAATATAACAGGGAGGATTAAAAATGTAAATGTTTACCTTTCAGAATTTTGCCACACTTGTTTCTTACCTCACTTTCACCGATATCCCATAATGCTATGCAAACAGGAAGTTGTTGCCATGGATACTGAGAGTTCGAACAGTGACCGCACGCACATGAGCCGTTTTTTCATAGACATAATATAAGTAGACGCCTCATTGACTGACGCTGTCTATTGGAGCTGACGTATCAACCATCTTGAATGGGTCTCCCATGTGCCCCCAGTGCGTTTATTTCTGCTAAGTAAGGTGCATTATGCCCAAATATAATAATCATCACACCCCGAATTTTTACTAGATTTTCACACGGTTTAGTTTGTTACAAACGACAGAGATATAGCTGTGATACAGGATGCTGTCACACATTAAAAATACCTGCTTTCATACTGAAATACTTTGTATTATGCTCTTTTTTTATTGTGCAATGAGACAGTGCAGTGAGACGGACAATGTGTGAACAACATTTGTGGTCGTGTGACTGTGAGTGTGTGCTACCTAAGAATATGATTGATGATATACACAGTTACATTACTATCACAGAGATAGATAACTCATTTTTCATATATGTACATATATATACATATGTAAATAAGTACTTGACAATGCCAACTTAACACATTTTGTAGGCTAATAATAATAATAATAATAATAATAATAAATATGATGATGATAATGATAATGTTAACCATATTAAAAACAAAAAAAACAAAGATAAAAAATTCTAATAATAACAACCACAACAGTAATATTAATAGTTTGTTATAAAAGGGAGAAAAATCGGTTAACCATAGCAGCTGCAGTAATAAAGATAGTAATGGCAAAGGTAATACGTATATATATTGTTGTAAAAAGAATCAAAGAAAGAAAGAATAAAAGAGTAACAAAAATAAAAGTTGGACTGAGTATTAATGAGGAGAGGAGGATCAACAACAGCATTAGCGGCAAGTGATATAACAGTAGGGAAGGGGGTTGTCTTTGGTGTGGCTATGGTTGAAGGGAGAGAAGGTGTAGGAAAATAAGCAGGTAATAAAATATAGGTCAGTATGGATAGAATGAAGTAAAGGAATGAAGAATAGATATATGTAAAGGAGAAAAATGGGAAAGGTATCTCTTAAATTTTTATTTTACTTTATTTTTTAAATCAACATTGCTGTCATTGTAGTATGTGTTAATTATGGGTGGGGTGTATAATGTATTATGATGTTTAACAAAGACACATGGTTTGGCATATTAATAAATGTATAAATGAATTAACTGTATTTTAAGAAAGAAACAGTTTGATTGTTCATTTGAATTTCTCTCTCTCTCTCACACACACAATCACCCTTCTGTACACACCAATAACACGAGAGTTTCTTCATATTTTTGATTTTGTGTGCTGTGAGTATATTCAATGTAACTATTTCAGGCACATGTACGTGCGCTCACAAACACACACACAAACCAGACATCTCATATAAATCCTGTTGACCTGCGTATTAAACTTTAAATACGTTTTTTATTCAGTTGTCTTGGAATAAAACTAAAATACGTGATCTGCTTCCAATACTGCGCCGTTTACTGTAACCTTAGGCTGCACAAAATACAGACATTGGCGTTGACTCCAGTTGTTTCTGGTGCCAGACTGGAATGAAGAGACCCATCCAAGATGGCGGCGAGGGTGGATTACGCTCCTGCTCGTAATTAGGCGTCTACTTTTATAATGTCTATGCGTTTTTTCGCCTGGATATTCCTCTCTGTTTTGCTCTACTTCCCCAAAGAAAAGTATGCTGTTAGAGCTACCTGCAGCCTGAAGCTTCCGGTCGGAGTTTTACTACCAACTTTCCTTTTCCTAGACGTCACAAAAGAGCGAAGATAACGACATCCTGGGGAAGGTAAGTCGAGCCACCTTCAGAGGAATTCGTGTTGGGTGTGTTTTGACAATGTCTGTCACGTTGCACTGTCTGAATTACACCATGTTGCTTGTTTATAGCTCCGGCTAGCGCGTTGACAATTTAGCCAACTGTATGACATTCAAGGCACGCAAGCGGTGTCACAAACTATCGCGATACTTTGATAAGCAGTTACTCTCACTAGTTAAGTGGACTGAAACTTAGTGGACTTACTGATGGGTGTTAAACGAGGTAACTTTTAATTTTTAATGAATTAAATTGTTGAATTATGTAATCTTACTAAACTACTTACATTAGGCCAGTAATTTTCCTTTTTTTGGTCAAGACAAAGCTATGGTCGTGCTAGAACCTTATAACACACCACGAAATTATTTTACTTTTGAAATATTTATTTCATGTAGACTTTGTGAAAAATTTGATAAATCTAATAAGTTTAGTGACACATTTAAACCTTACAGGTCACAAATTTAAAACTAGAAAGCACTCAGAGAGCACAAACCTCTGCCAAGGTAGCGCACATGTTGCTGTTACATCCATAACCAATGTTTTCATAATAAGGTTACCATCATAATATGATTCCTTGACCCTGAAAACCCACTCCTAGCACTCGGAATCATGTTGATATCATTATTAGTTAGACAGTTATTTGGCTAAGTTATTGTTTGCTTAAGGCAATTATCTGGATCACCACCAAAATCTAATAATTTTTATGCTGGGCCATCACCAACATCTGAACACTTCAGCTAAATCTGTCCCATGGTTTTTGCGTAATCTTGCCAACAAACAAACAAACAATCGGACAAACAAACAAACATAACCACCTTGGCAGAGGTAATTAGGTAAACTTAAGTAGGGATGCACAATATTGGATTTTTGCTGATATTTCCAAACTCCTTATCACCAATCTTGGTACCAATATTTTTGTCAACAGCACAAAGTTTCCTCTGATCTGAAACTGACGTATGCCTTTCACAGTGACTGTCTATTTGTGTGAGAAATGTCTGTGAAGTAATAAAAGCAACATTTAATCCTTAATAAATGATACTCTTGCTTTATAACAGTGGACATTCAGTGATGTTGAAGTAAACTATTATGGTACATTTGTACATTCTGGCAATATTACAGCCAATAAATTCGATTTTTATATCCAATATGTTTGGTAAAAGTATTGGATGTTAATATCTGAAAAATGTTCTGATGTTTGCTGATACCGATAACTGACTTTTTTTAGCTATTATCTGCTGATACTGATATTGTTCCGATAATATTGTGCATCCCTCGTAGTAAGTTATGATTAAACATTCCCAAGACACACCTAGACTTACACCAGTTGAGAACCACTCCACCGGACATCTGGTATCAGTCATAAAATTTCGTGTTTCCCCAATGACAATAATACTGTAGGATATACTACTGAAATTAGGCAATTGTAACTTAGACCAATTGTTAAATGTTACACCCTATTGTCACTGTGACTGTTGCAGAAAAACATGCCATGTTTAGTAAGAATAAAGGCGATAATTTCATGGCAAATTCCAAAACAGTATTGAATTTATATTTAACATAACCGCTTCCCAGCTTGTTAAGTGACGTATAAGGGACAGAATAATTCATTTTCAATTTGCATTTGATTTGCTGTTTTTCTTATTAAGACTGTATTATTGTCAAAGTTTATAAAATAAAACTCCAGTTTTCTTCAGAAAAGCAATGACACCATGACTGTGGGCTTTGCATTTTGTAAGTATACTGCCTAAAAATGAAATAATTTAATGGGAATAATTCCACTCATAACTTGGGACCCTCCTTACCCCTTTGCTTACACCCCTTCACCTTGTCAGTGATCCTTTTTTATAGTTCTGTTGCACCATGCTGTAAGTTCATGCCTCCATGGCCTTTTAAACATTTTCAACAGTATTTTTGCAAAAGATTCTCCTTGAGTTGCCAGTGAACTGCTGAAATCCGAGTCTCCTTTGCTTGTTAATGCTTGTTGTAGCTTCAAAGTCTTTCATTAATGCCAGTTCGTCCATATTTTAACTAAACTTGTGTCACACACTAATAAAGCACCATCCATGAAAGAAAATTACTCCACTACTACCTGCTGCTTTTATGCTGAGGATACACGTATAGGAGGTGTGATTGGATGACATGCATCACTTGATGGACGTGATCAGTCCATTCAGGCTGCTAGCTGTTTTATATTGGACCTATAATCAGCCGAGGGTCATGTAGTGATTCCAGAGGTGTAATGGATATATGTGGGACAAGAGGCGTCCTGCTGCATTTTGTTTTAACAGCACGCAGGTGATAAGTCAGATTTATTACACCGAGTCGTACTGAAGTTTCTTGACTGCCTGTGAGTGCAGTTTTGTCATGGAGCCCGTCCCTATTCCCTCTCTGTCACTTGTGTCAACACAGACGAAGAAAGAGGAATGAGGGAGTTCGACAAATACTTGTCTCACTCAGCAGAGCTTGCTAAGTTGTTTTACAAAGTGGAGAGTGCAGCATCAATTATAGTTGTGTTAGTCATTCATATGTTCTGCCTTTATTTGAATCAACACCAGAAAGAAACTTAGTTTTGTTTACTATTATGTGCTCAATGACGGGGATTTGAGTCAGCAGTGCGTCAGTACAGAGCACCATACCTCCATCTCTACACTTGCAGATAACAAGCACTAAATGGGCTTTTTATGAGTGGAAACACTGCATAGTATGATGTATTTGACAGATGCAGTGTGGACTTTGAGTGTTGTGTGATGCTACACAATACTTAATACCTGCATGCTGTTAATGTAATAAAAAGCACAATGCCTCAAATAAGGGACAGTTTGCAGACCGAGGTACAGCTTACCTATGGTTTACAGTTTGAAAGTTTTCAACAAAAACCTCCAGAGTTGTCAGAAGGGATGGGAATTATAAACCAATATCAATGTCATTAGTGTTTTTGATATCAGTTCCCTCATCAATTCCTTCCACTTTTCTCTGCTTGCCTTGTAAATTAAGGAGGTAACACTTATTTTTTTCTTTAAAGAAGATGCTTACCACAAAACTTATGGTAAGTAGATACAGCAGCAACTTGCAGAGGCTTTTATCTATGCAATATGGTGCGAATAATCAAGAATGTCATGTGTTTTATATTTTTGCTACTTAAAACCTATGATGTTCAACTTTTTTCAACATAGAAAATCAGCAGGAATTGATAAAAGGATTGTTAAAGAATCATATCTATAGGCAGAAAAGGTTATGGTATTAGTATCAAGTCTTATTGATTCCCATCCTTGACTGCAACCCTTTCTTAGTAGCTGAAAGAACTACCTTTAGTTATTTATGAATACTCAGCAAATTTTGTGTTACAAATTAACACTATGTGGGTTGTCAACATGTACATATGAGTAACAACAGAAAAGAAGGTACTATGTTTTATATATATGATAAGGAGACAACATATAGATGATAGATGTATAGATACATAGATAAATAGATGACAGTTAGTAGTTTAAGACAACACATCAAGAAGATGGGAATAAGAGTGTAGATAGTGGTCAGATAAAAAAAGGGAGAATATTGGAACATGCACAGATGGTAAAGAATCATATTGATAATTCTTTATTAACACCGCAACGTGCAAACATTGCTGTATTTATTTACTGTATATTGATAGGGAAAATTAGTTAAACTACAAATACTATATTTGGTATGAGTGATATATTTGAAAAAAAATTGTGCTGCAGTTTTTATAACGTGGGCTTATGGAAACTGGTGCTACTTGTCGGATAATGAGGGGCGGGCTGGATGATTGACTCTACAGTGTCACTTACAGGTTCAGAGTGCAGAGTTAATAATTCAGATTAAAGATCCTTCAGTGACAGCTGTGGATTTAATCTACTGAAACATTACTTTTACTTCTGTTTTGGTCACCAACTGTTTTTCAACTGAAGTATTTTCTTGAGGGATTTGACTCCATCCAGAGTAAAATTAACTCTGCCCTTGCTGATGTATTGAAGGCACTAAAATTTAAACTCTTCTTAAGTTACTGTGTAGATTTATAGCATGTACCTGTCCTGTACTCTCTCTGTTGAGCTGGGCTCTCTACCCAGACTCTGCTCACGGTCCAAAATCTCTGCAGACAGGTTTCAAGCTTGGGGACCACGAGCAGAATGCTGTACGCCAAACATACCTCCTTCTCTGACTTCTTGGACTCCAGCAGGGGGTGCCAGTGTGCAATAGGCTTCCTCGGGTAAGCCAGCATCTCGTTCCAGTGGTCCCTCCCGAGTCCCTCGGCATGACACCCAACCCTCATCACACCGATGATCTCATTATGACCTACCCTGTGGGGACACACACATGCTGTATAAATACATGTGACTCAACCTGACAGGATTTATCATACATCAAAATGTTGTTTCTAATTGGAGGAAGGGGTGTTGTATAATGAGAGGGGACACACATCTGAACCTGGACGTCGAGCCGATTGATACAGTCACTGTCTCAATAATTGACTCATCTTTGGACGGCTATCAGAAGACGTCTTTGTCCCATTAATGAGGGCTGAAGTGTTAATTGGAGCTTCTGTTTTTTGGGTTTATATCTGGATTTAAAGGCTCTATTAGTTAAAGCAAAAAGTCTGCTTTAAAAGAAAGCACAGCAGACTTATCAAACTGAAGCCTCTGTTTTATACCACACACTAAAACACACACATCCTGACCTTTAACACATGTGTTCTCATTCTGTCAGCTGTCTGACTGCACTTTCTTCTCTTTCCTGTTATAGATTTATGTTCTGTAAACATAAAGGTCCCTTGGTGCAGCATCTCTCCATTCAGCTGGAATCAATCTCAAAAGGTAAGTTTTATTATTTTTTCGCAGAATGTCTTTAAGGTACAAAAGAAACTGCATGGCATGAAAAGGGTTTGTTTTATACAAAAAATGTCTTAGTATTTATTAAACACATTTTGAAAAACATACCTCACCTACCTCTGTCTTTGTGGTAATTAAAAAAGTCAATATGCAAAAGCAATATTGTTAACATACACAGGATACAACACAAGAGTAGGATCGGTGTTGAAAAATAAAATCAAAGTTCTCTAAGTATGTCCAGACTTAAAGAAAAGATCATGACTGATATTAAACTTTGGACAAACATTTTTAATTCTGAGTAATACAATAAAACTTTCCCCTCATGGTGCCATTCAGGGAAATGCCATGTCCATGCATCTCACTGCAGTCATAGTAAACATTAGAGTATAGCACTGGAAAGCTGAAGCCAAATCTCCTTGAGAGGGGCATGGTGAGACCCAGCTCATGAGTATTTAAACTACAATGGGCATGCTAAACCCAATATCTGTGTCGTGGTCAGTGTTAATTTAGTGTTTATTATAGTCTTTTGCCTAAAATATCTTTTAGTTTTAGTCATAATTCAGTCATCTAAGTCTAATTTTAATTTTAGTTTAGTTTTAGTTGATGAAATTTCACCACATTTTAGTCGACTAAACTTACTGTAAATTTAGTCGACTAAAATATGAAGTGTAAAGTGTAAGACATTTTGTGTGTTTCCGTGAATTTCTGAAGTCATGTTTTACACTTGGATAAAATGAAACATCTAATAACCCTTTATTGAATGCTAGTAAAGTTTGAATGTATAAATGAACAGAAACAAATTGAACTTTTGTGTGAAATGCAGTCACCTTTATTTAGGCTACCTGGCAGAGCATCTCAGCTACAATACCAGAATGGACAACAAACAGTGAACCTGCTCTACATGAATATATCAATTCATAAAGAGAGGAGCTATGATTGGATCGCTCCACAACTTGTCCCACCACCATGAAGCTAAGGCGGCTGTGATTGGATGTCCCTCTTAACTCATCCAACCTTTCCACACAACCAAAGTAGCTGTGATTGGTTATATTCCTAACTCTACTTTCTACACGACCATATCAGGTGTGATTGGATTAAGGGTGCTTTCACATTAGGCCCACTTGCTTCAAACTGCGCCACGCCACGGTTCCCACCCTCCCCCTCCCCGCCACTGGCTTGCATTCACACTTGCAACATCGAACCGTGCCCAGGCCCACTTGCGTATTTACTCTGTTTGAAACAGCAGGGGGCGGTATGCACGTAACTGGTAACCAAACCTGTTATGGAGGAGAACGAAGAAGAGGCTACCAGTTGCCTCCTCACCTCACTGGATCAGATGGTGGAGGAGATGTAATGGTGTCGGTGTGAAAAGGGGTTCCGACTCCAGTACATTAGCCCGACTTGTTGGTTTGTGGCCGATGTTATTATCAACTGCATCATAACAAGGAAACTTTTCCTTTTCATCATTTGAGCTGCCGGACTTACGTAGCGAGTCCCGCGCTCTGTGACACTGCTGCTGGAGCTTCTTTATCTTATCATGGTGTTGATCGGAGGTCCTGGTATACCCAAGTGACAGTAGTTTTGAGATATAATGCCGAAAATTTCCGATTTTTTATTTGTGGAATTCACATGTTTTTGAATGTCCTCGTTAGCCCAAATTTCAAGTAAGAATTTTATTTCTTCGCTGCTCCAAAGTGAACCTTTAGCTGTCATGTTTAAAGAGAGACGGGACAACCGTGACGTCATGCAGCAGCGTCAGCTTTCTGTCCCATATCCTGGTGCGATAGCATTCACATCTCAACCAAACTGTGCCCGAGTCCTCTCCAATTGCGCCGGAGACCACCTCCCCAAGTGGGCCGGTTCGTTTGCATTCACACTACCAAAGTGAACTGGACTTTGGGCTCAAGTGTGCTCGGATCCGGGACAGGGCCCCTAGTGTGAATGCACCCTAAGTCTCTGTCAAACATTTTCGTCTAGTTTTTATTTGTTGAGGAAAATGTCAGTTAATTTAGTTTTAGTTTTTGTCCATGTGCACTTGTTTTTATTAGTTACTGTCTAGTTTTCGTCAGGGGAAAAAAAGGTTGTTGATAAAAACTGTGACGAAAATGATTAGTCAGCGAAATGAAAACTGTTCGTAGTTCAGGCAAGTAACTTAGAAATATGTGCTTTATAGACCTATTTTAGAAGGAGTAAAATATGAGCTTTTTTAAGGTGGAAAATTTGATTTTTAGAGCCTCAAAGTCACACATTTATAACCCTCCAACTTAAAGATACTATTAGTTACACCCATTTTTAGGTGTAGGTGATCTTCATAACTATTAACTGAGCTGATCTTTTGCCCACTTTGATATGCTGCCATGTTGGATTCTTGATTGGTACTTACAAATCGTAGTCCATGACAGAGATGTGCAGGCTGACGTGGTCCATGCTGTCTGGTGGGATGTCAAAGATGATGGCCTCGTTGTAGGTTGGATTTAGAGTGTTCTTCTTGATGCTGGTCTTCTTCTTTTTCAAACGCCTCCCGTCACATATCAGTGACACTTTGACGTATGGGTCTAATCAGAGGGGATAAGAGGGAGAACAAGGACGGATAAAAAGGGACTATCCAAACAGGAGCGGCTGGTAATAAAATACCAGCATGTTTGGAGGCACTCCAACTTATCCATCTTATTTAGAAGCTGCCAGAGCAGTAATTAACATGAAGATCAGGTTCCTGGGATTATTAAAAGCCACACATCGTCTGCATTGACTGCCAAGACATCTACAAAGATGTGCGTGAAAATGGAACCATTAGTGTCGAGTTTCATCACCCGTGTATGTGAGCGTGTGTTTTCTTTTTGGTTTCTTGACTATGAAAGTCCCCCTGGAGGACCTAACATCAGTAATGTGCATAAAAGAAGATGAGTCAACACCTTGTGTAAACAGAAAAGACTACAGGGCCATAGATAGCTTAAGCAGCATGACTGAAAGAGCTTCTTGATGAATGCTGATTTCAATCTTTATTTGTCAGAGGCAAATCTCCCCGCATGAGTCATTATGTTACGTTTTAGTCGGATGTAAGCTGCCCTAAATCTATGAACAACAAACAAGAGTGCTGGCTTTGCAGCCCAATATGCTTGAAGGCACAATTTGATAGCTGCAGGTTTATGATGCACAGATTGAAATAAAAGGAGGCAGCTAAACACCCTGAAACTCAAAAGAAAAAAATCACATTGCACACTAGAATCAAGAAATATCATTAAACATTAGAAGTAGGGCTGGGGGATTTGGACCACAAATCATCATTTATGTTAGGGATGGACCATATTGGATTTATGCTGATTCCAATAGCCAATATCGATATTGATAGATATTTATGTCAAGAGTATAAAGGCTCAACAACTGAAATGGACCTGTTTCTTTGTTACTTACTGTCTATTTGTGTGAGTAACAGATGTGAGACAAGAAAAAAACATTTTCATCTTTAATAAATCACACCTTTGTTTTAGAAGACTGGACCATTAGTGACGATGAGGTAAACCATTTCTGTACATTTTTACATTCTGCCAATATTACAGCCAATTTGTAGGATATATATGGCCAAGTTGTACTTGTAAAATATTGGCTGTAAAGTACATCAAAACCTTTCATACCTGCAAATACTAACAATCACCTTTTTAGGCAATTATCTGTCAATACCAATATTGGTCCAGTTATATTGTGCATCCCTAATTTATATGTATTTTAGGCCAAATGGTGATACAGGATTTATGTCTCTGTATTTTTAATGGTTTAAAAAAGGTTGTCATAATACCAGAATGGGAAATTATGATAAAATTCCAGTAATCAGTGTTGATTGATTTATGCCATGGCAATGCTATTGAAGCTGAAGACACCTAATATGGAGAAGTTTTTAGTTTTTAGGATCTAAAATTGCAGACAGAGTCCTGAGACTGCACTAAAGCACAGGCAACAGATCATGTATGAAGTTTGTCAAAACTTTCTGTACTTATTGAGCTTTTCTATCATAAGGTAGCTGCTCAATTTGAATAGATTCTACCAGAGTATTTTGGTTAACCATTAAAGATAGAAATCACCTCTAAAGGGATGTAAGAAAATATGGATACACCAATATATCACAATATTTTCCGGCGCAACACTATATTGATATTTTTAGTGCAATATGGTGATATTTGATTATTCTAAAATATGTAGAAAGTATAAATATTTGATTTATATATTAGTTAAGCCTTCA
This sequence comes from Cetoscarus ocellatus, assembly GCA_037902135.1. NCBI lineage: Eukaryota > Metazoa > Chordata > Actinopteri > Labriformes > Labridae > Cetoscarus > Cetoscarus ocellatus. Next base: position 1,368,796 of record JBAMNC010000494.1, read on the forward strand.
GCTTATAGTTGGTAGCACACATTCAGCCATTTTACCCTCTGTGTCTCTGCTACATTTATTGTTAATATTTCTATCCCTGTGTTGGGATTAGACCATAAAGTTTATAAATGTTGCAGGTACTATGTTTTATTTAGATAACACTGATAAGAAACTGTATTTTTATGCATACAATATTGTGGGTTCTTAATGCTAAAAAAAGAAATTAAAGAACATTTTTAGTGAAAAAAAAATCATGAAGTATGCAGTGGTTATACAGCAGTATTGAGATAAATAAGAATAGATCGGATCCTGTTGTATGTGCATGGGTTACCTGTACAGTAAAGATGTGTTTAAAATGATCAATCAGGTTTTTTTTGTTTTGTTTTTTTGTTTTTTTACAAATTTCAAACCAGTGTAATGATTTTTGACTGACTGATATATGCATTGGTTCACGTTGAAAACATACCTGCAGCTAAGCCCAAGTAATATTTCTCTATTGATGGAGCCCCACTTTGAAAGGGCCAACTGTGGCCTGTCGTCTGTTTGCTTTACTTCCTGATAAAGGTTGATACTAAAACACGTTGAAGTTAGTTTTTAAAGCCTACATGACCATGACATGAACATTAGTGAATTTTCTTTTTAGTGATGCATTGACTTTTAAAATTCCATTGGCCAATGCTAATACCAGTGTTTAAGATAACGATTTGATGTTTTCCTAATGACCTCTTTTGGTGTGATTCTCCCATAATACTAATATTTTCTTCCCTGTCAGATCATGAAAACAGATCAGTTTGGCCAACAGGTCATTTTACTGCCTTAAATATAGAATCTTCTCTTATCAGCAGTGAGGTGTGCCAGATGTCAGCGTTAAATTGGTTTGACACAATAAAAAAACATGTGAAAACTGATATCTGCACACCTCATATTCATTAGCAGATGGATGATGTTTTTTAAAAAGGGCTGATAATGGCCAATACCAGTGTGCATCCCTTTTTTATTGTCTTGATGTGTGAACCCCATTCCAAAGAGCACCTCAGACAAACCCTTTATGGAGTCAAGAAAGCACTCTTTTCCTTTGTGTTTTGAGGTGTAAGTATAATTTTCTATTTTCAATGATTTAAACGCTCCTTTAATAAAAATGAGGATATGATATATGTCATTAAGTTTATAACTGTTAGTGATCCTTTCTGTAAACAATCATTTTACTGAGCAGAGAGCCTAAGGCAGAATTTAATCGCTGCAGGTTTATGAAGCACAGACTGAAAGAATGGCAGGACGCTAAACTCCTTTAAACTTGAGGGAAATGTGGAATAGTGAAATGTCATTAAACACAGAGAGTAAACTACCACATTTACTCTGAATTACCTGAACCCTGGCATTTAATACACTATAAATGTCACATTTTACAAGTGATATCAGTGTTACAGAAAACATGGAAGGGAGAAATGGAACAGAGCACTATTAAAATAAAACGATTGCCTGCAACTATTTGCTGACAATGTCTTAATATTGCAAGCGATGAATATTAATAAGTGCTGAAATAAACACAACACGGCTGTGGAGAATGCTCTCCTCTGTTAGTTAATCGGAAATGCTTACAATTGAATATTCAGATTGAACCCATTCATTCTGAGGCACTACACCTGCAAAGAACCCGGTGAACTTGCAGGAGAAACTCATAGGGCTGGACATCGTTTTAAAATTTTAATTTTTGATTTGATTAATTTTAGATGAGACATTTAGGTAAACAATATGATTTACATTCACTGGCCAATTTGTTTGGTACACCCTTTTAGCTGCTTAGCAGCATATCAGCCAGTTACATGGCAGAAACTCAATGCATGTGGGAAATAAGTTGAAACTGAGCATCAGGATGAGGAGAAAGGTGATTTAAGTGATTTTGAATATGGCATGGTTGTTTGTCCTAAATGGGCTGGACTGTATGTCAGAACCGGATGATCTACTGGGATTTTCTAGCTCACCGGTATTGGACAATGTAGGATCGGGAAATTGTTGCCTGATCTGATGAGACTTGATTTCTGCAGGGACACTCAGATGGTAGGTCAGCAGCACTGACCTTTAGGAGATAGCTGAGTTAGTAAATCAAACATGGCAGCACAAGAGAGACAAAATGAATGCTCCCTCTGCATTTAAGTCCTTTGTTTGGTCTTTTTTTGGACTTTAAAGGGGACATGAGAGGTGGACATGACACATGGGGTTTGGAAAGAGTGAGAATAAAATACTTTGGAAAAATGGCTCAACTCACTTGGCAATGTCAGCAAAGCTAATGCTAAGCTAACTCCTCTTAAAAATGATGCTTAGCTTGTCAAAGCTGCCTCCCAATTCTGAGTGATCTGAGAAAATAGCTCAATCTGTTACCTATAAAGACTGAAGGCCTCAGCATGTGGCAAACAAGGGCTTTGGTCAAATGCTTGTGGAGTCCCTTTGCCATGTTTGCATTATTTCACAGACACAGCAGCACTGAAGCTCTACAGAGCAGTGAAGCTATAAGTTAAAGAGAGGCTCAGTGCAGCAGAGCTTGTAGCATTAACTTGTGTGCCTAAATTTTATGATTCAACAATAGCAAAAGAAAAAAATATTCAGCGTCATGCATTTCGTTGCATGACTTCCTGATGAAGGTTTGATGCAGAGACATTTCAAATGTTGTTATTAAGGTCTACATGACCATGCCATTAAAAAAATGCATTTTAATAGTTTAGAGAGAGCCTTTGAGTCTTTTCTTTTTGCTTCAATGACTTTGTGAATCACCTCAAGCGAACTTATTGAGTCCAGGGAGCACTCCTGTCCTTTGTTTTTTGAGTTTTAAAAGATATTTAATGTTCAAACTGATTAACTTTAGTTAGTTTTGAATTTGATACCTGCAACACATTACAAAGAGCTCAAAAAACACATTTTCAGGCCATCCCACAGGTGATCAGTTTAATTTGAAACAAGTTCAGGGTCTTGATTGGTCTTGATTGGGTATTAAAGGAGCATCCCTGAAAGGCTCGGTCATTCACAAGAAAGGATGGGGCGAGGTTCAGCACTTTGTGAAAAACAGCATTGAATACACATGACCTTTGATCCCTTATATATGAGTTTTAATACACAGTGGTTGCAGGCATCAAATTAAAAATGAATAAATATTTGCCAAAATACAAGCGAGTTTATCAGTTTGAACATTAAATATCTTGTCTTTGTTGTATATTCAGTTGAATATAGTTTGATAAGAATTTGCAAATCATTGCATTTAGCTTCTAATTACGTTTTACACAACGTCCAAACTTCACTGGTTTGTAAAAATTCATCCACATAGCTCAAATGTTGGTTTGCTGTTTAGTAAACACACCTCATTGAATGCACTTTGTAGTACCTGCTTGCTATTCAATTTGACGCTACTGTTGCTGTGGTGATGAATGTTCAGACGGGAAACAACTCAGATCTGCTCCGTCCTTTGTTTGACTGTGATTTAATGGAAGTGTTCAAACTAAAAAAATAAATCAGTTCATTATCAGTCTCATACTCAGTGTTCAGCAATTACAAAATGAAACTATAAAGCACTTGGAGAGTGCAGACCTCCGCCAAGCGCCACAGTTCCCCCTATTTGTCATTTGCACCATAAATATTAGTACCACATTTATTTTGACTACATTTTTAGATTCCTTGACCATGAAAACATACCATTGGCAACTGAATTCATAATGATATATACATTAGTTCAGCAGTTATTCACGAAAATCAAATTTTCCGTAATGACGGTTTTCTTCTGGATCTAGCTCCCTAGCGTTTGAAGATACAGCAAAATCCGTTGGCACTTTCCAAATTCCACAATGCCTTGGCTATTTAATGGTGTTTGTTGCGTGTTTATAGCTTCATTTGTTCTCTTCCTATGGTGAAAATTCCAAAGGTCCCCTATTTTTTCATATTTTGGATCATAGTATCTGGAATTATTCCTTTATCTGTATCAGTCTTTGATATACTGTAGAGCATGTTAGAAACTTGTCCTGTATTTTTTTCCCAAGTGCCCTGACCATTATTTGTGGAGTTCTATGCCCAAATGTCGAAAATGGCCCTATCTCCCATAGAATCCTTTAAAAAATTCCTGGATCCAGACGGAGATCTGGATCACTTCCAAAATCTAATCATTTGTTCCTTATCCCCATCCGGACATTCCCTGAAAATTTCATCAATATCCGTCCATAACTTTTTGAGTAATGTTGCTAACTAACTAATAGACAGGCAAACAAACCCTCCCAAAAACATAACCTCCTTGGCGGAGGTAATAAAGTTAATCCAAAACCACAAACAAATAATTCGAGTGCCACAGTTTAAAAACTGTCTGTTCTCAACCCAATCAGCGACACCTGACCAAAGGTCAAACAAACCCAGAAACATAGAAATGGCTCTTACCCGCTTTTTGCATTTTAATGTTAACAAAAGAAAATGGTGAAGGTGGGCAGAGGAGACTCTCGGTCATTCTTAATCTTTTTATGCTTTTTGTTCTTAATTTGTTTTCTATTGTTTTGCTCAGGTTGAGCTCTGATTGTATGTATTTGTGTTTAAACTGGCATTTAGTCAAATTCAGAATTATTCCCCAAAGAACATCCCTTATATTTAACAGGACAGAGAATGTCACCCTTTTCCTCATGAAAAATATCGCCATTTTTTCAGTGGACAATCAATCAAAAATATCTGTTGAAAAAGCTAAAAAATACTGACGTATCGTGTTGCTCTGTAACACTCAGCCCTCCGTACACACACAAACTACCACCTACCTGAGTACCCGGTGATGTCCATGGCTTTCAGGTTCCTGCACTTGATGACAGTGAGTGTGAGTCTGCCAGCAGTGGGCAGGTAGCAAAGTGAGAACATGATCTCCCCGAGGTCGACGCTCTCCTGTGGGAACACACACAAACAGTCTCAGTTTCACATCTACATTCAACACTGATGTTCTGATTCAGAGTCGTGTACAATAAGAGCAGTCTCTCATCCTCAAGGTTTGTTTCTGGCATCACTTTCATATTTTATTTATGAGCTGCCTGTTGAAACTGCTGCTAGAGCACACATTCACTGGAGCACGGCAAAGAAAAAACAGCATGTTTAATGTTTTCTCTCATAACCCCCATCATGATACCACAACACAGTAGATTTTATGGTGGCCTCTCGTTCCCATAAGTAATAATACAGAGTTATAAACTGGCTAATTAGAGCACAGATTAGACATTAAGTGTTACAAAAGAGAAGCAATGTGATGCAAAATAATGCAACTTCTCTATTTGCATTTTTGTCTTGAAAAGGGTCTGCTTTTGTTTGGTAATTGTACCTTTGTTCGGAGATAGGGTACAAGACGAAGACAGGCAGGTGATGTGTTTAAAGACAAATGGATAATTTTTGTTCTAAAGCATGGTGCAAATTAGGAAAAGGAGTTTGAGAAAAAAGGTTTGACATTTAAGAGAAATTAGACATGCTTTAGAGGTTAAAGGGACAGTTTGGTCATTTTGAAGAGAGATGTTTTAAAGTACTTGACAAAAGAAATTGTTATTAAGGTGCTAAAGTGGAGCTAATACAAGGAGGTATGCTTACAGGAAATTAAAGTTCTGGATATTTTCTCTACAAAGAAATGTATCTGTGGGTTACAAGGGAAAAACCTTGCGCAGCAGTTGGATCCGCCTGATTTGATGTCTGTATTCAGACAGAAACATATTGCAAAGCTCCAATCTTTAACTTATTTCAGAGCAGGAAGAGGTGGGAGCTACGAGCGAGACGTCAACAGGAAGTGACTGCTTGTACAGAGATTAGCGTAGATGCTAACAGCTTTGGTAGAAGTTTTATCAGACATGGACCACATTTCTTTGTTAAATGAAAAATAAATGACAACACTGAAAGCATTTCTCAATAGAAAAGGATATTTTTGCTCCACTGCAGACATGTTTTGTTGAGTGTACTCTACGAAGTGGCTTATGTTTTGTGCTGTTGATCAGATGGACTAGTGAGAGATATTGAAGAGTCCATCTGGTGTGTCATGTTAAGCAGGGATGCCCTAATCAGGCTTTTCTTCACCAATCACTGATCACCTGTTCGTAAGATCAGAAAATCCTGATATCAATCATGTTTTGTTTGAACAACTGGTTGAGTGTTTGCTCAACAAAGCAGTACAAAAAGGAGCATTGACATATAGCGTCCTGTTGTAAGGACATCTGAATTACGCAATGAAACGACTTCTCTAAAGCTCGACTTGACTTTGGCGGATCATTTTTTCAGGAATTCACATAACATATTTGCAAATACACTTTTAATGTAAATCGAAACGCATGTTAAATTGTCTCTGACATATTTGCAATATCTTGTTTATTTGGATCATTCTTGGTGTGTTAAGGTGGCGCAGCTGCGTCGGTGCCGCAGATGGATAGTTCGCTTGGTCAGTGATCGGGAGGTGGCAGTTCAAGCCCAGCTCCGGGCGACACATGGCGACGTGTCCTTGGGCTCCCACTGCTGCGTCAGGGGCGTGTAAATGGACATGAAAGGGCGTGAAAGTGTTAGCTGATACTGATTGATAACAACCATAGAAACTCTGAACCATCAGTGAGTGAATGTGAGAGCGAATGGGTGTGAATGGGTAAGTGTGACCTGCGGTGTAAAGCAGCTTTGAGTAGTCAAAAGACTAGAAAGGCGCTATATAAGCTCAAGTCCATTTACCATTTTACCATTTAAGGCATTAAGGCTGCATAAATATGAATGAAGATCACTTTAACAAATGGCTGCACTTATTTGGAGGGGATGTGCTGATTGAGTTTGGTTTTGGTCTTAAGCGGGGTGCACACATGAGGATTTTCAAAATCTGAAGAGATTTTTTAACTGTTACAGACCCCAAGCGAAGATAAAAAATCAGGCATTGAACAGTTTTGATCGTACTGTGTGTGGTGTGCTCCGATAATCTCAACACATCACACCACACACATAACATTCTGTCCCACCACCGATCTAGAATCTAGCCGTCCAAGACAGAAATCTTGAGTGATCAAATGTGATCTTACAAAAATGAAGAAGAAGAATTATAGCAACGACCATAAACGTTGTCTATGGCAACAACAGGAAAACACAACACGCATCATGGGAGAGGACATACGAGAAGAGGGAATGATGGTGGTCTTTGGACTATTTTTGACGGAAAAACAGGAACTAAATAAAAGACAGGACTGTAGAAAAATCCTGGAGACAGCGTGAAATTGTGAGCTGGTCCTCCGTTTCTTGGGTCCACTGAACTTTATGTTTATTTTTCAGGTCGGCCATGCTTGTTTTTATTTACGCCTGCTTCCTTGTTCCTCAGTCAGCTCGCTTCTTGATTGGCTACATTCTGTTCCACATTACAATTCACAGAGTCATTACTTGGGAGTCGTTGTCTTTCCCCACACAAGAAGGTTTTTAGTCGTAAATATTGAACAAGTTTAATATTTACGATTGTCAGCCCCGACCCATTTCAGAGCTGATTATCGGGACAAATTCACTCTTAACACACCTCAGACCACAGGATCATCTTATAAGACAAAAGGTAATCGGGCATTTGCCATCCTTGGTCGGGAAGGGGGAAAGTCCGGACAAAAACAGCCCGATAATCTTTATGTGTGTACCCCGCTTAAGTGACTGATAGACTGTTAGTAAAGTAGGACAGATACCAAACATCTGCCTTGAATATTTATATATTGTGTATTTTATATATTTGCATAATATACCTTTCGTGCTGTAATACCGTTGCTTTGCTGTGTCCAACATTCATTACATGGGCATTTGTACTTACCTTATTGTGACTGTAAATATTGTGGGATTTTTCCGTTAATAATAACGAATTGAAATAACGATAATTGAAGTGGAAAACATGTTATGCTTGCTGCATGCAAAAGCATCACTTGGATAACTATGAGAGACATTTGATTTGTTGACTGAAATTTTGTAGGTGCACATAAATAATCCCTCCTCTCTGCGGAGCAGACCATGCTTTTGCAGGTGGGTAAATTAAAATGAAAGGTCCATCACAGCTAATAAGTTAAATTTAGGTCCAGAATTTTGGATCTCCAACTTTCTGTCCTCTCAAAGGTCAGCGCTGTCAGGGCTGCTTGATCTTGTTCAGTGTTTGTTTTATAAGTAAATAAATGCAGTCGAGTCAAAGTTAGAAAGGTTAATGTTTCTAGTCTTTATGAAAAGCCAGGTGTATCACCTGTTGAGTGCATTTCCATAGTTAATGCAGTTACATGAGGTGGTTTTATCAAATTAGCATATCTATGTAATAGCATTCCATAGTAATGATGTTAATCAAATTAGAAACCTAAGGTAAGACATTAATCATGATTGATCACAGACATTTTAAAATGTCTCTAAGGGGTTGTTTTTCTCATCTGCTTGAAAGCTGGGCAAAATAATCAGATTAATCAGATGCATATATTTTCAAATGAAATGTAACAAAGGAAGTTAGTATGTTGAAGTACTTTGTGTTGGTTTAAAAATAAAACGCCAGGCCTTCTGCAGGGCAAACTTGTAAATTTCTAATTCATTTATTTTACTTAAGGAGTATTTTAAGGATTTGTTAACATTTCAGGGAAAATTTTACACATTTTTGCTTATGATTCAGTAACTCCTCAACAGACTTTGATGATTTTTTTCAGGGAATGTTGATCATGGCAAAAGACACACATGTTTACATTTTGGTGGTGATCCAAATCTTGATGTGGATCCAAGACTTTTTCAAGGATTTGTTAACAGTGCGAGAGAGGGCAGTTTTCCAAAGCTTTGGCATTAACTCGCTAAACAATGTTAGAAATGCCTTGGTGTGGATTTGTGCTCTTGGAACAGTTCTGGTTTATTTTTTTTAAATGAGAAGTAAAATCAGTTTGTTGTCCATTACCATTCAACTAAAAGACATCAGAGTATGGTTTTGGTGTGTATGGCCCGGCCCTATCATGCTGCACATACACACAATTTAAAGTGCTTTCTGTTGCTTAGGGGTGTCATGTTAATGAGCAGTCAGGCTTCACTTCAGTTCCCTCAGGTTAATTACATTTCAGTATCACCTTGATACAGTTTGATTAAATTAAAAATTACGACCAACTTCTTAAATAATTCTAAAACAAACTCTATGATGAATTTGCCAAGCAGTGAGGTTCATTATTCTCACTGCAGTTTTCATAACATTTGCAAGAAACAACATTTAGGTCTCCCAGAGATCATCATCAATCAGCACAGTAGATTAAAACAAACCAGAGAAGACATAAAAGCTACACCTCAGTAACTTCGGCATAATGCAGCCCAATTACCCCGACAATCAACGAATGAATGAGGCTCAGAATCTCAGACATCCCCTGAGATGGACTCTAAATTAGTTTCAAGAAAAACTTTCCAAGCTCACACTATCTGCCCACTAAAATATGAACTTTCTCTTCAGTGGAGAGGGTCCTGTATGAGTACTTACTGAGGTAATAGTCTCAGGAGGAATGAGAGAGTCCTGTTATCAGTCTCATGTGAGTACTTAGTCTGTTCTTATGAACATTATTACAGCCGCACACACTCCTAATCTCTCCAAACGAGCTCGGTGAGAACCCCGCTGATTGGCAAATCTCAACATGTCTGTTGGAGTGCTGCAGTCTTAACGTCTCTTCGCACATTCAGATGCTATTTGGCTTTCTCGGCGGCGGAAGAGAGGGATTTGGTTTGAAGGGTGTGAAGGTTCAGCTGTAATGTGAGACCACAGCAAAAATGTCAAGTGGTGTAAAAGCATGAAGTGACACTTTGATTGTCCTTGTAGGAACACTGGCTGTTTTGGTGCCAGTCATCTGTACTGCATTAATCATGCTTTAGCTACGCAAGCCAGAGGACTCAGGAGACGGCAGTGCCAGACTGCTGGTGTGTAGTTTAGTCAAGACACCACTTTAGTCCTTGATTCAGTCAGGCTACTATTCTGGTCCCAACTGAAAAATTTAATCATACAATATTTGATAGATCGCCATAAAGGTTTGAAAAGACATTGATGGTCTCCAAAGAATTATGAATACTGACCTTTTCCAGCTTTTAGTACACAGATACATTTAACTTTCTATGTAATGGCCTTGCGAAGACTTTTTATGACATTCAGGCCAACATGATGGTCACTTTTGTGATTTACTGAACATTAATCCGGCACCACAATGGGGTTAGAGTTTGCCTTTGCTCTCTTCATGTATATCACTTTGATTCATGGGGTCGTAAGGCTGGAGAAAAACATGTTTGTCCTTGCATTTGTATCATTAGTGCTTTTATTTATATAACTGCCTGTATGCAACATATGTTTTGTGAGGAGAAACTACAAACGTGATGATTATGCTTGTGCTGAGAGTAAGTGTAGCAAATTAACAGCAATAAGCAATGTCATCATCCAGTATGACAGCAGACAAGTGATGACTGATGGTAAGACCATGTTTTACCCTGCGTTCATTGTAACTGTCTTGTTGTTGTTTGTCTAACAAATGACAGTAGAAATTGATGTCTTTTCACCCAGTTGTGTTTATAGATGATGGATGTTGTAGTTAAAGCAGCAGATTTATAATTAAAGCACCAGAGAAAACAGTGAGTGTCAGCTAGAATGCCTAATCACAAGGTTTTTTATCATTATATCAAAACATTCTAATGAGTACTGTTTATTTTAGAAAATACAGCTAAAGACAGACAAAGTATACTGAAAGTCGCCAATTTGCATGGTCACTGTTTGAACTGATATACTAAACTTGCATCACCCCGAAATTTCCAACAATTAATACAGTATTTACCTGTCCCCAAATAGATCAGCAGACATACAGCTAAAACTTGTTTGTTCCTTTCAGCAATAATAGGTTACAGGTATTCAGTGTTGACTTTTGGCCTTGCTGCTTACTTGCAGAGATTTCTCTGGATTCTCCGAGGCCCCATTTACACGAAAACGGCCGAAGACTGAGTTTTTGTTGCATTTGCCCTTTCCATTTACACGAGAACGGTGCCCGGAGTGCCTGAAACTTTTGAAACCGGGGTCCAATGTGAAAAGAACATTTTGATATCTGTCTCCGTGTAAACAGGAATCAGCTTTTTCAGGGAAAACGATGCCGCAGATGAAGGTTGTGCGCGCACCTAGGAAGAAGAACAACAACAACCACAGCTTTGGCCGTCTACAGAGTAACATGTGTGCACTGTGCTCAGTTTGTTATCCAGGCAGATTTGTTGTCCAGACAACAAACTCCTGCGTTTTCGTGTGTCCACTCGCCATTGTTTGTGAAAAGTTTGTCTTCACCGGAAAGCATATGTGTGTTGAAACACCGCTGTTTCACTACAAACCTACGTTGCCAACTACTGGCCTGGCATGCACGCTACAGCGTTTTCAGTCGTTCTCGCAGATCCGTGTGACTGTGCATTATTTTCATATCATCTCCGTGTGAACGCGGAGCGCTTTTGAAAAAGCAAAGGAAAAGCCTTTCCGTTTCTGGTGACAACGTTGCCGTGTTAACGGGGCCTGAATCTTTTGAGAATATCATGAGCTGTAGAAGATGAAATCCCCAAATCCCTTGCAATTGTACAATAAGTATCATTGTTCTTTAAATGTTGGACTATTTCCTCACAAAGTGGTGAACCTTGCCCTGTCACCTCTGTTGAACACAAAAAACTTAAAAAACAATTTTCTTCAATCTGATGTAGGGCTGAAACGATTCCTCGGATAATCCGGGTAATTCGATTACAAAAAATCCTCGGGGGAAATTATGTGCCTCGAGGACTCGTTTAAATCTGGACCACTTTACAGTGCACGGTGTTTGGTTAAGATTATTTTTGGTCATCTCAGAAAATTTCTACATGTTCATTTACAATTGTTTGAGAAGAGAATCCTGTTGAAAATTCAACTCCATTTTTATTCTTGTCTTGTAATTACACACTTTTTAGACATTTATAACATAATGTTGGCAAACACTTTCCAGAATTGTTTACTTTTATTTCTTAAAAAGGATGAAAAAATTTATTCAGGGGACAATTCCTGACACAATTATTGAGAAAAAAGTCCCGGTGGACATTTATACTTAACGTATTAACTGTCACGTTTTTAACTTTTGTACTCCATATGCACAAATGAGTTATTATTATGTAAATTTGGATTTTCAGATGTTTGCTTAAAAATGTGAGACATATCACATATGTTCACATTGGCATCAAAATAAAAATTCAAAATTTGTCAACAGGTACTCTAATTATTTGTGTATTTCTACTCCCTGCTGAATCAGTATTGAATCGCCACCTAAAGAATCGAAATCGAATCGAATCGTGAGGTTCTTAACAATACGCAGGCCCACAAACTGACAGTCAGTGCAGTCGGCAAGGGAAGGATAAACTGTAATTATTAATGAATTAACATGCATGTCTTTTTTGTGGGCTGAGTAAAACCAGCTTAGCCTTCGTCCACATGTGGGTGGGTATAATTGTAAATCCAGCTTTTGTGTGTTTTGGCTGTCTGTCCACAGGTAAATGAGGTTTAGGTCACTTGAAATGCATATTCTGAAAAAGTCCTACCAGAATGAAGATTTGTAAAAACTCGGTGTGTGTTTACGGTGTTTCGGTGCTACTTGTTTCAGCAAATGATGCAGTAATGTTGCTGTTATAAACGCTGCTGACTGGATTAAGTTCATGCTTAAACATACTTTCAGTCACTCCCTTGCTATGATGATGCTTGTTAAATACTCAGAAGTCACAAACAGGGAGACCGTGTTGATTGGTGGCTCATGATCGCCTGCGTCCGCGGTTGCCTTGGTTACAACAGATATTGAAATCAACAACAGCACCCATGAAAACTTTTTTATTCACAGGATTTGATCAAGATTATCAGATATGTCTCTCATTGAATAATAACAGACTTTTGGATTGATTTGAAGATTTGAAGACTGGAAAATAAAATGTTGCTGGTCACACTGTATAAAAAGCTTGTGTTTTTCCTCTATTAAACTGAGAGAACTGACTGAACCACACACTGGTTTGTCGTGTCCCTTCCCTCCCTTTGGCCAAAGACGTGGGTGAGGCCTACACCAGATTGCAGTTGGATGCCACAGACATGTTGATAATAACATTCAGCGTTTAACAGTGCATTTTTCATTTTTGCATTTCATGTGGACTAAAATATATTTAAAAACTTCCATGTGGACATAGCCTGAGTTTCATATTCACCCCTTTTTCTGCTGAAAAGTACTTTGGTCGGCCTTTGCTGTTTTTATTGTGCCATATTAATAAACTGAAGTTAACATGATTTGGCTTGGATCAGTGAGCATGTTGACATTACCCTTTTTCTCAAGTAAGACAAAAACTGTCAATAAGACTGGAGATGTGATTTGAACATAATTATTCAAAGTTTTCTTATTCTCAACACTGGAATTGCTATCACGTGTGCTTTTTTAATACTATTTTTTGGGGGGATTTTTGTGCCTTTATTGACCGGAGAGAGAGAGACAGTGTATAGGCTTGTGAAAGCGAGGTTGAGAGATAGGAGGGGAAGATGCTCTGCAAACTGGCCACAGGCTGGATTCGAACTTGGGCTGGCAGAAGCATGTATATGGGATGTGCCCAAACCAGCACCATTACATGCACTTTTTGTCTCTCCCAGGTGATAAATGTTCCTCTCCATTCCTTTAATTGATAACCACTTAAGGAGCCCTCCACAACAGTTTGTCCAAACTGCACATGAGCAACAGTCTGAGGTCAGAGCAGTCTCCCTCAGTCTCTTTATCAGAGTAAATGCTCAGTAGGATCTCCTTAATGATGAATATCTCTCCTTGATCTATGAACTAAGCCGAGCAGCTCGCGCTCTTCTTTTATCACAGCTCAATCCCTTCCACTCATTAAATGACTCTGTTTTCAGGGCATCGTCTTTATTTTACCCCAGACTGAAATTACACTTCACTTCATGTTTGCTTTTAGTTTCCACTGAGCCTCCACCATCCAGCATGTGTTCTTTATGTAGCCAATCTTGAATTTAATGTGAGCAAGAGGTTTTGTCATAAAATCATTTGGTGGTTCGATCAAGTTTGCGTGCCAAGGAGAAGACCGCTTCTTTTCTGCCGCCTAAGCAATAACATTGAGGTTATCGAACAGCCTTTGAAGGAGCTGAAGTTCAAAAACTGTAGGGGGCATACTGTCAGATTTAAGGGCTCAGCGGAGGTGATTAAGAGATAATAGCCATATTGCTCCAAAGACAAGAAGACATCGGTGCTGAAAATGACCCGTGGACTTTTTCCACAGATAAAGCCAATAGGAGCATAATTGCATGAGTCAGCAAAGTGAGACGGATCCTTTTGTATTTGGAGATGTGAGCACCTTATGGCTACAATTATTGCTTTTATGCTTTTAATAAGTGAAATTATGGTTGTGCAGACTTAAAAACCACAGTTATATGTCTTATTCTTAATGAGGCTTCTGCTCTTTGGTGTCTTTTGTGGTGGTCTGATTCACATTAAAAGGCCCCGAACACACTTTAATTTTCTAAACATCCCTTTAATTATTTGCTAGACACTGAAAAAGGAGCATAAAAACACACATTTTATTAGCAGGATATCGCATTTTTAATCTAAAGTCAGTTTCGAAATACGTTCTTTTAATTGTTGTTCCCTTTATGTCTTAATTGGTTTTGAAGTATTGAATTCAAGCTATTATGGATCCTTGTTCTAATGTGCAGTGCAAAGTGGGAGATTTTGGGAGCATGGGTTTTGCAGTTCTGTTGCTGTGAAGCTACCTTATTGTTAACATCGATCAGGCACTTTAATCATGGCACCTGTTAGTGAGTGGCTGGACAACGTGGTCAGAGCCTCTCCACCTTCAAGTGTTCCCTGTCTGCAGCAGTGTTAGTTTTGCTGACTATTTATTTTTGTCATAGTTTTCGTCAACAGCCTTTTTCACCCTGACGAAAACTAGACAGTAACTAATAAAACAAGTGCACATGGACAAAAACTAAAACTAAGTTAACTGACATATTTGTCAACAAATAAAAACTAAATGAAAATGTTTGACAGAGACTTAATCCAATCAGACCTAATTTAGTCATGTAGAAAGAAGGGACAAGTTAGGAATATATCCAATCACAGCTACTTTGGTTGTGTGGAAAGGTTGGATGAGTTAAGAGGGACATCCAATCACAGCTGCCTTAGCTTCATGGTGGTGGTTGCGATCCAATCAGAGCTACTCTCTTTATGAATTGATATATTCATGTAGAGCAGGTTCACTGTTTGTTGTCAATTCTGGTATTGTAACTGAGATGCTCTGCCAGGTAGCCTAAATAAAGGTGACTGCATTTCACACAAAAGTTCAATTTGTTTCTGTTCATTTATACATTCAGACTTTACTAGCATTCAATAAAGGGTTATTAGATGTTTCATTTTATCCAAGTGTAAAACATGACTTCAGAAATTCAAGGAAACATAAAAAATGCCTTACCCTTCACACTTCAGATTTTAGTTGACTAAATTTACAGCAGATTTCGTCGACTAAAATGTTGTGAAATTTCATTAACTAAACTAAAATCAAACAATTTAGATGACTGAATTATGACTAAAACTAAAATATATTTTACTGCATTTTGCATTTGTGTTGCATTAATTCTGGACGACACACTGAACCACCACGCATCCACAGCTGTGTAGTGAATACCAAGAATATCTTTGGATTAACATTCAGGAGGAGCTGAACGGTTTGATGGTGGGCCCTGTGTTCAAAGAGCTTGATGCTCTTGATGAGGCCTGAGTGGGTTTAAATCCAGCCTCCCCCCTTTTGCCTCACTCTCTAACTATCCACTGTCTCTCCGTTATCCAATACACGAATGTAGAGCCCCCCAAAATATTTATAAACTAAAAAGATTTAACACTATAAAATAGCCCAGGTTGACTTATTCAGTGGTTATGTCACTGTGATGTCACAGCATTAGCTGAAGGCAAAACATGGCACATAGGGCTGGACAATATATCAATTAAATCGATTAATTTGAATTATTTTTTACAGAAGATTTAAAAAGTAAAAATTGAGATTCTTTTTCTTGACTTACACATACTCTTGTTGTAAGTTGTTGCAATGTTTGAAAATAAAAATACTGAAAATTTACTGCTTCATTGTGGTAGGCCTTGTTTTGCCCAAGCACATGTTTAGGCTTGTATTTTTTTAAATAAAATTAAATACTGATCAGAGAGTTCATGTTAATGTGCTTTGAAAACTGCTCAGATTTTAGTGATCATGTAGTCTAACCTGCCTACATTCATTCAACATTACCAACATTTATAAAAAAAACAAATGGCAACATGCAACTTAACTATTGGATGGGAAATTCAGTTTAGTCTGAAAATATATTTTTATAACATAAAAGCAAAATTTGATTCTTTTTTTTTGTGGCACTTGGAGGTTTTTCCTAGATGGAAAAATTCAGTTAAAATCGTAAATCGAGTTTTGAGAAAAAAAATCAGGGACAGCAACCAGCACAAAGCACTGTAGTCTTACCAGTCTTAAAATGATACATAACCCAGCTTTTGCAGATACGCTGTATGATGATATTACTGTGATAATGGGCCAATTATCTTGTATAGTTGTAACTTACTCTGCAAATCCCAACTATATTACCTGCAAATTTGTCCTTATTGTATAAAACAACAAACATGATATCTTGAATTAGTGCTGGCAGCATAAAGAAAAACCTAGACACCTGCTGCCAGCCGGCCCTTGATTTTCTTGTCCTTATTTATTACCCTTATTCTTTCACACACAATTGCTCTGACTTGAAGGAAGTGATTGTACCTTGCACACTCACAAAGGCTCAGTAGTCAGTCATTCTGTGAACACAATGAAGGGACTTTGCTCCAGGAATAGACCTGATCCCGAGTTATCTAATCACAGCACACTGTCTAAGGCCAAGTTCTTACAAAAATAGCAAAAACAAAAGGCTTTGTGCAATTTTCTGTGCATAAAGTTATTGTTACCAAATATCAAACACTGTCAGAGTGTTGGTTTTTGTATTACATACATATACACCCATTTATACTTGGCCTGCTTCCCTCATACTTGAGTAACTGTATTCATGTGAAAAGTTCTGGAAGCTTCAGTCTTCGTTCTGTAACTCAGTCACATAATCTACTTTTCCTCTCTGTCACCAGAGTTCATCTTGAATGGGTAAAGGAAGTTTCAGGTCTGCTGCTCCTGCAGACTGGAATCTGCTACAAGAAAAACGGGGTCTTAGAGAGATGGTCTCTTTAAATCTTTTTCAGTGCAGATTATAGGCCTTAGAGGAAGATGTTTCAGGCTGCAGGTGCTTTGACTGATAATTTTCTGCTCTGTGACTCTGATTTGATTGGTTGATATGAATGTATTTGTGTCTGTAATTGTCTTATGTCTGTAACTTTGTAAGTGTGCTGCCGCCTGTCTTGACCAGAACCCTCTTGCAAATAAGATTTTTAATCTCAGTGAGGTATTTCTGGTTAAATAAAGTTCATCATCATTTAGTTAAGAGTATTCACTGAAAACTCTCTTTAGATTTAAATTGTAAAAGAACTGTTTCACACAGAGTCTTAACTGGTCCATGAAAGAAAAATGCTCAGACATGCCCACCCTAATGGTTGTTATTAGACATAACGCAGTTACATGCTAAACATGTAACCCTTACCTCCCATAATTTATTGTTTATATAAATAAACATTTTGCTCAGCAGGGAAAATGCTACCATGAAGAAATTCAGAACAAAAACAAACCAAAAAAATTACTTTGTTTAGACTCCAAATGGCTGGAAGTGGGCTGGTAACTGGATGGACCTCGGCTGGTATTTGGCTGGGAGGGGAAAACTGAAGTGGCTGCAACTGTATCCCACCCTTTAACAGGGGCCATAATGAAGAGTTAATCAGTGTTATTCACTTTCCCCTGAAAAATGTTTTGCCTGATCGGTGAGTATGTGATTGTATAATTGAGCCAGACTCTATGCAGCCTCTTTTGAAAGAAGTCATGTGGGACAATGGACTTTCTAAAAGTGCAAGACAGCTGAACAAAAGTTCTGACATGGCAGAAATCATCTGTCAGGCAGAACATTGATTGCCCGGGGAATTCTTAGGGGTCAGGATCTGCTGCACATCAAACATCAACCTACTGAGTTAAGATGTGGCTGAAGTTGAAGAGGATCTAGGTGGTTAAACTCTTCCCCTGAAGTTCCTGAAAGTGTCAATGTGACCTCATCGAGCTCATCAATAATCCAGCCATGGTTGAAATTCTATTCTTGAGCTTTCCAGGCAAAGGTCATTGGCTATTACTGAGTTAAAGCATCTATATACATCAGTCATTTGATACTGAATCTAGAAGTAAGAGAAAAACAATTGATTCTTACGCTGGTTGCGTATTGGATGTCCCTCCATATGTTCGTCTCCCTGGAGAGGTCTGAGGTCTCAAACAAGTTGTCCAGCACCACCTCCCCGATCATATCATGCCGAGAAAAACGGTCAAAGTCAAAAACGCTCATGTGCAGCTTCCTGACGGCCAGCTCCTCGTAAGGCACAGGAAACTGGAAGCTCTCGTTGAATGTGGGGTTGAGCGTTTTCCTGTGGACGCGAGTCTGGAACTTCTTGCGGTCTGGCAGAAGGTAGACCTTAACGTAAGGGTCAGACGTGCCACACAAGTCTTTGGCAGGTAGTTCTACTGCCTTGAGGATGTTGACCAGGAGGGCCTCGTTCTCATAATCGTACTTGAGGGAAAAGTTGATGGATCCACAGTTTTTGCTGCTGCCATTCTTGGACGATTCCTCTGAATCCAGGGTTTTCTGTTGGTAGAGCTCAGGCTGGATGCGACCGATGCTGGTTGACTTTTCGTCTTTGTCTGACACGTAGTCGTTTCCAAGGTCCAGACTTCCTACTTGCATCTGCCTGGGCAGGTGTCTTTTGAATGAGTTGTGCCTGTAGAGAAGTGAAAGACAAAAAGATTGTGAGGACGTGATGGAGAACACAGAGTTTGTGTTGAAGAGCTGCATACGATGGGCTGTAAAACTAACGGATGCTTGAAATTGTAGTTAAACAAAAACAACTCATAAAGGCCCTGCACCAAGGAGAGGTGCTGATTAGGTCAATTTATGCCAGCTCATGTTTCCTGATAAATTTACTATTGATCCAAAACAACAGCCAACATCTGGATGAGTGATTTCCTGTATGAGTGAGAATATCATTAGACTTGTGGCCTGTAGGAAAATTTTTATGCATTGAAACAATTACTGATGACTTTTTTCTATTTAACATAGGCGATCTTGTATAAAAGACATGCATTAAAGGCAACATGAGTGGAGGTTAATGGTTAAGCTTTTCGGTCATGCCCCATTTAGGACAGCTTCGGTCATCCAAGTTGGCAGCCTGGATTTAATCTGTGGCCATTTTTCTGCATGGCATTTCCCACTCTCTGCTCTGATTTCTCACTCTAATTGTTTTATGTCTGTAACTTTGTACATGTGCTGATGCCTGTCTTGACCAGGACACTCTTGCAAATAAGATTTTTAATCTCAATGAGATTTTTCTGGTTGATAAAGCTCATCATCATTTAGTTTAGAGTATTCTCTGAAAACTTAGTACAAAATACCCCAAAATGTATTTCTCACTTTAGATTAAAGATGTAAAACAACTGTTTCACCCCCCTATAATTTAAAGTTTATATACAGGAACATTTTGCTTGGCAGGGAAAATGCTACCATGAAGAAACTCAAAACAGAAACAAACCAAAAAAAATTTACTTTGTTTAGACTCCAAATGGCTGGAAGTGGGCTGGTAACTGGATTAAACTGGTAAATGACTGGGAGGGGAAAGTTGAAGTGGCTGTATCTGTATATCCCACCCACTAACAGGGGCCATGATGGAGAGTTAATCAGTGTTTTATTCACTTCACCTGTCACTCTATTCATCGTCCGTCCTACATTAAGGTGAAAAGCCCAAAAACTAATCTTGAAGAAAAGGGTCATGGAGGTTCTGGAGGGCTGGCAGGTTGGTTTCAGCTTCTTCACTGAGGCCTTTTTTTCCTGCAAATAAGCAGCTGAGGTCGGGTTTGACCTGTGGCTCTTCTGCAAATAGTCATTTCGCACTTTCTTTACCAATTTCCCACTCTATCATCTGTTGTGTCTAAATAAAGTAAAACAGACCCCTCTTTAAAAAGCTATCTGATATATAACGCCAACAAATCAGGTCAAGCTGAAACTAACTCAGATGAATATAATTAAAGATTAAAAAAAAGAGCACTGCATTTGCTGCATTTACTGGTTTGCTGCATCTGTAGGCAGCATGAATGATTTCTGCTGCTCTCAGTTATAAAACATGTTGTGCTGTCGAGGATAAATTCATTATGAAATTGAACAACTAATTTTCTCTATTTTTCTATTAACATGGGAAAACATGCATTCCTGCTAACACCACTTTTTAATTGTTTTTCCCCTTCACTTTGTTTTATTAGTCCTCATCAAGAAACCATCTGATATAATTAGTTTAACCATAATGACCTACACGTAAGTAGCTCTGAGGCCGAGAACACTATCTACAGTATTTATGATAATTAACTGGGTAGACACGAAACTGCTTATATGGGAAATTCTTACCGTCATTAGTGATCTATAGGAAGTGTTTTGTGTAACAGGAGATGTTTTTTGATGTTCTTTTTCTTTATTAGATTGGGTTAGAGAGCTGAGACTGTGAATAGATTTGCATGGATGTAAGGCTGGGAAATTTAGCGAAAACACTATCTCTGCTGGGGGGTTTTCAGCTGAATGGTGAAAAACGTACACATCTCAGTAGTTTTTGTCAGTGATGAAATAAGAAACGGCTATCACAATACCAGATTGTGGTAGAATAATGACACTTTTTTGACATAATTGCTGTAGTAGTTTGAGTCCCTCGACAATGGAAAACTTGCTGTTTTAATTAAAAAATAAATACTCTGAACGCTGTGGTTAAATTTTGGAAATTTGGGCAGTTGGAATTTTATGTATCCCTGAATTCTATGATATTATAAAATGTTTATTATTTGAATCAACAGTGGTATTAAAATGGCAGAACCTTAATGATCCTGAGTCATAATTTTCACCAATAGAGATAAAGCACTGTCTAAAATTTGCAAATAGGTTGGAAAAATATGAACATTTTATATAGTCCTCCCACTTTTTTTAACATTATGCCATTCTTTGTGTGAGATTAAGAGAGTGTGCAGGAGTCTGTCTGCAATTTGTAATAATTAAAGCAATCCATTGTCCAAAATAGAAGATCTTGAGCTTCTGTTTTTGTTGCTGTGGTGTCTAACAGGTATCATTCATTCAATTATTATCGATCTTTCAGGCAACAGCTAGGGCTGGAGGCTTGTTGCTTTTGGATTGTTTGTCTCTACATCTGTTCAAGCTGATTGTTGTCAACACTACATCCTCAAACTGCTTTGAACAGATGTCAGTTGCTTAGTCGGGTAGTTTGCTCTGCTGTGTAAACACTTTGAATAGTCAGGTGGACTGGAAAAGTGCTAGTGTATATAAGATCAAGTCCAGATTATAGGTGAAAGGTCAAGAGGAAAAAGATATCTCAAGAAAGTTTGGAAACTCAAGGCTAAAGGCCACAGTCTTTGGACCTTATATCAATCCATTGGCTGTAAGATTTGTTCAATTCCCACGACCACAGAAACCACCCCAGCCACTGTCTGACGTATCTTGCTGATGCATGATAAAAGCTCTCTGTAAATATGGTAAAGCATACTTCACATATCAATTATATTATCTTGTAAGTCAATCATTATATTACTGATTGTGCTTCTTGCTGAAGACAGTCTTTTAACTGAATATAATACCGAGGTCAGACCACATAATAACGGCCTAACCCAACAGTTGTAGGGTCACAAGACCCCTCTGCCACAAAAACCTGTTGTTTCATCTTTTGTAGCTTGCCAAAGTGACCGACAACCAGTCTTGCAAACTTGCAACAACTTATGATTGAAGAAAGTTGAGAAAAAATATCTTGATTTTTCATTGTTGAATCTTCTTCTGAAACAAATTTGAATGAATCGATTTAATCGCCATATTGCCCAGCCCTATCGTGTAGTCTGTCTTGCTTGTCAGGCAATTCACTGCACGCCTTTGTGGTCCTGTGGTCACCTAATCTAACAGAGTGACTGTTGTTTACAGTCTTACTTTCAAGTAACCGTCAATATAAACTTGATTGTAGTACTGATACTGTCTTATCTTGTTTGAAAATACTTGATAGTCTTCCCAGCCCTACATGAATGAATGCTTGAATTCACCCCTGAGAATCTTCCCACATGCACAGCCACATGTCAGTGTCTTGTACGTTATCAGCCGCAGACACGTGTGTGTGTGCGAACATGACTCACCGAGTGGATGAAGCCGGCTCGGTGGTTTGTCTCTGCATGCGTTGTGTTCGGCGCAGGAAGTGCTCCCTCATGGAGAGCTGCACATCGGTGGGGATGTCAGGGGATGTATGGCTTATCTTCACCGCCGCTTCCAGGAAACCCATCGAACCCACGGGGTCTTTCACCTTCTCCGTCGCCATGGTGACCGGCGGCTGCTGCTGGGGACTGGGCAGCGGAGAAGACGGCTGCAGCGGGCAGTGTTCTGGGCCGCAGTCGGGGGTGAGGGACGGGCTCGGGAAGTGGGCCTTAGTCCGCCAAGGCTCGAGGCACAGCTTCCAGGAGACGAACGTAAGAAGGCCCAGCAGAGCCAGGCCGCAGACCACAAACACGCCGAGCAGGAGGCCAAAAGTAGCGTCTGGTGGTGAACCGCGGGGACCAGAAACAGAGGATCACACAATATGGACAAACAGATGGTGATAACATGGGAGAGAGAGAAAGAGAAAAGAGAGAGTCTGTTAGGACATGATTTCTTCAAACGGCTCAGTGCTGTATCAGTGGTTTCCATATAGGACTAAGTATAGCCAGCCAAGTGTACCGGGAGATGTTTCATAAATATTAAAGTAACCTCCATTAGTCTCCAGTTCATCCAAGGGTGAGGGAAGCGTATTAATGTAAACAGGATTGAAATAGTGCCGTTGTATTCACTCATGCGCTCATACATATACACGGATAAATTTCTATTACATTCTCCTCGCTTTGTAGGAAAAGTAATTACAGTCACATGATAAAAAAAATGAAGAATGTAATGGAAAAAGCCTCAGAAAACATTTCTCATGCATTTATACCATGAAACAGATAAAAGAAGTAGAGCAGAGTCATTTATTTTTTCCGGCATTTTGAATATGTTTCCAGCAGAACAAGCAGCACACAAAAAGCTGGAGACAAACCAGGAATGCTGACAAGCACTCTGCGAGGGATCACTGCAACCGAAAGAAAGAGAACAAACATAGAAAGCTTTGTATTTCTGGCTTTTGCCCTTGGGACACTCAACAGAGTTCTTGGTTTAAAGTATTCATGTTCAAAGGACTGATACTTGAATGTTTTCCCCACTATTCTGCTGAACTTGAAGTCAATTCTCTGCATTTTGCTTGGGTGGCCTTTTCTGCATGCCCTGATTACATGAATTTATCGAACACATGCTGAGGTGCATCTTGGTGAGCACACCTGAGCCACCAAAAAACACTCTTCAGACAACAGAGAGATGTCTCATAGTACCTCAAAGTTGTTTTGATATACAGGACAGCTCACTTCAGCAGAACATGGGAATCAAACAGCTCGGAAATCAACGTGTGAGGTTGTGACATTTGAAGATATGGTCTGAAGAGTTTTGTGATAAGTTATTCATGATAAAATACCACATTTTTTACTTTGATTGGCAACAAGAAGCAAAAACACAAGAAGTAATGTTTTGTAAAAATATTTGATGTGAAAGACAGATTACGATAACAAAAATATGCTGAAACTTCTAAGAAAGCATCAAAATTTATGCATCGTGACTTCATAAAACTCCCAACTTTCTGAATGAAGCTCTGCACTTTCCAAACCACAGAATTTATTTGACAGTTGAGATAGTTTAAAAAGATCCCATAAAGTGTTTAAGTAATGATCTAAAAAATAACTTATCAATCAGTCAGTCTTTATTCGCACAGCACCAATTCATAACAAGTGTTATAGATAGATACACTTTATTTCAGACTCAAATAGGTCCATAAAAAAGACATACAAGCGAGACATACAAACAAACAACAATACAGAGATAGCCTAGGTATCCAAACTAAGCATATCACAAAGTAAAATCAATTAAAAAACATATAGACATTTCCTCCAATGTTGGTTTGCCCATAAAGCATACAACACTGGCGCTGTACATCGTCATCGTCACACAGATCATCCCTTATTATATGACCGAGGTATCTAAACTTATTAACAATATTTAAAACATCTCCTGCCAAGAAGAAGGAGGGAAATGTGAGCTTCCGATCATCTTTAGTTCTGGAAATCATGACCACACTCTTTTTAGAGTTAAAATTTATATCAAACAACTTGCCATATTCAGAGCAGACTTTAAGTAGCTGCTGTAGGATGGCGCTGTATGGAGACAGTACCACTAAATCATCGGCATAGATCATGTGATTAATAAGGATGTTCCCCACCATGCAGCCTGTTTTACACCCATTTAACTGTCTAGAAAGATCATCCATGTATAAGCTGAACAATAAAGGCGAGAGAATTTCTCCTTGACGGACTCCATTCGATACTCGAAAAGGAGTAGACAAACTTGAGCCCCACCTAACTTGCATAGTTTGGCGAGAGTACCAGAACTGCAGGATTCTTATAAGAAACAAGGGGACGCCTCTCAATTATAACTTTAAAAACAATTTGCCATGACTATCTCAAGACTCTTTAGAAGAGAGCAGGCTGAAGACAAACTCTTCTTTTTATGGATGCATACATAGTGCATATGCATTTAAAGTAAAATGTTGAGAAAAAAAAGTCGAAGGTCGAGAATAAAGTCGATATACAATGTATTTCGACTTTATTCTCAACATTTTCGGCTTTTTTTCTCAACAGTTCAACTTTTTTCTCAACATTTTGACTTTTTTCTCAACTTTTCCACTTTTATCACAAAATTGTATTTCGACTTTATTCCCATCATTTCAACTTTAATCCCAAAATTTCGACTTTAATCTTGATTTCCCCAAAAAAATTTTCTCCATCTAACATGGCCCTTATACTCTTCCGTAAAATACACATATACATATATATATACAAATATATACACAACTTATTTTTAGTTATTATCAGAGGCATAATATTGATGAGAGGGAAGCATACAAACCCAGCAGGGGGAGAGTAGCCCTTTGTGTATATGAGACAAGCACCATGTTATGCTCTAATACTTAGAGTCACTAAGTAACCAAACAAGCATATTTTTGGTCTATGGCAGGAGACTGCCTCCCACAGCAGTGTTAATTTGACACCACTTTTTAATTTAGTTATAGTCTTTTGCTTAAAAAATCTTTAGTTTTAGTCATAATATAGTCATCTACATTGTTTTAATTTTAGTCTAGTTTTAGTTTATGAAATTTCACAACAATTTAGTCGAAATGAAATAATTTAACCGATTTTAATCTAGTTTTTATTTGTTGAGGAAAATGTCAGTCAATTTAGTTTTAGTGTTTGTCCATGTGCACTTTTTATTAGTTACTGTCTTGTTTTTGTCAGGAGAAAAAAGGTTGTTGACGAAAACTATGACGAAAATAATTAGTCAACAAAATGAACACTGTCCCACAGTTATGAAAATCAATCAGTTTTAGATGATTACTGTGCGACATGACGTTTTCAAGTTTAGTGATTGCATGTGGTGTGTTGAAAAATCAGTGAGTAATCTTGTTTTATTATTTTGATTTTAGTATTTATCAAAACAATTGTGATTATGATTTATGTCAAAATGGGGCAGCCCTGCCGTTTAACACAACATCACTCATGATTGGTGTAAAATAAACAGTGCTTGTTTGGTAGGATTTCTCAGTGTTTTGCTTGCTTTAAAAACATATTCAAGTGCATCCTATATCTGCGTTTAATGAGATGACATTGACATTTGACCTTTGCTGCCTTGGAGCATTCCCAAATTCAGCCAATGCCTTTAAAAACATCCAATTTCCCAAGAAGTCACTTTCCTGAAAACGTATACAAAAAACTGTTTCACATTTAAATAATCCCAACAGATTAAAAAGCTTGTTGAAATATACAGAATGCAAGTTTTTGACACTTTAGGAGCTTTATGTTTGAAATTCAGACTAAATATCCTCTAAGCTAAATTTAGAGCCAAGTAAAGCGGTGGAGAGATTTCCAGTCTGGAGGATTTCTGCCCGAGGAGGATTTCTCGACTCTCCTCAGCCGCGGCCTCTCCATGTCATCTGAGATTTCACACAGCTCTCCACAAAGCTTCGCCCTCACTGGACTGTCGCTCGCAGAGTCTTCATCCCCCGTCACAGCAAATGGAAGCAGACCCCGTGCAATGCTCTGAAATACGGACACTCGTGGTGACAATCTTTCACCACAAGACGCTGTGACAGCCAAGAAATCTGTGTCTGAGGATAACTCTGACTTGTTTTACTACTGTCACTTTGGCAAAACCCTTCAAAAGAAAGTTCAGTCAAAGAAGGGTTTTTTAAAGACACTGTGGAGCACCAGACTAAGCCCAGGCAACCCCCACACGTCACCCAAATATTGTTAATGGAAAGTTTATGGATTTTGTTGGTCCTAAATCTTAGAACTACATTCCCCTAATAATTACAGTAATTTTAGCAGGATTATGCAGTGTCAACATAACATTCTGCCTGCAGATGAATCCACATTTTTAAGCCTCAATATTTGATTTATTTTTCTCCTGTTTACCTGCTAAAAGTATGTAGAAATGAGCTCTAAATCAGCTTATATTACATAAACCTACTTTCAAAGTAAACTAGAAATGTCATAGTTTCAGGAAGTTTAGGACATGTAACATCTTTTCCCAGTATTTCTTGTGGGCTTATGATTATTTATAACAGATATAGGAGCATGATTACAACATTTGGAGGGATTTGGGATGCATGTAGAGGTTGGTACTGCTGCTAAGCTGAAAGAATGAGGGGCAGTGTTAATATCATGCTCCTGGGTTGTGGCTCTGACTCATCAGCTTTCACTGGCTGCACTTGTAGTTAAGCAGTGTGGAACAGACGCCACACTAAGAGGAAGCTGACATGCAAGACACCGGAGACATATTAGAGACAGAAATAACACTACTGTTTTTGCTACACTACAGGGTTTACGTTGCATCTCCTAAACCTACCGACCAATGGTTTAGTGCAAGGGGCACCCATGTTCTTGGTTTAGTGAACAAATATTGCAGGCAAAATCCTTTACACTTACAAAATAAGGGAAAAAGGGACGTTTCAGGGCTCTACAGACATAAAGCAGGTAGTGCTAGACCCTCTAGAAAGAAGGTTTCTGGAACAACTCCCATGTCAGACAGGGCCTTCCTGTGTTGGAGTTTGCATGTTCTCCGTGTGCATATCCATGTTTTCTCCAGGTATTGTGGTTTCCCTCACACTGACCAAAAACATGCATGATGGATGATGGTAAATGAGAAATGGAATTAGTCTTGTGTAGCACTGATCCAAAATGCTTTTACACCACAGGTTATATCTACCTATTCACTCTCACAGTCACTCACTGATGAAGTTTCTATGTAAGTTTTCCATAGGTATTACCTTACACATCCTCATGCTTTCATACCATTTACACACCACTGACAGTGGCAACAACTAGGGATGAGTATCTTGCCCAAGGATACATCAACATGTGGCAGCCAGAGTTGGTCTTCAGCCTTCAAGCTCTCGGTTGATGGTGGAGTATCTGTCCACTGAGATCCACAGATACCCCTAAGGTATGAGTGTGTGTGTGTTTTGGAATGATAGTACGTTTCTCTGTCAGCCCTTTGATTGGCAGGGGACCAATCTAACCCCCAAATTCCACATAACGCGAAAGCACCACGCCGCCGTCTTGCTCCGACCTGCAAACCCCATTGGACGCGCCGCGCCGAGCAGCGCCGTGCTGAGCAGCGCCGCGGCGCGTAGCCCTGTAGGGAGGGGGGCTGATCCCCGGTCACAAGCTCTTGTGCGAATAGCGATGTCACACATCAATAAAACATGTTATAGACTGAGAAAAGAAGTAAACAACACCTCACTTCGCTTCTCTAAGGTTCCTTTGTTGGTCCCAACCACACAGCTTTGTAATTTATTTCATTTCTATCTGCCTATATCCTTGTAGAAAGGATGTTTGGTGTCATATATACAATGTTATATATTTCTGTACCTCTACCATTCACTTTTCTTCGTCCATGGAGTCGTGTTGCCTCTGGGACCCTCTGACCAATTGTTGACCCAATGCTCGCACCTCCGTTTGTGAAGTAATGACAAACTATTGAGGAAATTCACGTTCGGGAGTCCGTGCATTGTGTTTTATTTTGAAGTTCTGAATACTCCACACGTTGACTTCCTGTCTGGTGCTTTCTCAACGACAGTGAATTTACGAGGTTTTGAGGCGGCCACGCAGAAAATAGACCTGAAGCTAATCTCCAGCGCCGTGGCGCGCGCCGGCGCTTCAGTGACGCGGCGCTGGGGGGCCAGTGGAATTTGTCTGATAGACTAGAGTGGGTTCTAAGTGCTCCGCAGTACGATTCAAGAGCACAGCGTGGCACGGCGCTTTCACGTTATGTGGAATTTGGGGGTAAGGTGTACCCAAGCTCTCACCCAACATTAGCTAGGATAGACTTCAGCCCCTCTGAGAGACAAAGCGTTACGTTAGGTAGGGGATGAATGAATGGACTACTTTTCACAAGTATTTATTGGTTTTGGATCAAAATCGCAATTTCAGAGAACACAATCATGTGATCACCAAGGCTGCAATTTTTACAGCGCTCCTGACTGACCCAGGATCTGTTATGTTAACCATTTTACACATACTATTTTACAAATTTGCTAGCAATTTGCATTTAAGAAATGCTCACAAATGAACGGCTTACAGCTGCGAATCGGTTCTCATTGTTCACTTAAAAGAGCAGTTCAAAAGAGTCGACTCGTTCATGAACAATAGTTGGATTATCCCTTGAATATTGAAAAAAGAGTATTTATCATCAATATTAGATGATGCATAATGTGTTATGTGCTTTTGATCATTGATTTCCTGACTGTTGTCTTTACTGTAAACATAGTGAATATCGCACTGAAGCTTGATTTGGAGAAAATCGTGAATCGAATTGAAATTGCCAGAAAAATTGCAATTAGATCTTTTCCTGAAATCGTTCAGCCCTAGCAAATGTGTCAACAGTGTGTTGTTGCCCAAATCTTCTCAGTGTAATAATGAAAGTCAGACTATGCTTCTTTAATTTCTTTCGCTCGTGGAAGCATTTGATAAAAGTATGACTGAGGATCTGTTGTTTCTCAAGCTTGGGTACTTTTTGATACTGTCAGTCACTAAAATAACAGACTGTTTGGTTTTATTGAATATGTTGAGTAAGAGAACATCAAAAATTCTTACAACTTTGGTATGTAGTGTCTGTCTCCTGCTGTCATAAAAGGAAGTCAATCACAAGCCAAGGGTTTTTAAGGCCCTTAGCCTCAGTGAACTGTGTGACAGCCTCTGCTGCTGGTCCAAGCACTGACTGTGTTGGTAAACTGCCAAAGCAGCGTGTTGCAGTACAACAAGAACTTCTTGTTGTTTCTGGAACACATCAGCATGCACCTGTTTCTTTTACCTGGAGCAAAATCTTGGCATCTATTGATCCTTCCAGTTTGTACTGAATTGGCAGCAGAAAACGAGAGTGTAAGCAGTCTGACAGACTGTGAGAGGACATTGCAGGTCAAAAATTAAGCTGCTTGGCCAAATTAGCTCTTGGATGACAGATGTTATGACTGATAGAGAGTGATTTGCAGTGATTAATGATCAGTTCTAATATAACTCAGGCTCAACAGTGAATCACTGTTAAGTTTAATATTTTGTTGTTAAAATAGGTGCAGGGCCAAAATCAGAAAAGATTGTTTACAGTAATAGCAAATGATCATGTTGTTAAACTTATCACATGTAAGGAGCCCTGTAAAAGCAATGCTGGGTCCACATCCGTATTCAGATCACCTCCAAAATCTCGTCACAGCTTCCTTGTACCATGACTAACATTTCCTGAAAACTTCGTCAAAATCTGTTGAGATTTTTTTGATTATCTTGCTTAGAGTCAAACAGACAGAAAGACAGACAAACCAACTGACAAATGCCACCAAAATGTAATCACTTTTCCTGATGACATAACGAGAGTGGCCTGAAACCGTCATAAAAATCTGTGGAAAAATTTTTGAGCTATTAGTGAAAGTGTTAACCGGACACGCCAGATGGACAGTTCCATATATCTATCAATATTTCACAAGTCCATCTGGAGAAGAGCTCATAGAAGATATTTTCAGAGGGCAGAACCTTCAAAAACAACTGCAGCTGGTGATTGGACGATCATTCTGCCAGTCACACTCATCACAGACCAATCAATATCAAGCCACAGTATGATGAAGCAGCTAGACCCTGTTGTGGGCTGTTAGCTTAAGCTACGTTTCCATCCTTAGACTATCGTCTAACATTAAATTATACCACAGAGATGTTTCATTTACCACTTATATCTGACGTATTGTTGAGTAACCATGACTACCATAGACTAACCGCCATTTTCTCCCAGTTTCCCAGCACTGATCCCCAGTCAGGAGAAGAGCAAAAACATGATATCCCATAAGAAAAGCTTTAAGTGACGTTCTTTGCTCTTCTTTTGAAGAAGAAATTGAGTCCATTTCTGATTAAAACTACAGATATTGCCGCATCCATGGAGACCGCTTCAGAAGCCAACATAATTCTTGGTCACAGCCTTTGTCTTATGGTTGGGAGCTAAACTGGCCGACAGTTACAGTAGGAAGACTTTTAAGAACCATTAAGAACCAGAATCAATAAACAGACCCTGAATCAGAACAAGAATAGATGAAATCCTGTTGATCCCTAACCCTGAATATCACCCAGCCTTGGTCATAAATGTAAATATTGGACCTTCATCAAACTGTGGACCGTAATCACGCTCCTCTTGTCACCAGTCAAGTTTAATCTGATGAGATTAATGAGAAAACTCCAGCACGGCATGCCTCCACAAAAGTGAGAAATTCCTTCAAATACTGATCTTAAAAATAGAAGTGTTGACCTGAAATGTTGCTGATTTTTCGCTTGAAGATGAGACACTGTGTTAGAGGGCTAATGATGCAGGGATAGTGAGACAGAGTGAGGGAGAGAAAGAGAGATGGACTTGGAGTGTCAGAGAGACAAAGAGTGATGGAGAAGCCATTGTTCTTCCTTCTCAGACAGATAGGTAATGGAGCAGAGCTGTGTGAACATATTACTCCCTCTGGACACAACCCCCCTGACAGCAAGAGACTTCACCGACCTCAAGGGTTTAGCACGCTATTAATGATCACACCCACGCCACGCAGGAGTGGACCGTCACAATCCCGCAGTCAATCTAAAGGGGCTTTTCTGGTCCTTTCAAGCTGAAAATACCTTTAAAATCAATACTCAAGGCGCTCTATCAATCTCACTGTAAAGCTCGTCAGGTAGGTTTTTGTGCAGGTGGAAAGGGCAAGGAAGGAGGTAATGCTGAGTGAAGGGTGGGATTTATATGTGAACCACACATCAGCTTAACGTATTGACCTCGGGGAGTCTGTGGATGCAGCTACAGCCTACCTGAAGACCTGAGGGCTGCACCTGATGTTAATGTTTTTATAAACAAACTCAAGACCTACCTTTTTAGTCTGGCTTTTTACTTCATTTCAATTTATTTTGTGTTATTTGTGATATATTTCATTTTACACTTTAACCTAACCTCCAGTCTTTACTCATTTTAAACCTTTAAGATGGCATTTCCTCGATGGGTACAACGATATTCCTGCTCTTCTACTGTCTTTTATTTATGACACATTTTACCATTACTGTGTGTGGATTTCAGGTGTTCGGTGGAGTGGGTTTGGGTCATGCTTCCTTTTATCTTATTTTAATTTATCTGTCTGTTTGTATAGCACTTTGTGCTACATTCTTTGTATGAAAAGTGCTATATAAATAAGTTTGATTGATTGATTGGTTGATAGCTAAAGGAGCTGTTAACAAAAATGCATCACAGTTTTTCTTCTGTTAAGGAATCACAGATGGTTTTCACATACAAAAAATGTCAAGTTTGATTTGATTCTGGTAAAAATATGATCCTTTTGTTATCATTTTTGGTACTACAATAACGTAATAAAACTCCTTTAAACCCTACATGAGACAACTTCTTAGTTAAAAGCATCGACAATGCAAGCAGACACTCTTTCTAAATTACAAAGCATCCCTCAAAATAAATTCCTGAATCCAACCATTTTTTGTGGAGTTATATGCACAAATGGCAAAAATGGTCCTATCTTGCAATGTTAAAGAATCCTTTAAAAACATTCCTGGATCCGGATGGTGATCCGAAACAGTCCCAAAATCTAATCACTTCTTCCTTATCTCATTCCACACATTTCCTGAAAATTTCATCCAAATCCGTCCATAACTTTTCAAGTTATGTTG
The DNA here is from genome assembly GCA_037902135.1 of Cetoscarus ocellatus. Taxonomy (NCBI): domain Eukaryota; kingdom Metazoa; phylum Chordata; class Actinopteri; order Labriformes; family Labridae; genus Cetoscarus; species Cetoscarus ocellatus. Next base: position 1,401,349 of record JBAMNC010000494.1, read on the forward strand.
AACACAAACAGACAAACAAACCAACACTGGCAAAAACATAACCTCCTTAGCAGAGGTAATTATAAATTTTAAAATATTTCAACCTTTACAATCACACCACTAATCATATGTTTTTAGTCTGATATTATAACCACCAAAATGGTATTTCGTTACAGGAAGCAACCTTCTGTCTCCGTTCAGCTCAAACATTTCTAAATATAAATGTTGATCTATATTTTCCAGCTGTGCCCTCAATTCAATAAAAAAATGTCTTCTTATTTCACCAAAGCAGACATCATGTTCCCACAATTCTGAACGCTGTGACTTGTTTAAAGAAACTCTGTGACCACAGAGGGCATCCTGACGTGTCTCTGACCTGTCTGCATTATCTTCAGGGGAGTGGACTTTTCCTGCCACAGATGAGTCAATTCAAAGCAAACAGGAGGAGGACACATTCATTCTCTAATGACTGGGTTACTCTGGAAACCAGGTCACATATGAATGCGCCCGATGACAAAAACAGAGAGAAAGAAAAGCCCTCGGGCTCCACTTTGCTCTTTGACTCCTCCTCAGAATAAACCTTGATTTAATTTGTGCACACTCAGACACACATCAGAATATCAGAGCTCTGTTTTTTTGTGGAGACTCTGCTTGAACCAAGCCTGTGCTTTGTCGATTTGTCAGGATTAAGCTGTTATCTCTCTAAAATATGTAGACTGGCAGTGGGGAGAGCAGCCACAAGTCACAGCATGTGGAGAAAAGGGGCAGAGAGATGGGCATGCCACTGTGTTTTAAATCACTGTAACTTAGGGATGTCAGGTTTTTAAGATGCATCAACATTTAATCAAATCAGATGAAGGGCAAGGCGATATTGTTAGTATCAATCTTAGGGCTGCGGATGACATCCCTCATATTGGTGTAGGCTGTTTTAATAAACATCTGCCATCAGGAAATGAAGGAGAGATGAACAGACATCGGTTTCAGATGTTTAACTGCGAAATCAGAGAAGAAGTTTCTTATTAGGCAAAAGTAATAACGTGTTTGACAAACTTTGACATGTTTCAATCAAACCTGATAAATACTGGTTATATGGGAGAATCATACAGAGAGAAATCATTAGGAGAAAATCTGTTGTGGCAGTTTAAGCTTGCTTCTAAGATCAGTGCTTAATGCCTCAGACTTTTACAGGAGCAACATTTGTGGTTTTGCTTGTACCAGAATAAAAAAACAACAAAACAAATCAAACATAAATACGACAATAGAATAGCATGTTTGCCAATGCTACACCTGTTTGAAATCTTAATTTTAAAGGACAAAGACAGTTGATAATAACGCCTCCTGCACTTTTGACGGTGTAAAACTGTAGGTAGTGTTATAAAAACCCTTCTCAGCATTTTATTAATGATGGGAATGGAAAACCAATTCCAGTTTAGAACTGATAACAACTCCCTCAAAGAATCGATATCATTCGTCTTTTTGTTTATCAGTTCCTTCCACCATATTCTGCGTACCTTTCAAATTAAAGATGGTAAGCCCTTATCAGAAGTTGTAAGCAGAAATGATAATTAAGCAGTTGATGATTCTGGATTTTTGCTGATATCCGATATTTCCAAACTCACTCTTGCAGATATGTAAACTGATATTTTGTGTAAAGAGCTCAAAATCTCAACGCACTGAAAAGTGGCATGTTCCTTTCTTGTTTAGAGTCAGTTTGTCCAACAGATGTGAAGCAAAAAAATGTTTTATTCTTTAATAAATTATACTTTTGGTTTTTAAAAGTGGACATGGGTGATGAGGCTATTGATGGCTGATGTGTATGGCCAAAATATTGTCTGTAAATACTGGCGACAAAAACATATCTCCTGATTCTGATAATCAAGTATTTGGGCGATTATCTGCTGTTACCAATATTGGTCCAATAATATTGTGCACCACTAATGAGCAGAATTGATCTTGACAATGGCATCAGTAAAATCTTATCAATTCCCGTCCCTAGTTAAAGGTGCATCCCACAACCCAGATTTGATACTTGTCAGTCAAACAAACTTCTGCACTCCCATGATGCTCCACTACAGTGCCGTGGTGCACTAGTGTAGGGATGGGAATTGATAAGATTTAATCGATACCAGTGCTATTAACGATCCTGCTAATCGATCCAATTCTTTAACGATTCCTGCAGATTTTCCGTGTGGGCAAATGTTGGCCTGTAGATTTTCAGTGGCAACAATGTCAAACACATGTCACAGCATAGATAACTGCTTCTGCAAGTTGCTGGTGTTTTCACTCACTTAAGGTTGTGCAGTAGGCACCTTTTGTAAAAAATGATGCCACAATTCTGACCGCTTCTGAACCCTGTCAGTGGAAGGAACTGATAAGGGAATTGATTAGCAAAAAGACTCATAATATCGATACCTTGATGGAGCTGTTAACGATTCTCATCTGGAATTGGTTTTCAATTCCCATCCATACACTAGTGTCCAACTACAAGTTAGTACAAGCAGATTCCTTTTTTTAGATGCATTCATTTTTGCATTAAGCTGCAAATTCTGTAACTTTTCATAATCTTAAAATCTAAAGAACAAAGCTAAAGAGCTAAAGAACACCTTTTCTGCATTTAATAGAATTAGAAAATGGATTTCATAAAGTGTGTCTTTGCACGGTTTATAAAAACTCCTGGTTTTATAAAATGTGACATGTGAAGTTTTAATGTGTGTTGCTGAAATTTTGAAACTTTACCAGGCTCTCTTATTAATTTACTCACAAGGGGATACCATTGTCAGTCGGATTTGTCAAGACATGAACCTGTAAGATACTGCAGTACATGTTAAAGGGGCACTTTGCTTTATTTGGAATATAGTGTGCACTTAGGTTTTGGCTTGATATTGGCTGTTCCTTCAGAAGAAAAGGTTGAAAACCAGTGCTCTACTACGCACTCTTGCTCTCCAACAGAAATGGGTGATAATAAACTCGATCAAACATTAAAAAGGCTCCTCAATCAACAACAAGCTCGAGCTGGAAGCCTCTTGTTTCTTATGTGCCACAGCATTCATGCTTTATTCTGTGGTTCTCATTTTAGAGAAACTGATGCATTTCTGTGTTGTTTTGCTTAAAGCTCTTCATCCAGCTTAAAATGTTAAATATATATGCATATGTATAAATATATTTATATATTAATTTTGCTCAACTGATAGATTTGTCAGTGTGTGAGTGTGATTATGGCCAACAGAGCTCTACTTTGGTTGATCACAGGCCTAAAAACATTAAAGACCACTGGTACAGGCTCTGTGAGGATTTCCCTTGTTTTTCCATGTCACATGAATTGTTCTTAACATTCTAACTGTTTTCTTTGTTTAGGCTGATCAGATTTTGGATTTCTTCTTTTTTTAGAAGTTAGTTTTTATTGTAGTTTCATCATCAAATACTATAATAATGTACTTTTTTCCATTTTTGTTTTTTTCCTTCTTGGAAGAGAACTGAGAACGTAAGAATGACAAAGACACTGTGGTAAACAATACTGAGTGGACTTTTCAGAAAAAAATTAAACAAAATTAAATCAAATTTATAGGGGGGGTGATAATGTTAATGTGTATGTATGTGTATACTGTGCTTATATCTGTTTATTGCTTTATTTTGGGTTCAACTAGTTTCCTCCTAGCAACAAAGGTTTCTCTTTGTAATCTCACAGCAGGTTATTTGTTCTACGTTGTGGATTTCCAGATTTTGGATTTCAGTTTAACTGACTGGGGAATTATTCACTTAACCAGTCAAAATATATAGATTTGGTATCAAAGTATGCCTCTTTAACATAATTGTCATATCTTTGCTTTCAGAAAAGTCCCTTGGAGCGTTTTGTCCCTCCATTATTTCACAATTTTCTCTCTAAGTTTGTGATTCTCTGATCAGAGAGAAATCTGAACCCTGTGTGCAGTCCCTGAGTAGCACTGATATTTCTTTATCTCCTCTCAGTGATATTAAATATGTCATATAAATTCAGACTACAATGATTCAGCCTTAGCAGTAAAGTTTATTCATTCTGTGAAAGCAGTAAAATAAAGAGGTAAATATTGATAACTCTTGGCAGGATTAAAACTGAACGTAAAATTCAGCATCTTAACGATTTCCGTCCAGTCTCTTAAAACCTCGGCTGTGTCCTCTTGTGTCTGTCTCATCTGACTACAGGCCAGAGTCTGAGGACGGTGCTGCTGAGTGCTGGTGCTGTCTGCGCCTCGTAGCCCACTATTACTCATGCTCTCTGCCTGTCACACTCCACATCTGATATTTCCCCCGGACAAAGAGAAGAGCTGCAAAAACATGTGAAGGAGGAGATTATGACGAGGTAAAAAAGTCAAACTTAATGTGTCTTGAGATCTTTTTTTTTTGTTGCTCTTTTTCACATTAAAATCAAACGTCCTCATTAAAAGTTTGTTGTTAGGGTTAGAGTCAGAGCTGCCTTAATTACCTCTACCAAGGAGGTTATGTTTTTGCTGGTGTTTGTCTGTTTGTTAGCAAGATTGCTAACTAACAGACAAAAGTGCTTTTTCGTTCTTTATAGATTCAACAACATGCTGGAAACATTCCTCAGAGGTTTTGGTCCATATTGACATGATGGCATCACACAGCTGCTGCAGATTTGTCAGCTGCACATCCATAATGCAAATCTCCTGTTCCCACACGTCCCAAACGGGCTCTATGAGATTGAGATCTAGTGACTGTGGAGGCCACTGGAGTACAGTGAACTCACGGTCATGTTCGAGAAACCAGTTTGAGATTGTCTGAGCTTTGTGACCTGGCACATTATCCTGCTGGAAGTAGCCAATTAGAAGATGGATACACTGTGATCAGAAATGAATGAACATGGTCAGCAACAATGAGGCTGTGGGGTGTAAATGATAATGAACTAGTACTGAGGGGCCAAAAGTGTGCCAAGAGAATATCCCCCTCACATCACAACACCCCCAGCCTGATCTGTTGGCACAAGGCAGGATGAACCCATGCTTTCATGTTGTTTACACCAAATTCTGACCCTACCATCTGAATGTCTGAGCAGGAACTGAGTCCCATCAGACCAGGCGACATTTTCCCAATCTTCTGTTGTCTAGTTTTGGTGAGCCTTAGCACATTGTAGCCTCAATCTCCTGTTCTTAGTGGACAGGAGTGTCACCCTGTGAAGACTTAATGCTGTAGCCCAGGGGTGGGCAGCCCGGGCACCACATGCAGCCCGTCAAACATTTCCGAAAAAAACCCTCAAATTGTTAATGATGAAAAATTGACAACCTCTAAATATGATTTATCATGAGTTACCAGTACTGCATAATGCACAAATTAGAATAGGTATAGATTGCTAGTACATGTTTTGTCATGTCATTGAAGAACTTACTTTGCTATGATTGTGCCTTTATGAGACTTTAAAATAAATTAAATAGTGTTTCTTAAAATATATTTGAAAATAAAGATAAAGGTAATATATCTGTGCTTTAAAGCTAGTGAACACTCATTCTTTTATTGTATTTAAAAGAAGCTTACATGAGCTTTAGTTATGTGTCATTAAATCATGAATTTTAATTGTGTTTGAGTTTAAATATTAATGTTGGAATAATGTTTCTTGTTTGAATAATTTCTTTAATTCAGAGTGCCCAACAATATGTGGCCTTTAGGCACTGAAAAAAATGTTATGTGGCCCTCTTGATAATCAAAGTTGCCCACCTTCAAGGTTCGATGGTTGGTGCATTCAGAAGTGGTCTTTTGCATATCTTGGTTGTAGCGAGTGGTTATTTGATCATCTTGAACCCCTCTGATCATCCTGTTATGACCTCTGGCATCAACAAGGCGTTTTGGCTCAGAGATCTGCTGCTCACTGGATGTTTTCTCTTTTTTAGACCATTCTCTATAAAGCATAGAGACGGTTCTGTGTGAAAATCCCAGTAGATCACCAGACCAGCCTGTCTGGCACCAACAGCGACTTTCAAGTCACTTAAATTAACTTTCGGTTTTAGCTTCAGCAGGTCACCATGACCACGTCTACATGTCTAAGTGCATTGAGCTGCTGCCATGCAATTGGATGATTAGCTATTTCAATAATGGGCAGTTGAATAGGTGTACTTAATAGACTTTTGGCTGTAATATATTGCGTCTAAGTGGTCTTGGATAAATTGCAGTGGGTGTGAAAGTAGTGAAAGTAATCTCAGTCTGCAGGAGAGGATCATGTAGAGTTGGTTTGTTATTAATGGGCACAATTTCCAGAGAAAATGAAAAGCACCCCTTGAAAAAAAACAAGGCATGACATTTCTTGAAATTGGAAAAGTTTGCTCAACAGACTCCAGCCCCAGAATAGGCTCTGTAGTTTACTCCAAGCTCCTTAAATTGTAAATGTTTCCTCCAACACTCTTGTTCCAAAGCTGTCAGCAGTAGCTCCCTCGTCCTCTCTCCCTACGGAGGCCAATAATACCCTCTAATCTTGATGTGGGAACCTCAGCCATTTTTGGAATATCTGTATCCCATGGTGTCTTTTTCAGAGCAATCAGAAAATCCTTTAATCCCCCACATCCTCCAATCCTAAACCCCCTCCTCCACCACCACATGAGATGGAGTTTAGACCCCGGTAGATCAGCTCAAGGCGCGAGGATGGATCTGAAGGCACTGAAGAGAAACAATACACCTACAGGCTTCTTTAACTCTGGCTCGAAAAATCCTGTCCTGCTAATTATCTAAAGTTAAATTATTGAAGAGCTTGTTAGTCATTATTGATTGCTTTATTTGGAGAGCATCTGTGTGCAGAGTCGGGGTGAGTAAACAAGTATAATATGCCTATGGTGAGTAAAGACTTTAATAATTAGAGATGGATGGAGCGGTATTAGACTAATCGTTTTTTCCGGCATTCAAAATTTGGTGACGGCTGCCAGGAGGTAATTTTTACTTCTTCATCAGCCTTTTTCTGAGTCAGAGATATGTTTTCATGAGGAACGTGGTCTCTCGAGGGAAGCACTTGATGGATTTGTCATTTCCGACAGCAGTTGCAGCAATGAGCCAGCGTGACGTAGGTTGGGCTGTATTGTGCAAATTGCAATTACTCCTCATCACCTGTATGCATAGATACACTCAGATTCAAGGGGAACGCCCACAAAACATCTTATGTGGGCAAGCTTAGAGGCTGCTGGGTGCCTGTTTTACACAACAAATAACAAAAATCCCTTTTTAGTTGGTTGTATCCAGTTTAAGCACAAACTGAGTAGGACACAGAGAGAAAAACATAAAATGATCAACAAGTAGACAAGTTTGGTTGCCTGTCGGATCTAATAGCCAAACATTTACATCTGTGAACTTAACCCTGACTAACCATAAGACTACTCTTCACATGAGAGGTTATTGCTGATGAAGCTGTCATTTAGATTATGTTTGATTGGAATTGAAAAAGGAAAATTAAAAATTTAAAACATATGGCATGAGGGAAAAGTGACGACCTCGTCCGTCGAAATGACAGACAGCAACAACGTGCAATATGCTCATGTGCAATTACTTGTAAATGTGTAAATATTTCTTGGAGTGTGGTTTTCAGGTTTTCATATTCTTGTCTTTATATATAAAACAATGTACATATTGTTTTTTTATACTTAGTTGGTAGTTAATAAAGGTTTGTTCTGTTCTTCTAATCTATTCGATGAAGGGTGTTAAAATATCGATTTATGAAGCTATTCTGAATCTTTTTATAAATACACACACAATAAGGTTGGGTATTTCCAGCAACCTCATGACACAATACGTATCCTGATACATGTTAATTGTGAACATTGACTACGCTTCAAGCAGAATTCCCAACAAGTTTTGTTTTTATTACAAGAAGAAAAAGAACAAGGATGAGTTTCAATGATTCTAGAATGAAACCTAAATTCAGGTCCTCAAACATGGTAGACCTAAGATTAAATTTGGGATATGTGCTTCATCATGTAGTTTGACTTCTACCTTGAGCTGTGCCATTGTTAACATTACCCAAAATGTATTGACAACAACTGTCAAAACATTTGAGGCCCCATCGATACACGTAACCCCAAGGTGTGCGATGATATTTTGGTCTAGCACACAGTGACTGCATACACAAGCAGCATTCCTCCAGACTGTAGACAGAGCCTTTTACTCCATGTGTGCCGTTGTCTGTTAATTAGAACAGGCTTTAATTAATTGATAGTCCTCTTGGTTATACAACAATCCTAAATGTACCTGTTTCAGTATTTGATTGGGCCACAAAACATCTTTTTTTCAGTAGGAGAAGCATCCACACTGCCTTATTTTGAGCCAGGAAAAACCTCCCAGATTGCCTCCATAAAGACGTAACAAACAGACCCTTTAAAGGCACAATAGATAACATTTCCCATTATGTGAACTCTGCAGCCTTAGGCAGAAAAACTTTATATTGGACACTATCTCAAATGCAGCAGTACAGGCAGAAGATTGGAGACGATACACCTTCTCTGCATTATCCACTTAAGACCATTTGCCCTTGTTTGCCAGCTCAATCATTCAGAGCGGCTGACAGCCTCCACCCTGCAGGGCCACCGTACACTGTCAAGAGGATATATGTTCAAATATTTTAGAGCTGTCCGTAAGGGCGTTTTTTTCCTTTCTCGGTTTTACTGAAATATTCGAGAGAGACGTCGTGTCCAGGAATCTGTCAGGGTGAAAATGTTCAGACTCGGTGACAGCTGAAGGATACAGGCAGCCTCAAGACAGACTGTGCAGACAGTATGGAAAATAATACACATATTCAACATTTCTAATCTCTATAGCCCTAAATATAACAGTGCAGTCTAGACTTGTGTTTTGTAAAGTGTCATAAGAACATTTGTATAAACTGATGCTGTATGAATTCAGACTGATGGCAGCGATGAACAACAATCAAGCACAAGGTGTCATGAAGTGACTTCTGAGCAAATATCCTCAAGATTATGGTTAAGGATCAAAACTTTTCCTTAGCATGGTTAGATTTTAAAGCATTTTAATGTGCAACGTCCTTTAAAGAATGCAGAAATGAGTTCCTAAAGCGATTGAGTTAGCATTTTAGCGCTCAAAGTCTGTGGGATTTTTGAATAGCTTTTATGAATAAACACCTGAAATAAGGTACGTAGTGAATACAAGCCTTATATGTTTAGATGTTTTTCCTTTACATCAGAAAATACATTTGGAAATGGCCCATATGTGAGTTTTCAAGTGTTCATGTTTTTTAAAAGGAAAGTTGCCAAGAAAGTGTGATTAAAGACAACAGAAAAAGTCAGGGACCTTAGACATAATAGTTTTGATCATTGTAAAAAATTATAGTCCACACAAAAGTGTTATGAGCACCAACTTGATCGCTTCATTCTAAGAGGAAATTCTCAGAAACAAGAGGTAACAACATGAGGCAGAAATTGGAAGCATGATGTGTTCTGTAATAATCTGATGATAGCTTTTTGCTCTCAACGCTTATGTTCATACTTTAAAAATGTCTGGAGCAGTGTTCATTTTGTTGACTAATTGTTTCCGTCATAGTTTTCATCAACAACCTTTTTTCCCCTGACAAAAACTAGACAGTAACTAATAAAAACAAGTGCACATGGACAAAACTAAAACTAAATTAACTGACATTTTTGTCAACAAATAAAGACTAGGGTAACAGGTAAACCTCCTTGTTAAATTTATACAACAACAAAACTGAGAACATTTTGGTGAGTGACCTCCAGGGCTGTTGACAACAATGCTATAGAAAACAGTAGGATAGTATGAGCTGATGTGTTTCGACACAGCACGGTGCATTTTATTGCTACTTTAGCACCCAAGTGCCGCACAGACTTAGCCTTCTCTATGGTGGAATCATCGCCACAATAGATCAGTAATCCAAATGTAAGCAGTTAACCACAGATCCATGATCAAAACTAAATGATCTTTTTGTTCTGAGCCTTCAGAGTCTGGCCTGTAGTTCCCCAGACTTTGTACATTTATTCTATATAATGCCGATAAAGGATAGAGCTTGTTTTCTGCAGTTATCGATTTCTCCTTCAACTACTCTATTACACTGCTTTCCCATTTACTTAAATTAAAACCTACTAGCCACTGCCTGATGACATCAAAGTTTGACATAAATGGTTACTATCAAAACAAGACTTCATTCAACATCATAGATTTGTGCCTTACCCTTAGATTCTGCTATAATTAGCAGACAACCTGAAATTTGTGAGCACAGGAGAGTTATGAGATCAAAACAGTAGGGTAATTTTAACAAGGGCATTTTCATTTCTGGATAACTGTGGTTTAAAGCAGCAGAAAAATGCAGTTATATGTATGACAGTTATGCTTATGTAAAGAACATGTTAACACCAAAACAGCTGTTGTCTGTGAAATTCAAATGAAGCATCTGAGCTAACAAGCTTAGCCCCAGAGCTCAGTGAGAAAAGCTGTTCCTGTGCCCAAAACAATCAACAGACATTCATTAAAAAGGCTGGAGCTTTTACACTCTCACTGTCCCCTTTGGACCTCTCTGGGGAGAAAAAAGTTTACACTATCTAACTAAACTCTGTTGGGCTGTGACCAGATCAATAAAGCAGCAGACTTTAACAGCTCATTCTGCACTTAGCTTTGGAAGTCCTTTACGGGGGCAGTTTTCATCCCACTCTTTTGCAATTTACTGTCGTGTATGGCACACAAGAACCTTCGCTTTACCCAAAAGCTTTTACGCTCCTGAAACAAAGTCCATCAGGTTCATGTTACTCATAAAAGTTTTTGCTTTAGTCCTGCACAGAGATGAAGATGAAGACCCAGCTCCACAATGCAGACAGAGAGTCACGAGTAAGAGACATTATGTTTGAGTCAAGACAGCTTTCAATCAAATCATTACACAAATGATCATTCACTTCAGTTTCTGAATGTAATTACATTGCAACCCAAAAAGCATCAAGCACATCAGCTCTGTCATCATTTTTAAAGGCAAACTCAAAACCTACCTTTTTAGTCTGGCTTTAAGTTGATTTTATTTATTATTATTTGTCATATTTTAACCCTCTTATTCTGTTTTATTTCTAAATTTCAGTCCTATTTGTTATTTTGAATTCTATTCTTTGTTAAATGCTTTTCATTTTAGCTGATTTTATTATGCACCTGGTTTTAGGCTTTCTCATTTTGCCATATTATTTATTTAAATTTTGTTTTATTCATTTATTTACATTTTTACTTATTTTACCCTATAGTATGTCTATCTAATGTCTTATGCTTTTAATTATCATTTTAGTTTTAGCCCATGTGTTTCCTCATTTTTACATTTTTACTTCAAGATAGTGTTTCCTCAGTCCTCTTATTCCAATTATAATTCTGTTTTCTGTCAGAAATTCCATCTTATGTCTTGGTGTGTTTGAGTAAATGAGTGTGTGCTTTGAATGTGGATTGGGGGGTTTCTTTTATTCTCATTTTATGCGATTTTCTACTTTTATTTCATTTATTGTTGTTTTATTTTATTTGATTTCCCATGTAAAGCACTTTGTATTACAAACTCCTGAATGAAAAGTGCTATATAAATAAAGTTTGATTGATCAGGTGAAAACAAAAGTGCAGCATCTTTGATAGCTTAACTTGCCTGCTGTCCTCCACTGAGAGTAGTTGTGGTAAGATCTCCTGGGATAAAATACTAATACAGTGTTGAAATTAATATTAAACACACCAGGGTAAAAAAATGTTAAATAATGGAAGAGGGCAACTTTATGATACATTTTAATGTATTTTGGTCCAGGCAGGAAAAATTGTGACATCTCTACGATGCTGTCACGGATCGTTTTAAAACTTTGCACAGATTTTTCTCATACTGACAGATTATCGATTATAGTTCAGAGGTTACATGTCAAAAGTCAGGGCCATGGTGTCTTGTATCATTACTTGATTGTGCACAAATATCAAATCAATATTCAGATAATATTTTCTTCCAACTTTGTTCAATATCACCCTGTTAATCAAGGATTAAGTAAGTCGATTATATGGTCAGATTCCGAAGAGCTTCTTGATCATCCTTTGCTTTTGAATAAGATCTTTCACTTTGAGAATTTTTTTTTTATTGGACAAATGTCCACCCTGACTCAAAAATGAACTGATTAGATGGCCAAGGTTAAAGGTCAAGGTCATGGGGTCTCAAATCGACCTCTTGTTTGTAAATTCTACTTTTCAAGAACTATTTGTTGTTTGCGCAACTAGTTTTCTGTCTCAAAGAGGATTGTAGTTGATTTTCAAGGAATAGGTCCAAGATTAAGGCCATAAAGGCTCTGAATTTATTTGCTAGTGAATGTTATACCGTGAAAACAAGATATTTAAAGAGTGTTTGAAAGGATTTTCTTGAAAATTTGTACGAATTTCCATCCTGACTCAAGAGTACACTTCTTAGATTTTGGGTCGCAGGTTAAAGTTCAAGATCACTGGCCCTGATGTCCACCCTTGATAGTCAATTTAAAATCAGAAGAAACGTCAACAATTATTTCAGTCTGAAAAGTATCTGCTTTTCAAACCATAGGACAAAGGTCAAGTCCATAAAGCCTCATGATTTTTTTCGTAAAGGTGACCTTGTGAACACAGTATTTCAAGAATATTTAAACAGACTGTCTTGAAAGTTTGTTCAACCATCCACACCAATCCAAGGATACACAAACTAGCTTTTGTATGTCAAAGGTCAGGGTCATGGGACCGCATTTCATCCTGTGCTTGTGAACTGAATGTCTCAATAAAGACTGAAGTGATTTTCCTCAAACTTTGCACAAATGTCCTCTCTGACCCAAGGTTGAACTGCTTAGATCCTGGACAAGTGTCAAGTACTTCAGGGCTAATGTTCATCCCTTTCTTCAATCATGGACCGTCCTCCTTGTGTGCCTAGCAGAGACATAAAACCTGCAGCTGGTAGTTCTAGTTTGAAACATGTTCTGGCATTGAATTTGAAAAAGGCATTTTAATTTTCCAAAACAACAATTATCTCTCGGTTAAAATGGGTCCCAGCTTTGCAAATAGCAAGTTTCAACATCCAAACTCTTTAGTAAAATGTGGCTGTACGCTTTTCAGAATAAGCTTGTTTTTAATTAGTTTTTATCTCTTTAAATGTCCATAGTCCAAGACGTCTGTGCCAACCTTCTCCCTTCGTGGTGAGTTGAGGTTGCTAATTGACTTGTGAGGGTTCATACAACGTGCCAGCACTCACACTCAATAATCCACCCAGGAGAGACTCTCAGAAAGCTGTTATCTCCTCCACAAGTGTGAAGTTAATCAAAGTGCACACTCTCTACTCCTCCTCGTATTGTAATCCTGCATGTGCTTTAAAAACTCCTGTCATTTATCCTGCAAAGTTAAAATATAAACTTATTACAGAATTTGATATATTCTGGCCTTAGCACATACTCTTTGAGGTTAAACGTCCTGCGACTGCAGTGTTCTGCAGCCAGTCAGGAGCCACAGGAGAGCCTCCACCCGGAGCTGTGATTGTGGAGTTCAGTCCAGTATTAGCATCTGGTGCTATCACACAATTAACCTGCTTGTTGACCAGGAGCCCCTATCTCTGTCGCACAGCTTCCTGCGCGCCAGGTTGCCTTTTCTCAGGAGTGCCGTTTGCGGAGAAGACGATAAAGCAGATTGCAGAGTCTTTACAGGCCCGGCTCAGGAGGAAATATAAACATTTACAAACAGATCCTGAGCTGTAGTGTTCTCACTTTTTAAATTCTGTTTTTAATTATGATGGATGTCCTGGAAAGTCAATCCATTAATCATTAGCAATTATTAAACACTTTAGCTTCCTGAGGCAAGGCTTAAATGAACATTGATTCCCAACAGCACAGCTCTTAATCAAGCCCCTACATGTGTGGTTTGTGTTCTTTAAACAGATCTAATTAAGGCATTTGAAGAATTTTAACACAATTAGTCATCTTCTACCACGTTGGATAAATAATTATGTGATTGATCTGAGGTTTTTTTCTGTTGGCCAAAGAACTGCAGTTCCTCAAGTGTCCACTTGAGGCTGGCTGCAAGAGACTAGAGACCCCATTAGGTTTCATATTAAAATGTCAATTTTAACACAAAAATAAAGATCAAAACAGTTGGGTTAAAAATAAATTTTAGTCAGTATTGATCAAGTCTGTACTGGGACGCAGTATATAGGTTTGAATGATTCTTATCATCATCTGGTGCATTAAATTAAGGCGACAAGTTCAATTGCATGATCCACATAATGCCTTACTTTCAATCATCAGTGTAGTTGTTTGCATAGAGGCTTTAGACCTTCCTTTACAAATACTTCTCAAATCATCAATATTTTCCAGTTTGAGCTGCTTAAATAAGCTAGCACAAAAACTAATTTGATCATCCGGCCAAATAAAGCATTTAACAAAATATACATACTGTACATTCATAACTTATGTAGTCATTTACCTATAGATCTTTATTGTGTTGCAGCAAGTAGAGCTACTCCCAATTTTCTTCTAGGAAAGCTATCAAAAGTGCACAGTGTAGTTTGGAAATGCTTAAGTTTGTCTAGATTTGATGTGAGAGCTGCAGTATTTTTTACAAACATCAACATGTAACTCTAATATCACTATTTTATCACATGAAAACAAATACAAGTCCAGAAATATGTCTGTAGCTGAGATTATGTCCATGTTTTATATACTTTATGATCAATACTCTATATAAAGGGCAAATATATTAAAAGCCCTTGAAGATTATTTCTGTCTTTGGTCACTAAAAAAACTTCCAGATCCAAATTAGCAGACTTTTTGTATCTCTGAAAATTCCAGGCAACATCAATAAAATTGGTCATGTTTGACCAACTTTTATTACCAACATTTTTGTTTGAAAAGTTTGTTGCCTCCTTGTGGTACCAATACACCAGTATGAATGCAGAGAACCACATCGTCGCTACTACTGCAAGTGCAGTCGTCACCATCACCCACTTTACAAGACCTGAAATAAATAAAAAATTCACCCCTATTCGTACTGTGCTGCATGTGACAACATCCCTGCTTCAGAAAATACTGGAATTACAAAACAGTCTGACAGGCAGCTCAACTCCTTTACAGCTTTTCTCCCTCACTAGGCCATAATTCAAGTTAATAAACCTTGTGGAGATTTTTTTTAATGAAATATCCCATGACCCACGGCAGTAGGTGGATTATTTTGTGAACTACTGGTCTGCCTTCTTCAACTAACAGGTTGAGAGCTCATGCTGAAACTGGTGTCTAGTGAGACTGCCAACTCCACACGGCCAAACAGATGGTACTAAAAGCTCAGTGGCAGCACAGAAACTGCACATTGTGACCCTGTTAAACATAATGGAAATCATCTTGCAGATAGTTTAATCCTTTTTCCTCTTGTGGACCTCTGAAATAGACTGCGTCTCATGTATCAGTATAACACTCAGGATTTTATGATAAACTGTAAGGGTTCACTAAAATCTGACAGATACTCTTGTAGTAACTTATGAGAGAATATGAATAAATGAAGAAAGTAAATCAACACTTATGACATGAAAGGAACAAAATATGCCATTTTCCTGGAGCCAAGTATTCACAGCCGTGCAAGCAACATTTCTGTATAAAAACACCATCAAGTCTCCTTACTGTGACCGCTGAGACTCTCCAGGCTTGTTTTGTTTACCCAAATAAAAACGCCTCAGCTATGAGACTGCTGGGAAATCTTCTCCGCCCTCAGGATGTTAAAAATTGTCCTGGCATATTTATGATCTGCCTCTTCAATAACAGAGAAAGAAGAAAGTCCAGAGATGTTTTCCCTTATCATCTCCAGTTATTGATGCCGCATGATGGAGCAGATTAACAGGGTTGCTTAAAGCTTTAATAATTGATAACTCCAACATTGATTGCAGATCTATGACAGGATGCAAACTCCAGTTAGCTGCAGGGAGGTTGAGCATGCTGCCATGGTGAGATTAACCACTAAGGGTCCTTTTGAATACCACCACAGAAAAATCTACTGTGAGTACAGAGCCTGAACGGTAAGCAAATAGATTAAGGTGACATTTTTCTGAAAAGATAAAGTCTTGCTTGCTATACACCTTTCCACAAGCCCCTCTCTAGACGCCCCAGCTGTCTGAAATGATTAATGATGACGGTCATGTTCTCACTTCCAGCTTAGCCATTCATGAACCAGTGGAGGTACAGGTTGTCCAGTCGAACTGCTACTTAGCAAGTGAAGTTGATGCTTCTTGAAATAAAGTCTGGTGGCTACTGAGGCTTTTATATTTGTGGTATCTGCTCAACTCAGCTTAACTCTACAAAAATACCTTCATTTTTATGCCAGTGACACAGTCATTTACTGCTGCTCTTCCTCACTTGCACAGGCTTTAGAATTCTTAAGATAAGTTCAGGCTCGTCTTCAATCTCTGAAACTGGCTTTAAACGCAGAGAAAACTAAATCATGGTATTTTTACACAAACATGAACTAACTGAGCCTGTCAAGACCATAGAGAAATATCTTGTCTCTGCAACATTTCTGTCATTGATTGATTATGGTGGTGTCTTGTATATGAGTGCCTCAACCAAATGTCTCCTTACTCTGGATACTGTTTGTCACTGTGCATTATGCTTTGTTACTGATTGTGGTAGTCTCACTCACCACTGCGAGCTCTATGCCAAAGCTGAGTGGCCCTCCTTGAGCTCCCGGAGGTACACTCACTGGATGCTGTCGATTTAGTCTCTTCTTGGACTAGTTCCATCCTGTCTATGTTCACTACTGCAGAAATCGAGGAGCACCTATGCCTTACGCTCTTTTACTATCTAACACTTGCCCAGAGTCCGGACTGAACTGGGGAAAAGAGCTTTTTGTTATGCAGCCCCTACCGCTTGGAATACTATACAGACTGAACTGAAAATGGCAGAACTGGTTTCATTCAAAGCTTTTCGTTCTGTTGTACTCACCAGGCAGCGAGAATCCTATGAACAGTCCCTGTTTTCAGTTGTTACTGTCCTCAAAAATTGTTGCTCTTCCACGGTCAAATTGTTGATTTTTACATATTTATTGGTTGTAATTTATTGCCTAAACCTTCTTCTTGAATTTGTTTTTATATTTGACGCATGCTGCTGACCTCTTGGCCAGGTCGCCCTTGTAAATGAGATCCTGATCTTAATGGGACTTATCTTGTTAAATAAAGGTTACAAAACAAACAAACCTGCATCGTTTTTCCATTACATTATACTTTGCTAATACCCCTTTTACAAGGACAAATTCAGGCCCTATAAAATCCGCGATCATGGAATTGTAGACAGAATCATGGAATTGGGCATTAAAAACAGAATTCAATATAAACGTGGAATATCATGGAAATTGCTAACATTTTTCGTTACAGCTTATTTTTTGGGATTAAAAAGGAATGTATCTCTCGGGAAAATGCTCCGAGGGGTTCACTTAGGTTGTGGACAATGCAAGCTTCTCTTCCCCTCCTCCTTCCCCTCATTATGCATGCATTAACAATGCAAACATGTCGAAGTGGCCGCCTGAGACACCGGCTAAGTTGGCAAAGAAGCTACAAAACTCACAGCTAAGTCCAAAGTACATGGCAGAGCAGTTTCCCAGTGATTACTATGGGCCAGGCGATCCAATGTTCTGCAAATTTTGGCAACGTACTGTTGACTGGACCCGTAAAGATACGTGTGAGGCCCACCTGAAGAGTGAGTGTCTATATTATATTACTTTATTCAGTGTCTCTGGGTTAAATTTGTGTAAAATACTAAAAGATTTATGGGGCCCACCAAAGTATGGTTAAACAATGCTTATATGACATCCCTACTACTAAAAATGGAGGAATTAGAAGCGATGGAGCTGTCACCCTCCTCACGTTGTGGCTTTTTGTCACAGTACCGATTCTTATCAATCCGATTCTTTAACGACTCCTTTATCGATTCCTGTTGATTTTCTGTGTGGACATGACTTAACCTACGTCGGTTTCAGTGGCAGCAATGACAAACACAACACTCTTGCCCAAAAGCATCTTTGTGATGAAAATTAACCAACAATTTTGACCTCTTCTGCCCCCCGTCTGCCATGAGTTTTGATCCTTTGGTATCATTTCTGCTGACTGCCCCTGATGAGAGTGTGGCGTCCTTCTTTTACGAAGCATTAAGACAAAGTGGGAGGAATTGATAAGCAAAAATAATAATGAGATTGATTGTTTGAGGGAATTGTTATCAGTTCTCAATGGGAATTGGTTTTCAGTTCCCATCCGTAATCATCTCTGAGTTATATTCTGTCAGACAACAACATTAAATATGCATTTAACTATCTAAGTATGTTTTTCTTAAATCTGTCTGCTTTTTTTAATAACATGACTTAATAACACTCAAATCAGCTGTGAGCTTACTGTCTTGTTTTTTTCAGTTTTGCAGAGAAAGGGATGTGGATAAATACTCTTCATTGATATTTAGAGCATTGACAATACTTCCCTATTTTTTTTTTATATTTAAAAAGTTTTAAATATCCTTTCGTGTGTTTTCCGCATCTCCTCCATATGACAGAGTACACCTATGCACAAGACAACGAAGTCTGCAGCATCAGGATTTCTCCCTCCCTGTGTTTACAGCACCAGTAGCTGCCTGAAACAGCTTATTCTCTCAGAAACTCCTGCAAGCCCAGTGCAGATCATAGAGAGTAAAGAGTGTGGAGCCAAAAACATGGCATTAAACAATCATCATAGATTAGACTGGTCAACCAATCAGAAAAGACTGGGGCCTTAAAAAGACAGGAGCAATTAGCAATTGTGAAGATAGCAGTCATAGAAATGGAATATATATAAAACATGGGCACTTAAAGAGTCTGAGTCCTTAAAGGTACCTTTACTGATACTTTTTTTGACTGATGGAAAGATGAACCCACAAAATATTTTTATTATCTATGGTTAAAAACCGTGAAAAAATGTGTTTTGTGTTCTTGGTAGATTAAATGTTTCAATCTGAGCTGTTGCATATTTATTCAGATCTTAATGGAAAAACAGTTTCGCTTCATACCACCTGTCAGGGTTCACTGACCACGCACTCATTATTACTAACAAGGTTGATCTAAAAATAATCTGCAGGGATCTCTTTTATTCTTTTTACTCCAACAACCAATCAATGAATTAATGAGTGGGTTTCATTTCAGCCTGACAAGTTCTGCTTTGTTGCAGCACCACAGAAGGTCAAGGCTGTCTTGTAACTACACAGATGCAATGCCTTGGCAACTGATGTGTGTTTTTATGGAGTTAATTCTGCGATGCTATAAAAAAAATGCAGATAAGAAATGGCAGAGATATTACTCACAGATTTTCAGCTGAAATCTGCAAAAAAAGGGACCAAAGCTTCACAGGGGGATGTTTCAGAATATACTTTAATATCTGTTAAAAGAGAAAGAGCTAACTCCTACATTTTTAATAAAGGCTAGTCACATTGAAATGAACTGCAGCTTGCAGTTAAATCTGTACCAGTTATCCACTCAGACTGAATAACATTTCCACCATTTCACCAGTGGTACAGCGGTGATGATTTCTGCAATCACACCCCAGAGAATAAAGCAGATATAGACACCAGGCTGAGACAAACCTTCACTGCTTCATCCAGGCTCCACCTGACCTCGTCTGCTTCACCTCTCCCTCAGGCAATATGTTCAATACGAGCCAGGAACTCCTCTCCAGAGTTCAGGTGTTATGAGCCCCTGACCTTGAGTCACCTCATCATTGCTCTCGTTCAGCCAGAGCCAGAAACAGTAACATGCCATTCCCCAGCCGCCTGACATGTGGTACACCTGCATCCTGCCTGATCCATCATCCTTCAGAGCCTCGCCGCGCACAGTCGCCCTCGCCCTCTGTACCTAATGAATTTTACCCACAGAGAGCTATAAATATGATACCCAATATGAAGTCCTGTGATTCGTTTTATATGAGATGTGCAGGAAAAGAAAATCACAAACCAGAGCAGAGGTGTAATTTTCTTTAATACAAGAACTTGTGGGCGTGGAGAAGCAGATGGACTGAATGATGCCGTGAAATAATAAAGCTGATGATGCACAACATTACAGGGAAAGAGCGAGTGCTGGGAAATATATATATTTTTTATTACTCAGATATACATTGAAAAGATGAAGATATGATTCATCCATCATTATCTATTAACTGACATTAATTAGCTGACATTTTGCAAGAAGGTGGGTACAACCTGGACCAGTTGTCAGCCAATCATGGACCAACAGGTAGAGACAGATGAGCACTAACTTCCTGTACAACGAGGCCACCCGACACAGATATGGATCTATTCTTAAAATAAATCAGGATTTGGGGTTGCTACTGTACTGAGATTCATCCATCCTTATCTATACTTCCTTTCTCAATCGAGGTGGCAGAGGGCTAGGGCTGTCACCTTATTAGGGATGCACAATATTGGATTCTTGCCAATAGCCGATATGCTGATATTTTTTTATTCATTATTGCCAACACCGATAATTCTGGTCAGGAGCACATGCTCTTTACTTAACAAAAATGGACTTGTTTCTTTCAGTGTTACAGTATATTTTTGTTAGGAACAAATGTAAAACAAAAAAAACAGCATTCAACTCTTGCAAAAATGAAACCCCTGATTTTTAAATGTACCCATGCAGTGTTGAGACAGTGCATCAATATTGTTCATTTGTGTAGTATGCCGATATTCCAGTCAAAATATAGCCAGTATCTGTGGCCGATATATTGGCTGGAATATTGGCAAAAATTTCAATATCAGCCGATACCGACATTTAAAGTTTTAGGCTGATATCGGCCGACACCGATATCAAACTGATAATAATGTGCATACCTACACCTTATACTCAATATTTGAATATCCATTTGATCACTGGGACAAAAATCTGCTCTCAGCTGTAAATAAACTTTGAAATATAAGACAAACAGCTCAATAACACACTATTGCACCTGGAGCAATGAACCACCAGATCCAGCAGAGGGCGCACAAAGGGCAACCCGTTTAACAGATGCCTTCCACTAATAAATTAATAGAACCCAATGCAACGACTGCATTGTTTGGTGTATGTCCACCCACAATACCACTCTCCTCCTTAGAAGCCGCTTTTGTAACTTTTATTTTATTAGCAAGACGCATGATTTTGCTGAAATGGAAGTCACCAATTCCTCCTTCACACACGTTATGGATTAAAGAAGTCCTTAATTTTGTGAAGTAGAAAAGATAAGGTTTGTTTTTAAGGGGTTCCCTTTGTGAACTTTACCCCCCAGTCATTCACAAGCGACCCACCAGGTATCTCAGTGATACCAATTCCGGACTGACCAGCAGTAATGTATTATTTTATTTTATTTTATTTTATTTTATTTTATATATTTTTTTTATTTTATTTTTTTATTTTATTTTATTTTATTTTTTTATGTATTTATTTATTTATTTATTTTTTTATTTTATTTTATTTTATTTTATTCATTTATATCTCTGTCTTGGATTTGGTTCCTTGGATTGTAACATTTGTCCTGTCCTTTCTCTTTTTATTTGGTCTTGTATTCTCTTTATCTTGTTTTTGTAATGTTTATCTGAAAATATTAATAAACAGATTGTAAAAAAAATATGAAAAACAGATGCCCTCTTGAGCTCAACAACAACAACTGCATCTAGTCTACCAGAAACAAACAAAGAAGAATACACTTCGAGGAAATGGAGGACAGGCAAAGCCACTTCGAGCGGACAATGACAACACCGAAACATGTGGAAGCACTTTGGGCTCCACTGTGTGTTGATTATGTGCAAAGCCACCGGCCCCCTATGACAAATCTGTGGGCCCATTTGTCAGCTTTTAACCCACCACAGTCCAAATGTGCCTCGTCAAGTGCTCAGCCCATTACTTCTGAGTCCTCCTCGACAGCCCCCCATGTCA
This sequence comes from Cetoscarus ocellatus, assembly GCA_037902135.1. Taxonomy (NCBI): domain Eukaryota; kingdom Metazoa; phylum Chordata; class Actinopteri; order Labriformes; family Labridae; genus Cetoscarus; species Cetoscarus ocellatus. The sequence goes on from JBAMNC010000494.1 coordinate 1,423,210, forward strand.
GAGGTACAGAAAAAGGTCATCGCAGACAAGACTGCAGGCTTCATATGCAGGGCCATGCTGCCCACTGGTGTGGCCTTAGGAGAAGTAAACATTAAAATGATCTATCCACCCTACAGGGTCCTGGGACCTATCCCAGCTGACACTGGGAAAGAGGAGGGAAATACCCTGAACTGGTCGGCAGCCAATCACAGGGCTAACACCATGCACCAAAATAAGCCCATAAGATTTTGGTCTCCCAGCCCTAGGTGGAGCAGCTTCCTCCAGCCAAACTCAAATGGCGCCATATGGTATTTTAATTTCAAGAGGTATCACAATAAAACTAACAGGATGCAATCTGCCTCCTGTAAAAATACCTTAAGCTCATTTTAATTCCCAGTAATTTTCATCACCGGGGATTTTAAATGGACGGACAACATCCATTAAAGGCTGAAGGTTTAAGCGCCTGGTATTACTCGATGAAAGCTTTTGCTCCACTCCCAGTGCCTCATTGCCCTGAAATATTGTGCTGTTAATCATGACGAGTAAATATGACCAGCAGCTGCCCTGTCATGCGTATAGAGAGGCTGTGAGTGATGGAGGGAGGAGGACGATGATAAAGCTCCTTAATGTCTGTGATTAGGTTAAGGGAAAACATGTGGGAGAAACATAATTGTATGGAAATACATTCTGGTGCATTCTTTGAGTATATTAAAATGTTTGATTGTTTATTAGAGGTTATGAGGGCAATGGATTTTTAATAGAGTTTATTTAGACTGATGGAGGCAATAAATATGAGCAAATACTTGAAAAATCTATTACAGTTTCTGGTAGTTGAGGAAGTTCTTTGAAGGCATTGTTGAAAAAATGAGTGAAAAATAAGACTAGAAAGCACTTGGAGAGCGTAAACCTCCGCCAACATAGCTCATATATTGCTGTTAAATCTATAAGCAATAGTTCCATAATAAAGTTAACATTATAATATGATTTTTGACCCTGAAAACCCACACCTAGCACTCAGAATCATGTTGATATCATTATCAGTTAGACAGTTATTGAGCAAAAATGATTGTTCGCTAGTGGCGGTTATCTGGATCATCACCAAAATCTAATCATTTTTAAGTTGGCCCATTCCCAATATCTCCTGAAATTTTCAGCAAAATCTGTCCAGTAGTTTCTGCGTAATCTTGCTAACAAACAAACAAACTGACAGACAGACAAACATATGCCGGCATGAGCGTAACCTCCTTGGTGGATGTAATAATCCCAAACTAAAATAAACATTTGGCTCCTGCAATGGTAGTACTCAAACATCTGTGATCAAGTGTAAAGCAACTCATGGCTGCCTACTGAATTACCCCAGCATATGGGCCACTCATCAACATGTTTGGGGCTCATTTTTACCTCAACCAAGAAGGTCATGTTTTGCGTGAGTTTGTTAGTTTGTGAACAGGAAAACTCAAAAAATGTATAAACAGATTTTAATAAAAATTCTGGACAATGTTGTTCATGGCACGAGAAAGAAGTGATTACGTTTTGGTGGTGATTCGAATCCACATGCGGATCTAGGAATTCTTAACATTACAAGATAGGGCAAATAGTGTCAGAAAGAAGTGGCAGCAAGGCAGATTTTATCATCTTTGGACAGAATAAGACCTCATTCCTCAAGCCTTCACACCACTATTACCAACTGCTTTTTTTTTTCCCAATAAATATTTGTAATTTAACTCCTTAGCCTTAAAACAAACTAAAGGATGTGTTCCAAAGATGTCAAAATGTGCCTTGAATTAGTAACACCAAAGTTGCATGTCCTGTTCATTTGCCTTCATGTTAAATTTCCCTCATTAAGTTTCAAGGACACATCAAATCTTCCTCGTTCAGCCGCATGAACATTTAAAAAACGCCATCACATCAGATTTCTTGAAGGAGACAGGACCTCAGTTGATCTGACCTCTGGCCTGCAGGCCCTGACTGATGGCTGCAAACATCAAGTCAGCACGAAGAAATGATGCATCCATCACCGCGAATCTGTTGAATCAACCGACGCCTGGCATTTGGGACCCACGTGCGGAGACGCCCGCTGTCTCTTGGTGCGTTATGGCTCGGCTGATAGTAAGAAAAATGGCGAGAACAGATCGTTTCATCATGAGCGGAGCGTTATCGGGCTCGGCAGGGCGGTTAACCTACGTGCTGAATCCTCTCCTTTCTCCTCTCTGAAGTTACTGAGTGGTGACTTGATTCACCTTATCTGGAGAAATGATTATTGATTATGCAGTGAGGATGCAGCCTAAAAGCTCTCTGCACTGTTTGCAGAAATGTAAAGTATGTTAGAGTTTGAACCATGAGCAGCTACAATAGCAGGAGCCTGCATAAAGTCTAAACTATAAAAATTGATGAATAACTTCCTGTCTCCTCTCTCATGGTCCAGCTCTCAAACATCAACCCATCAAAAGCAGTTTCCTCTGCTTTAAAACATTTTGGTAGGAAGCCTCCAACGCAGGAACTTTTCTTATCGACTTCCGGGCTGTCAGTTTGAAAGAACCTAAATTTAAACCCTCTTTTGTACACCGGACAAAAGCTGAGAGAAGGAGAGCCTTGAGGGTGTTGTGGTTTTATATCTGCTGGTTTAGTTTGGGACGAGAACACAATGATAAACTGCTTCATGATTTGGTGCGAGGTTTGGCTTCCTGTTAGAACAAAAGGGGGAATAAGAGGCAACTAACTCTTTAAACTTTGTCATTTTAGATCAGTTTACTTGTATTTATATTTGTTTTGTATTTTTATTAGCGGTGACAGCATTCACATGTCACAGTTGCATAAAAGATCTGAAATTAATGTATAGATTTTCAAGTGGTTTTAATCCAGCGCTGTTTTGTCAGGATTTAAACCGATCTGGATTCATGGGGGTCTTGATTTCAGAACTGATTTTTGATTCAAACCAATTCACAAATCAATTTCCTATTTGTGATAAAAAGGTGCTAATTTTAGTTTTCCCCCTGTCAACTGCACACCAACAGGCTGTAAAATGTGATTTGTCTTTAAAGGGATACTCCAACTTTCTTTTCGTGTCTTGCCTCACTACCGAGTCCACGACAAGCAGATAGACACCATTCTTTCGACTGTACGCGCAGTTACAAGAAAGAGACGTCCAAAAGCTTGCCCAACGCTAGTTAGCTTAGTTGAAATACTGGGAGTCAATGGGTATAGCTAGCCTGCCTCTGCCTACAGTCATCAGATAATCTCTGTGTGCTTGTTATGACTTTTTTTTTTAACTCTATTATGTTACGTTATCTTCTACTATTATCGTATTATCTTCTTCTACTCCTAAACAGAGGCTTTGTTTTGCTGAACTACTTCCGCGGTGGTTTACGCTAAAGATGTGACGTTCGGGAACGAGTCGAGTCTTTTGAACAGCTCTTTTAAGTGAACGATGAGAACTGATTCGCAGTTGTGAGTGAGCCGTTCGTTTGTGAGCCATTATTTAATTTACAGGCAATTTGGATTTAAGAGTGGCTCGCAAATGAACCTCTTTGGCGGAGGTAATAAATTGGTTAGCTTGTCTGTTTGCTCTGCGCGGTAACATACATCTCTGTGGTGTTACATTTAACTGCTTTTAAGGTAAATCTTTATGTTATTCTGGTGTTAGAGGGTTTCCAAACTTGGGGTACAGAAAACTTCTGCAGAGTTCCCTACATGCATAATAAGCTTGATTAAAAAGCTTTTGACATGTTCTGCATTCAGTTGAAAAAGCCGGCTCATTTTTGACCTTTTCAGAACTCAAGCTGCTGTTTACTTAAATGACTGACTGTGGGGCTCAAAGGGGAAAAATGTGACTTAAACCTTGTGGGTCACAATAAACACATATAATACCGTTTTATGTGACAGCCAATCCAGAATGTTTTGGCTCTTTTTTTAGTTTTTTTTTGTATTGAAACACAGGAAAAAGGATCAATCCTAAAAGCATTCATCAACAGTGAATACAATCTCCTATTACACGAAAAGAGAGAACTCAGTCTACTCCTTCTCTCCTTTTCTTAATCACACTCAGTGTGGTACCTAACAGGGTGTGGAGTTTCCACCACAGTTTTTTTTTCACAGCTCTCTGATATTCATTAACCCTGTCCTGACTCATTTCTCTTTTTGCTGGAGGGGAAAATGGCTTTTCTTTTCACTTGGGGGACGTGCTCCAGCTGCAGAAACCGTAGAGCCTCAAATAAACACAGGAAATTTTATTAATGCCTTTTTTTTATCATATGACAAAGAGCAGCTCAATAAATTTCAGGGGTTTCTGCACGGGGAGATCTCTTCAAGTTACTCTGGGGAGAAAACCTGCTGTAATTTTTACAATATCACCAGATATCTAATCTATATGTTCAGCTTCTACATCCTGTACAGGGGTCACATTATTCAGTAAATCAAGTGCTCAGGTTTCAGTCTGGACTACATTTGCAGTCAGGGATGTAATGACCAATAATTTAACCACAGGATTTGATGTGTACAAGTCAAATTATCTACATTTCCAACAATGAAGGGGCACATTTATCCACATGATGGTCCTGTTAGCCTAAAACAATGTTATTCTAATGATGAATTTTTCATCTTTCTAAACAGATGCAGGTAACAATCCAGCATAATTCAAACATTTAACATCAGCCACAAATCTGCTTTCACAACAGCCAATACATGTTTATTGTGTGTTTCCTCGCCACCTGAAGTGCACTAAAAATGACCGTCCTGACCTCCTTTAAAGGAAAAAAAACATTTACACCATTGTTGTTGTGTGCATAATAAGATTGATTAAACATGTTATGACATGTTCTATGTTCTGTTGAAACTAACTGCTGCTTTTGGCATTTTTAAAACTCAAAGTGATGATTGCATAAATAAGTAAATGTGGGACTTTAAGGGGCAAAAAAACCATTAAATTTTGTGTCACCATATACGCAGTTATTACTGTCTTTTGTGACAGTTAAGCAAAGCCGAGGGGGAAGTTCCCCACTTGGTTCGGTTGCTTTCACACTCCTCTTTGTTTGTTGGACCAAAGTCTGTTAAATGATGCACATTATAGACTTCCGCCACTACTTGGCACTGTAGCTTCAGTCTTTCTTTCTGTCATCTGGTCCATTGTTGAATTGTGAGATGAAAATACACAACTGCCTTCGAGTAATAACATCGATGAGCTCAAAGCAGTTCGGAAGTACTCCGTGCTGTATTTAGGCTTCATCCGGTGGCACTTGTGTATTGACTGGAGCGATGTGTAACCGAACTCTGCACAGATTTATAGACGTTCACCTGTAAAGAACACCAGCAGATCTAACATAAACCACAATCTGCTTCATATATTCAGTTAATGCTACTTTAGCTTTTCTGTTATGACCACAATCCAAGTCACAATTAATTTACTTTTGGTTTGCTTGCCTTGTTTGGTCATTGTCTGGTTCGGATTGCTGTCACACCCGCTGTGATCATTGTTTACATACAGTTCGGTCTGTTTGGGTTTCACACTCTCATTATTGCAAATGGACTAACAGACTTTACATGAGGAACCTTCGTGCTATTGTTAACAGCTACGTGCTTTGCGTGTCTCTGTAGTTTACATCGATTGGTCATTTCACCAATCTGGGTTGTTTTCTGTGGAAAATGACACATCTGCAGATGCTAGCCCAGCTCGTGGTTGGCAGGTGGTGGGAACTCAACAACATTAACAGGGGAGCTAGTTGGGTGAGTGCTCAAAATAATATCAAGGTCCTCAAAGAAGGGAAACTCGTCCTTTTCAATCGTAGAGGCCTCGCTTTTTCCCAGTGCATCACACACCTTTGTGTACTGCTGCTGCAGTTTCTTTATCTTTAGGTGGCACTGTTCTCCCACTCTCTTTCATTGTCTCGGAAAACAGTTGGAAAGTTTCTGTATTTTTGTGTGTTTTTTCCAGTTGACCCCTTATAAAATCATCTGACCAAATATCTATAAGACATTTGGCCTCCTCTTCTCCCCATGTGCTTAAGCAGCTCATTTTGTTTGGTGATGGATTTCCTTTGTCAGGTAGTCATGTCGTAATTTCCTGTCATTGATACGAAGGTCCGAACCTTTCACTGGGCATAAACACCAATCATTTTGGCTCGGACCAAACAGAAAAGTCTGAAAGTCCAGACCAAACAACGTTTCAGAGTTCATTTGGTCTGGTCCAAACCTGTAAGGTGTGAAAGCACCGTTAATCAGCTGACAATGTGAACTGTGTTCAATAAATCGTGTCAAAAATGTAGTTTTCTGAATATTTACTTAACACTGGACAAGTTTACAACATGCAATTACATTTACATTTAGGCAGTCTTAGAATTATTTGCAACTATGAAGAAGTCTGACATGACAGACACAGAACAGAACAGAATGCCCTTTATTGTCATTATACAAGATGAACTACGACATTAGAAAGCTTCTCCTTTTTTAGCGCAAACAGTTAAGTAAAGTATAAAATAGCTATAAGCAAGATTAAATCCTAAAAGACAGTGCAATTGAAAATCTCTATATATAGAAATACAAGATTAAAAAAAGGATAAATATTAAGAATAAAATATATATATATATATATATATATATATATGGGAATTATTGCTCAGGATATAGATATATAATGCACAGGATAGTTGAATATTTACTGAATACTTTTACTAATAAAAGCCTTGTTACAACATTCAGAATTACTTCCAGTGAAAATTATTTCAGTCAGTTTATCCACCTAAAAAGATGGATAACAGAAGTTTTGTCTTTTATTTAAGTGTGCAAAAAGGAACATATTGTACCTTCAAAATGATGCCAGCTATTACATTTTGTAGCAGGAGAACTTCCTGTCCTCCCCTATTTTATGTTTCTGGAGTGAATTGAACTAACACTCCAAAACTCATGTGACTTGCTCTCAGTAAAGACGTTTGACCGTATTTGTTCTGTCTCATTAACGAGGGTGTTGCAGAGTTGGCATGTTTTACACAACACCAGTAGTTTTTTTTTTCCCCCTTTGCAGCTGCCTGTTGCAGCAGACAGAGGCAGAGGATATTACTCTGAGAGATTGTGCAGTAAAGATTCGATCAGGGATTCATCTGCCTCAGAGCTTCACAAATCCAGGTATTAGAGCAACCAGGAAACGGATCCAAAATGGAACCAGCTATTAGAGCAAATCCCCACTTGCTAAACAGCCATTTGCATTTCAGTCGCAGCAATGCCCTGCAGAGCTTTCCCTCTCTCACTAACAATGGAGGGATGCAACATTAGGCCGGCTCATGAACGCCGGATTATCCTCCCCTCTCAGGTGCTCCCTCTAACATTACCTTCCTCTGCTTCCGCTAAACAAGTGCAATCATTGTCAGCATTGCATATCCTCTTGTTTACAGGAGCAATATTGTTTCCCTTCATGGAAAAGCCAGGGCCGGAGGTATTGATCCACAGCCCCGGAGCGGCAAAACCCCCGTCCAATTTTATATTGTATTGAAACAAATTGCCCCTGGAAGGAGCCGTCAGAGCGCCGAGCGTTATCTCACCCATCCTGCAGCCCTGCACTCCCCGCTGTGTGCTTTACCAGGTTTATCACACCGCCGTGCACTATTGTTCACACACTAAGCTCTCCGCTCAGGGACGTTTTACAGTCCAGCCTCGGTGAGTGACATTTTAACAAGAAGTCATAAAACATGTCACAGGAGAGAGGAGGGAAGAGAAATGCCAGAATCCCTGAATCCACTCACAAAGAAAAGCAAACGACCCCCGCGGCTAAAGCCTGATCACACACAATCATGTCACCGCTGTGCACACACACATGCACGCTGTCATGTGGAGTGAATCTGCACACATCCAGAGCAGGGCCACCACACACATCTGCAGGCACACATAATACAGCCTGCCAGGAAGGGCCACCAGGGTCCAGTCAAGGCAGCAGGCAGCAGAAAACTGATAAGGCTGGCTGGATGTGTTTAATTCATCTGCTCTAGGGCTGGGAATTATCTGCAGTTTTTAAGATACGTCAAGAAATTCCCGAATGAGACACAGGGTAAGATGGTGGTGTTTAAAGTGATGTAGTTAAATGTCAGGCCTGATTCTCAGAAAACTGGTGTAATGAAGTAAGAACCACAAACAGGGATATGCTTTTTTACCACAAGATAATCTATTGAAATGTTTAGTATCTAAATATAAAATCTCACATTTTTATCACAAAACTCAATTTACGATATTTTCCCCTCTGAAAATAGAAAGCCCTCCAAGTGACACAAAAATTATATGAATCAAGTTTTGCATTTATGTTCTCAAAATATGTTCCCAAACTAAACAGACTTTCCCTCTTATAGTTAAAATGCATGCCGTAATTTTGTATAAAATGTTGATTATGTAGTTCAAATATAGGGAGGCCAGTCTACATAAACACTGAAGGATGAGCTGTTTTCACAGTATAGTAACATGGAACCGTCTGATCAATATTTAATTTCATTAAAGAAACAAATAAAGGCCTAAACATGTGCCTGAGCAAACCCTGACACATCCTATGATCATGAAAACTGTACATTTTCAGTATTTATATTTTCAAACATAGCAAAACCTTTTGATTGGAGTAAGTTGAGAAAAAAAATCATTTTTTTTAAATTTTTAAATCATCTGCAGAAAATAATTTGAATTAATCGATTTAATCGATATATTTCCAAGCCCTAGATTACGGAGTTATTTTTTCTTTAGTTTAATTTCAAAGATTTATGTTATAAAAGGAAAGCAAATAATGGTCTTGTTCGATTCCACAACAACAAATAAAAAAAGAAGTTCCAGACACTCAATATTGGGAATTTCTCCTTTTCATTATCAAAAAATGCAACTGCACACTGTTTAAGTGGCACTTCAGTGTTGGTAGCATTTGGGTTAGTGGATGAAACTAGCTGTCTTACACTCTGTTAAAAAGTTTGCCTGAAGAGCAACACATCTTTTTATTTTTGATACATCGATTTTGGTCAAATAGTGTTTTTATAGTTTTAAAGCACATGACATTTAAGAGGTCAGATAGTTTTGTAAAAGCCTTAAATAAAAATCTTGCCACTATTTCTTTAGAAAATTTACTTAATGTTTTTATATGTTAATAAGAGATAAAACATTGAAAGTGATGATGTAGCACATTGTTAATGGACACAAATCTGTGTCCAGATCTTGTGTTTGTGAGTTCTACCATCCATCCACGATCTCTACTGCTTATATCTTTGGGGTCGTGGGGGTAGGGAGCCTATCCCAGCTGACATTGGGCGAGAGGCGGGGTACACCTTGAACCGGTCACCTGCGATCTCAGGCCCACATAGAGAAATGGACAACCACTCACACTCACACTCATACCTGAGTATCGAGCATGTTTATGGTCTAAGGGAGGAAGTGCCTGGAGAGAACCCGTGCTGCGCCCCTCCAGTTCTACCCACTTTTCCAAAAGTTTCTGTCACAGTTGTGCACTTTGACAGTATTTGGTAGTTTATTTGCAATGTTGTCAAATATTGAGCTAAGCTTTTGTTGATGAAACACTTAAAATGCTCCTAAATTAGCAACAGGATTTAGTTATAGGATAATGTTTTTGAAAAGTTTAGTCACACTGTAAGCTGGGGTATCATCTTTTTGACAAATGCATAATTACAGCCTGATGTAACAGTCTTAGTGTTTCATGTCCCATCAGCTATTTCATCCGCTGTAGTGTGCCATAGTGACCCGCAACAGTTCAGAATATATCACCTCACATCTCAATAACAGAAAGTCCAGCAGGTTTGATTTTTGTCCTGCCATCTTGACCTTCATGATACGATGGAGAGGAGCTTCCACCACACCTTAGTAACTTGGTGCTTGACCTTAGTGACTTGTCATTCATTGTAATATTTGGAAAGACAAACGAAATCTCAGTGTCAGCCCTCCTTCTACTGTCGTCACATTGGTTTTTATATGCTGTTAGTTTTAATCGTGCTCTTTCTTGTTGCTTGTCGGGCGAGCCACAGCATGATTTTATGGATATGCGATCGCCTAATCTGACATTGAGATGGTCGTACCTGCAGGAAAATTGTGTAGTCTCACCTCGACATAAGAGTAAATAAAAGGGAAAGTTAGAATACAGATATGTAGTCATAGTTAATGTTAATTTAGCTTTTTTTATCAGTAAAATTGAGTAATTGCAGAACAGGTGTCAATACTGTTTAATGTTTGCTAGTTCTCAACTATTTGTTCTTTGTTCACAGAAGAAAAGATATGCATCCTTTATTGCCGTTAATTAAAAGATATCAGGATGTAGTTATTTTCATATTTCCACATTTCCCAGCCCTAGTCCTCCCTCCAAGCTGCTGCTGCTGTTGCCAGAGGGGGAGGAAAGAAGAAAACAACTGCACTGTAGGAACAGGTGAATGGACGCAGGGGAGCCGAGTGAACCGCAGAGATAAACATAAACAGTGACAGGATTAACAAACAGCTCTGCATAACAGGTTGTACTTGTTTTTTTTTTTAAATGCAGCACACATTTCCAGCCTCACTTTCAGATAAACCCACAGCAGCATCCTTTTTACATCATCACATCAGAGGGACTTTAAATCCCAAGTGACAACATGGGAAACAACGATCACAATAACACAATTTCCCCCCCCGCTGCTCGGGCTGACATGAGGCTCAGGGTATCCTGCTGTATCTCCCCCCCCATTAGCCTCACAGCTCTGGCTCTTCATCAAAGTGTCATGATGCACGTTGATCAGCGAGGGCGCGGAGAGGGAGGCGAAAAGAAAAAAGTGACACAAGCATGTGCAAACAGGAGCAGACAGAGACATAAATAGAAAAACATACAAACATAAAGCAAGTGACCTGACTTAACATTTTTTTACGCCATGCAGCCGAGCACCAAACAGGTGGAGAAGCTTTTCAAGAATGATTAGTTCAATTATTGATAAAAGCCTATAGAAAGGACAAGTCAATATCTTTCCAATTTTACCCCGGCTAATAATGGGCAGAGGTGTGCGAGGGGAGACAGAGGGGGGAAAGTGCGGCTGCAGACATCCACTCTAATCAAATATTAACATGGTGCTTCATAAATGATAGAGAGGAGTATGATATAGTCAGGAAGGCGGCCAAAAAATGAGACTTTTATGGATGTATGAAGCAAAAGTAGATGAGTACAAAGGGTCAGAGATTACAAACAAGAGAGGCTAAAACAGCATTAATAATGAGTGAGAAGAAGTGAAAAAATGCTACTACTCTGCAGCCTAGAGGGAGGCGCAGAGTGTGGCTCAACCTCACACATCCCACAACAAACTGGCAACCTGCTACACGGCGTCAATCCCGAGAAATCAATCATCAAAAGCCAACAAAAGAGAGGAAAAGAAGCTCAAAGCGTCCGATTTCATCTGATTCAATCTGCTTTGACAAGCCATGTACTCACCAGTGACAGCGCCTCTCACTTTTCCTCTCTTGATCCCTTCACTCTCCTCTCACTTCTCCCTCCCTCTGATTCTCCTCTTTCCCTCCTCTTCTCTCTCTCTCTCCGCCTGATCCTCTCCCTCGCTTGCTCCCGAGCAGACTGAGCCTCCACCGCACTCAGGAACCCTGTTTCTATGGCAGTGTGAGCAAGCAGGCAAGTCAGCAGGATACTGTAGTGCAAATGTCTAGGGGCAGATCCCTCGCTCAGCCCGGGCGAGCAGTCAGACCGGCTCAATAGGCTCCACACTTCAATCGCGTTGTGTTTAGACGCCCGCGAGTCACTTCAACTTTGACTGTGGGGATCGTAGTGTGGACTGAACATGCAGGGGAGAGGGGGAAACAGCAGTGCTGGAGTTACTAAACCATAAGAGTACTTTATCTCTATCAAAACCTAAAGAAGCATTTATGACTTTCATCACAAGTGTTGTCATTGCATTAGCTGCAGGGAAAAAAAGCAAAACTGGAGGCAAACATAGATCTTCATCACAGGCTAGCTGGCAGCACAGGAGTCTAGAAAGTGTCGTCTTGTTGTGTTGTTGGAACCAAAAAAGTAGTATTGCATTGTTTGAAATAGCGCTCAGGACTCAGGAAGTGACTTCACATATTCAGAGAGACTCATATTAAGGTCCCCCATTTTCATATCAGGCTAAAACATCCTAACCTTGAGGTGCAGATGGATCTGCCTGATTCATTGTCTGAAATCACACAGATCCATCTTGCCAAGCTTCAATCTCCTACGACTTCATGGCCAAAAGCTGGATGGCCAAATCAGGGAAGAGAGGCGGAAACTGAAGATGTGACGACAGCAGAAATCAACTCAAGTTCTTCTTTAAAAGAAGAGCAAAGAACGTTACTTAAAGCTCATCACAGGATATCATGTTTTTGCTCTTCTCCTGACGGTGATTAGTGCTGGGAAACTGGGAGAGGTGTGGAAATCCTCCAGACGATGCTGGTTTGTCTGTGGTAGTCATGGTTACTCAGCGATATCTTGTCTCCTCAGAAGTTTACGGGAGAACTTGATGGGGATTGTCGTTGATGAGGTTCATGACACATATTAGTGGTAAATCATTCATCTGTGTTGTATAATTTAATGTAAGACGATAGTCTAAGGACTGATGCATAGTTTAAGCTAACGGCTAACAACAGGGTCCAGCTGCTACGTCATGCTGTGGCTTGATGTGATTGGTCTGCCTTCTCCAGATGGACCAGTGAAATATTTCCGAGGCAGATATATGAAACTGTCCGTCTGGCGTGTCAGGTTAAAAACATCCATCCATCCATTATCTACTTCACTTATCCCTTTCGGGGTCGCAGAGGGCTGAAGCCTGTCCCTGCTGACATTGGGCAAGAGGTGGGGTACTAGAGAGACAGACAACCATTTACACTCACACTCATATCTAAGAGCAATTTGGAGTCACCAGTCAACCTAGTTAGCATGTTTTTGGTCTATGGAAAGAAGCCACAGTGCCCAGAAAGAAACAATGCATGCACAAGGAGAACATGAAAACTCCACACAGAACAGCCCTGACCAACCAGGGGGCCGAACCGGCAACCTTTGCTGTGAGGCATGTCCAATACCTGCTGCCCCACCATGCCGCCCAAACAGTGTTTCTCAAATAGTGGGGCATCACCCCCATTTGGGTCCACGGCCACATGCTCAGGAGCAAACGCGGCCAAATTGGAGCTGGGGCTTCCTGGAATTTTGATCGTCCACCCCGGCTGCCAGTCCAAAACACTGATATGTGATTGGCAATTTAGCCGAATATAAGTGAGATATATGTAAATATCAATCTGGACCGTGTAACAACACGCTTCTGCTGGGTTTATTTGATAAATGTTTTCTTTTTGCTTTTTTAATGGACAATTCTTTGAATTGAATTGAATGCCGTATTTTGAACATTTTGACAAAATCGTGCTTGTGCAGCAAGTTTACATGCTCGAAAAGAAGTAGGAAGAAGTATAAACTTATGTGATCCTACCCCTTTTATTACCCTGTACTGTTTGTTAATGCTGTTTAGTGTGTAACTTTTTATTTTGTTAGAACCTAAAATTGATTTCTGTGTTCAGACTCAAATACCTCATGAAGAAATTGTTGTCTACGTGTTTTGATATGTTAAGAAAAATCTTAGCTTCACACCTCACCATTTTAGAGACTTGTGTGTGGTGATACACCCTCTACATGTGCTGCGGCATCATCCTTGATGTGATCTTGGGTCATGAGGTGTTTCAGGTCTTTTAACATCAGACACCATTGCCCATGAGCCATTGGGGTTGATCGGACCTCGGCCTGCATCCCAGCAGCAACAGCCCTCTGGTCTGCCCTCTTGATCTGAAGCTGTTTGGCAGCTTCCTCTGCAGCTTGGCAAACAGATCTGATGTCCCTTCTCATTGCCACGCCAGAGGGGCCAAACTGGTCCAGGACTTTACAAAATGACAAAGCTATAAGCTCATGGTAGGTCTTCCAGCCCCTCTCTGACACTCCTGAACCAGCTCCTGGTGCTTTTCTCCTTTCTCTTACCGGCCTCTTCAGTATGCTCATCTCATCTCACTTTAAGTTCCACAACAATCAACTGTATTGTCTTCTTCAAGGTGATGATCGTGTCTGGCTTCAGTGATGTACAGCATTGTAAATACAGTGTGCTTGATGTCTTCAGTGTCGCCTCTTCCTGTTTCAGTATCATGATGTTGGTTGTCATGTATTGTCTTATACAAGTTTGAATTCTATAATGCTGTCAGACAAGTAACTTCATCATCTTATGGCTTTTCTCATGAAGAAGAATTGGACAAAGCCATGCGATGTCAGCAGTTTCTTTGTCAAAGGAGCCTTTGAAACGTTGAAGCGTCATAATGAACACTGCTGTACTCTACACTAGGGCTGTCCCTTTTACCAAAAATCAAACTCAGGACAGTTTTTGAGCATACAAGCTGATAACTGAAGATATTTTTACACCCCTCACCCCTGCTGGCCAGACTGCAACACAGACCCGAGGCATTTCCATTCGTTTATTTTACCATATACCTCTACAGAGGCTACGCCACGTTATTGCATGAATCTTGTCTGTAAAGGGCTTTTTCCACACCTCTGGCAGGGGAGCTGCCAAGGGGGATGTGGTCACACGGGGCTCAGTACCTGACTGGAGTGGGACAGCTGCTTTGCACAAATCAACATACAGCCCAGACTTTCTTTATTATTTTGCCATCAGCAGCATGGAGCCCATGCTTACACTGAGTGGCTTTGCCTGTCCTCCATTTTTTTGAGGTGTACTTCCTGTCATTAAAGTCTAGGGAGCAATGGATGGTTGGGTTGTACAAGGAGCCCGCTTTGTTGGACCTGCTCCTAGCTTCTTAATCTGCTGCTGAACTGTATATGATGTATTCAAATGTATATTTACAGTGCGAGTACGGATTTCAACCCACATCCTTGAATGGGTTTTTAATAATCGAATATAAAGTGACAGTCCCGGTGAACATGTCATCTTACCTAAACTGTGTGTCATATAAAACAACTCACTCACGTAAAATTAGGGCACATAGATGTTTTATATATTTAGATCAAAGCAGATTTGTGAATCAGCCTTTAGATTTGTTTGTTTAGGCTGTTAAAACCGTCTGTTTCCTTCACACAATCGCAACACCTCTAGAGTTCCTGCAGCCAGCCTCAAGTGGACACTCGAGGAACTACGGCTTTTGGCACTTCCACATAGGCCTCCATTTCCAACCCTGGAGTTTGCTGCTTGGTCTGACCTCAGTATTAGACAGTGTGGCTGCAGTTTGGCTTCCACAGCCCCCTTCAACAACCAAGTGAATGACTGCAGCGAGGCTCTGTTCAAAATCGTATTAAGTCTACGAAAATGCTCCCTTGGGTTAGCCACTGCAATTAAACTTTTCTGTTAGCTGATAGTGGATTTGCTCCTCACTTTTATCACTACAGAGCACAGCAGTTAGTGACCTGTTTCTGAGCGCCTCCGTTTTCAGAAACAAAAACCCCCATTTAAATCTACTGTGGGTAAAAAAAGGACTAACTTTGGAAACAAGGGCCAACAGCTGAACTTTGAGGGTGAATGAGGGCTCCATCAATCAGAGACATGACTGAGACACTGTAGATTTGTAGGTCAGGTGGTTCCTCGGCCTAAAATTGAAAAAACCCATTTTTACCTTTTGTTTTTGCCAGCATTTTGGAGTTTCTTTGTTTGTGAACAAGGTATCTCAAAAACTGATGAACTTATTTGGTCGACATTTTCAGGAAATGTTGGTCATGACACTAGAAAGAAGTGATGTGACTTATGTGCTGATCTGAATCTGGATGCAGATCCAGGATTACTTAATATTGCAAGATAGAGCAGTTTCCCACTTTTTCACTAATAACTCAATAATTTCTGAACACATTTTGATGACATTTTCAGGGAATATCGGCCATGACACTTAGGAGAGGTGATTAGATCCTGGATCCAAATCTTGATGTGGATCCAGGAATTTTTTTCAAGGATTTGTTTACTGGGCAGTTTTACACATCTTTGACAGTTACTCTCATGAAAATAATTTGGTAAAGGTTTGAGGTCTTAAAAAAAAGGTTGATAACTTAAAAAAGTTTAACCTTGCAGTGCAACTGGATCCACCTGATTCAATGTCTGTAACCAGGCTCATTCGTCTTGCCAAGCTCCAATTTACAAAGACTGAGCAGTCCAAAGCGGGACGACCTTTTAAGCAGGAAGAGGTGGAGCTACAAGCGAGACGACAGCAGGAAGTGACTGCTCATACAGAGATTAGCATACATGCTAACAGCTTCACTCGTAGTTTCATCAAATTTGGACCACATTTCTTTATTATATGAAAAACAGACAAACCCTGAAAGTACTTCTGTATAGAAAGGTTATATTTGCTCCACTTCCAACAGTCCAAAGTTGGGGCTTATGGTTTGTACTTTACACCAGTGTTTCTCAACCAGGGGTCCGTGGTGTAATTGCAAGGGGTCCTTAAAAATAAGATATATTTAAAAAAAGATCCTATGACATTTATAAAAATAGAATTATTTTACTCAAATGTGACTGAGACCTTTTTCTACCTAAACTAAAGAGGGTAACAGGACTTTTTTCACAAGTGGTTTATTTATTTAAGTTTGTATAATACAAACTTAACACGTTCTTCATCCTTTTCAAAATATGAGCCCCCTACTGTTTCAGTGGGCAAACACCATTCATTTCTTAATAATGATTTTATTGTGAATCACCTGCAGGAAGGAGTTGTGGGAAAACTCATTAACTTCCGAGGTTCAGGTTAGCACCTGAAATTAACTGAATGTTACAAACAAAGAAGAAGAAGAAGAAGAAGTAGAAGAAGATCATGGACCCCCCCCGTCCTCAAGGTATATCAAAAATATGCAGGGGGTCCAGGACCCCAAAAAGGTTGAGAACCACTGCTTTACACCACGGCAGTAGCACTTGCCTACTGCATTATCTGATTGGCCTGTAATGAATGTGATTGACAGAACGAATGTCCAATCACCTGCTGGATATGCAGCCTATTCCCGATCACTTTGTATGGGCTGTTGCCCAGAAGGACTGGTAAATTATATGAATGGTCCATCTTTGTGTCTGGTTAACAAAAGTTGCCCTCCTGTAGAAGCAGACAGCACTGTTTCACACACAGTTCACAGTAAGTCTGATTTAAAAGGTTGTGACATCTTGGCTCATGAGCACATCAATTCGAGCCCTGTAGACTGAAGGATGTTGGCTGAGTGAGTGGGCGTATCTTCTCGATGGGTCCTCTTCTTGTGCCCTTTCTTGGATGCTCATTAGCCAAAACTCTGGGCTTTAGTCCTCCTTAAAACATTTCCTTAGGGCCATCACAGCAAAAAAGAAACATGCATAAGTTTAGGAGCATGAATAACCATGAGGGGATCCTCATAAATATCAAAGCTCAACTCTGAATGGGTGTCCAGATTACACATTCAAGGAGATGTTTTATTGTTTTTTATATAATATGAGATTAAGCAAATGCATCATGTCCGATCAAAAGAGAGTCCCTTTTTTTCTGATGAGCAGCACACGCAGGCCTTCGCTTTGTTCTGTGTCAAGAGAGGCGGCTGTGATGAACACACACTCTGCTTCAAGAGCCACACACCATTGATTTAATAAGCAGAGAAATTGCACCTCGGGCTGCAGTTGTGGCTGCGGTCATGCGACATATTGCAGCACAATCAGTACAATCTTCAACAGGGAGAGTAAAGGGAGAGAGGTGGAGAAGAAAAGGGGTGGAGAGAGAAAAGACCGACACCCCCCCCCCTCGTTCTGCCTCTATCTAGATTAGCATCACTTCCTCAGGAGGCGCTTTGGTCTGCAGAGGATGCTTCTCTGACCAGAGGCTCCATCTGCAGAAACAACCTTACAATCAATTTCACACCACCAAAGTAAATACAAATTAACTGCATATGAAGGGCTGCACATGTGTATGATGTTGTGAAGCTGGCAAGCGTTCAAAATTGTGATCCTAGAAAGTGTGTTAAGAGAAAGAAGAACAACTGGGGTCTGCCAAGGGGAAAGAGTGTGTTCACTGTTTCACCGGCTAATGCATTATGCATCGCTCAGAGATACTCCTACACTTTTAAATTCTAATCCTTTATTCATTTTTCTGAAAATCAATCCAGCTTTAGTCATAATTTAGTCATCTAAATTGTTTTAATTGTCCTCTAGTTTTAGTCGATGAAATTTCACAACATTTTGAAATCTGCTGTAAATTTAGTTGACTAAAATATGAAGTGTGAAGGCTAAGGCATTTTTTATGTTTCCTTGAATTTCTGAAGTCCTGTTTTACACTTAAAATAAAATAAAACATCTAATTACCCTTAATTGAATGCAAAAAACAACTTTAACTTTAGTGTGAAATGCAGTCACATACCTGGCAGAGCATCTCAGTTACAATACCAGAACTGACAACAAACAGTGAACCTGCTCTACATGAATATATCAATAAATAAAGAGAGTAGCTCTGATTGGATCACTCCCCAACTTATCCCACCACCATGAAGCCAAGGCAGCTGTGATTGGATGTCCCTCTTAACTCATCCAACCTTTCCACACAACCAAAGTAGCTGTGATTGGATATATTCCTAACTTGTCTCTACTTTCTACATGACCAGATTAGGTCTGATTGGATTAAGTCTCTGTCAAACCTTTTAGTCTACTTTTTATTTGTTGACAAAAATGTCAGTTAATTTAGTTTTAGTTTTTTTGTCCACATGCACTAGTTTTTCTTAGTTACTGTCTAGTTTTCATCAGGGTAAAAAAGGTTGTTGACGAAAACTATGACGAAAATAATTAGTCAACAAAATTAACACTGCCAGACAGGTCATTCAAGAGCATTGTCGGCAGGTGTACCAAAAACATGACTTGTTTTCCTGTTTCAAGCAGCTGTAGTAATTACCACAAGGGTGCAACACAGTCCACCTGGAGAGGTCAGCGCAGGGAGAGAGGTGAGCTAAATTGGACTTCTTTTCTAGAGTAAAGAGTAAATGGGATTTTTAAAACCAAGTCAGAACGTCTAAGCTGAAGAAGAACATTGTTTTATTCTTTTCAGGGTTGTTGTGGGGTCTGGACCCTTTCGCAGCTGATTTGCTAAGAGGTTGTGTACACCATTGACTTGTTGCAAGCCAATCACAGGGCTAGCAAACTTTGGCTACGTTTATATGCAGTCAATTTTCGGGTTAAGATCAATATTCCGGTTTCTGAAACATTCAGAATAACCCAGTTCGCATGCGTGAGCAAACAGGGTTATTCCTCTATGCATGGTATCCAGAACAAAACAGCTACGAACGGACAACGTCATCACTCAATGCGTGTCATTTCCGCTTCTTCTTCCTGGATCCAATAGCAATGGGAACAACAGCAGCTGCACGGCGGATAATGAACGGCCCGGAGCAGCTAACAGTCGGCTTCGTTTGCTTTGGTGCTGGTACTGACCAGTACTTGACACTATTCTTTGTCAGTTTCTTCGTTAATGGAAGACGAGAACGTGAAGAAATAGGAAATGGAGCCGGAGCTGTGCCATGTTACAACAAGTACTTCCTGTACTCAAAAGACCAAGATTCCTTGCGAAAAAAAGAACATGCACAGAACGTTACTTAATGTTCCTTTCGATGAGGATATCCCGATCAGCGTATACATGACCAAATATTCGGGTTAGAAAAGGAGTAACCCAGGGGTAATATTCAGGATTATACAAACCATAATACGAGCATATTTAGGTTTTTCAAAAGGTTTTTTGGTGTTTACATGGCTGCACGCAACCAGGTTATTGCTAATATTCCGGTTATGAAAAGTTTAATGACTACATGTAAACGTAGCCACTGATTAAAGGTAATTTTTGAGTTGTCTGAGAGAGTAAGATTTGGGCAAAATTTGGGTGCGTGTTATAAACAAGAAATTATGTTAGGAAGAAACTGTTAAGCAAAAAGACTAATGATATCGATTCCTTTAGGGAGTTAATATCGATTCTCATCTGGAATTGGAAAGAAAAACAAATCATACCATCTCGACCTGTTGACCTTTGACCTCCGATATTTAATCTGTTTCCCACTGTGTGCTGGTACAAAGTTTAAAGTAAATCTCTGTTACTGTTCTTGTGATTTTGGGTTCACATGAAGGCAAAAAATGACGATGAGCTGATGATTCATTCTACTTAAAATCTATGACATAACTTTGACTAAGTCCTTATTTTAATCCAATATGATAATTAACCTAAATAAGTCGAGCACTTACTTGTCAGATAAGTAAAAAGATTTCATTTTAAACAGCATTGACAAATCCTTTTGATTGGGTTACCAGTCCAAAAATGCTCCTCTATTTAATCCTAGAGTGCTCAATGACCAATGAGATTTTGTCAAATTAAAATAAGGTGTGATGTGTTTCTCAGCGTATTTACTAAGTTTGCATACTTATTTTTGAGCCATAAGTAAATAGCTTCTGTTAATGAAATATCTCCTTGGTGTCAGCCTGTAAACCAGTAAAAACTGCTCCAGTGAACCCTCGTCTGTCTGACGCTGACACTGGATCAGGTAAGAAGGATTTCACCACCAACAGCTTCAACTCGCTGAACTTCCTGCTAAGAAGCTTAATATGATTTAACTTGCAGCTCTGTACTTTCACTCCTCTAAAAAATTAAAATCAAATCAAGCATTTGCACTCAGAATACACGAAAAAAGAATTAAAGATATTGACGCACGTGTAATCCAGAAGTCACTCCACATCCCTCATGTATGGTTTGATGCGGCTGCTTCAGCAAACCGCACACACAACAATATCCTTTTAAACATTAACAGTGCATGACAGATTGGTTTATAAGAAGCGAACAGCATGACAATCGGCTGACAGCGGCTGGACGTGCTCTTGATGGGGCATTGATGGGTGAAAGCGGAGAGATAGTGATGCCTCAGCTAAAGGTAGACTGCTGATGAGCCAGGTTAGCCAAACAAAAGCCAGCATGAAGAGTATGAGACAGGACCATCAGAAGAAAGCTGCTGTCTCAAACATGATTTATCTCGTACAGAGGGATCGAAGAAGCAGGAAGGTGATAAATTCAACATTAATGTGCAACGTCTGAGATCAGGGCAGCTTAATTTACCTTAACAAGGTTAGATAATTGTTTGTTTTTTGTTTTTTTTTACTTTGGGTCAAGGTCCGTTGGTGTAGTCTCTATAATAAAAAATCATCTGTAGGAAAAACAAAAGATTAAAAGCAACCCCATGATATCTCTCTATACTGTTGCATATTTAAAGGAGAGCTGATAGAAAAGTGAACTTCCTTTTTTTCAACTCAACTCTTTATTACTATTAATATTTCTTATTGTTCAAATCCTGTCAATTTATAAAATAAACTCTTAAATTAGCACTAGCACAAAGAGCTGTGTGTAATAGTTACAGACCAGGAACATTAGCACAGCCTTTCAGTTAATGCTGAATTTAAAGCCTTTAGATCCTCTGGTTTCCACAAAAACCCTTTTACAGCCATTAAATGAGAATTCCAGCATGAATGCCTAGTTTTGTTAGTCCAGTTTGAGTCACTGACATGGCGCAAATAATGCACTGAAAAGCATATACTGTATTCAGACTACGTTTCAGAAAGCGTGGTGTAACAGGCTCTGGTAAAGGGCCAAGCTTTTTAGCCTAAATCCCACTGAAAATACTTGACCTCTAACCTTGCAGTCATAACCTATTGTGATGATCGTGTCTCCGCTGGTTGCCCTTATGAACGACCAAATCAGAGAAGCCGGATCACTGCAGGAAAACTGGGAGAATGTGGAAATCCTCCAGACGATGCCGGTTAGTCCATGGTAGTCGTGGTTACTCAGTGATACCTGGTGAAATCTGCTCTCCTCAGAAGTTTACCGGGAGAACTTGGTAGATTGTTGTTGACGAGGTTCATGTCACATATAAGTGATAAATGATACATCTGTGGTATAATTTATTGTAAGATGACAGTCAAAGGACTGAAACGTAGTTTAAGCTAACAGCTAACAACAGGGTCTATCTGCTACGTCATACTGTGGCTTGATATGGATTGGTCTGTGATGAGTGTAACTGACAGAACGATCGTCCAATCACCAGCTGCGGTTGTTTTTGAAGGTTCTGCCTCTGAAAACATTTTCTATGGGCTCTTCTCCAGATGGATTAGTCAGATATTTCCATGGCAGATATATGGAACTGTCCATTTGGCCATTTGACCGCATTACTCTGCAAAAAAAGGTGATTTTCAGTCACGACCAGGTTCATTTGATACAATGATATTTTTCATTTTGGGCATTTAACGCAATAAAAAAATGCTCATACTGATGTCCAGAAGTTGACAGCAACACAGAATCTACTATGCACACTTAAACAATATATAAACACAAAACACACAGTGCTGTGCCCCTGACCCCTGACAGGACGGGGGTCAATATTCAAAATGCGTGTATTGGTCCCACATCAAAAAAAATTAGTGGCATTAAAGGGAAACATCAGCTTGTTTTTCTTTTCGTGTCTTGCCTCACTCCTGAGTCCATGACAAGCAGATAGACACCATTCTTTTGATTGTGCGTGCAGTAACAAGGAAGAGACGGGCAGAGCTCACCCACCACTAATTAGCTTAGCTCAAACACTGGGAGCATGCACAAACCACCACTGAAGTGATTGTTGACCTACTTACAGGCACATCCGCAGTGGTTTGCACTTGCACCCTGCAGTTTAGTTTCATTTATATTTTTTTCTAAAATTACGTTAAGTGCTGATCTTAGTCTAAAAAATGATAACAGAACATAAAACGGTAAAGAAACGAGTCACAACTAGCACACAGGACCGTTTGAAGAATTTATCTAATGACTGTAGGCAGAGGCAGGCTAATGCTACCCATTGACTCCTAGTGTTTGAGCTAAGCTAATTAGCAGTCTAGTCTTAGTAGTCTCTTCCTTGTAACTGCATGCACAGTTGAAAGAATAGTGTCTATCTGCTTGTCATGGACTCAGAAGTGAGGCAAGACACGAAAAGAAAAAACATTGGTGTATCCCTTTAATAGTACTTTGAAATTAATGCATATTTAGCACAAGTAAAGGACCACAAGACTCTTTGACCTTTGACAAAGACATCCTTGAATTGCGGTGGACATGTGGTCAAAGTTTAAGGATCATTCCTTGAAGATTTTCAAAGCTCTTGTATTCACAAGGTCATGACCCTTATGGACATAAAGCCTCCAGCTTTTGGCTGTCGCACGCACAGAGGCATAAAAATTAAAACCAGAACTCTGTAGTCCATGTTAATGCACTTATTCTTGTCACAAACAGCATCTTAATCATATTCTTAGTGAATTCCCTCATAACTCTTTGGTGCTTTTGCATCTGTTGAGCCTTATTCTTCTAAGATTCTGTCAATACAAAAAGCACTGGAGAGTAAACAGTCCTGCAGACTTTTTCCACTGCTTACTTGGTCTCTTCATATTTTCTGTGCTCTTAGCTCTTATTTCACATTTTATCTGATATTTCTTTTGTTTATTATAGTTGGGAGAACTTTACAGCATTTTTTCGCCGGCTGCTGTAAATAATAACTACTGTGTTTTGTGAGAATACAGCATCTGCTACCCCATAGTTCTTCGAGGCGGATGTTTTGGACAGGTCGATGTCGGCACCAACACTTTCTGAGCTTTTCCTTATTATAAATGTGGCCGACTGCAGCAGCCCGGCCTGCTTCTGTGGGCTGAAACAAATATATATATAAAATATGAGATGAGAGAGGCAGAGGGGGCGCAGCGCGGTCCAGAATAATGAGGGTCATGACACGACTCTAGGGCCGGAGCAGAGCACTCGAGGGGCCTGAATACATATGGTCAAAGTCAGAAGGGCCAATGTCAGGGCCTTCAGATCACTGTTGTGAGCTGAAGCCTTCCTTTTCTCCACCCTGCAGCACTTCTGAGGTGCTCCTGGACGGTCATTAAACCCAGGATGTGATGCAGCAGCAGCATGCACAGATACACCTGGAGAAAACATGTGACATGAATCAATAGAGGTATAAGATGAGGTATGCACTTCCTTTTCTTCTCCTCACATAAGTGATCGCAGCAGCTGACTGCAGGCGGTGGATTGTCCGCTTGGTTGACAATGTGGATGATGTTGAAGATCTCTGGAGCAGCAGGAGCCCTGCAGTGAGCATAAAAAATGTATTCTTATCTTGGTGACTTTTTTTTTTTTTTTTTTTTTTAGCAGAGGAAAAGGTCACCCTGGTGTCATTTTACATGCTTGTTCTACAGAAAAGGGCACAGTGTGGTAAATAACAGAAAAGCAGAGGGGGCAGAATGGGCCAAAACTGCAGAAAAACAGCAGCAGGCACAAACAAAGTGGAAAGTCAGTTATGGCACTGAGGTGATTTCAAAAGCCTGAGGAAACTGGGAGACAAAGAAAAGCACCCAAGAGACAAAACAATAGAGGTTTAAAAAAGAAGAAGACACTCCAAACTGTAAAGTAAAACAAAAAGGTACAGATCGGTCTAAAACAAGCGGAGAAAGTGCTCTGAGTATCTGTAAAAAGCTGTTCATCTTTTGCTGTGTGACATAAGTGGATTAAGACTTATTAGTGGCTCTGAGGATAGATCTGCTCCCAAGGGGGTAAACAGAGAAATGTTCACACCTCGACATCACAATGAAACAGGGAGCAGACATTTAACTGAGCTGTTACAGCCATTGTAATCCTCTTTCCCCAGGTCACAATGCCAGAGAGGTAATTATATCTACAGCTGACGCCTGGTGGTTACATGCCTCCATGAGGTTCACACCTGCTCGACCATAAAAGTGCAGTCGCTGGTCAAGAAGGACAAGGATGGTAATGACCTGGATCATGTAACTCCAAAATTCAGTCAGCTCATTGTTGAGTCAGAGTGAACATTTGTGCGAAGTTTTAAAGAAATCCCTTGATGATTTTCCTAGATATCGCATTCACAGGCAAGGGATCGACTTAATGCTGAGGTCAGACATGATTCATGCACCATTATGGCCCGATCCAACAGTCATAGGGCTGCGACCCGTCGGCCACGAAAATCGGTCATTCTGTCCCGTGTTGTGTGTCATGACTGACAACAACAGACCAGTCCGAGACACCTCACTACTCTGCCGCAGAAAGTCTAGCAGGTTTGCTTTTTGTCCTGCTTCCTACGGTCTGCTCCTCCATGCCGGGGACATTGACCAATGAGAACACTGAAGCTCTACAAGTGCAATGATCACTGATGTAGACAAACCCAGGTTTGCACATTGAGAGCTACGAGACAGTAGGCCTGTGCTCAAAATATCGATACGGCAAAATATCGTCTCACTCTCCTTGGGGTTACGTGTATCGATACAGATGCCAAAGAATCGATACAGCCTCAATGTTTTGATAGTAGTTGTCAATACTCTTTGGGTAATGTTAACAATGGCACAGTTCAAAGTAGAAGCCAAACTACATGATGAAGCACATGCTCCAAATTTTAACTTAGGTCTGCCATCTTTGAGGACCTGAATTAAAGTTTCTGAAGTTGACGAATCATTGAAAACTCATCCTTGTTCTTTTTCTTCTTGTAATAAAAAAACAAAACTTGTCAGAAATTCTGTGAAAAGCGTAGTCAATGTTCACATCTTACACGTATCGGGATACACATCGTATCGTGGCCTCAGTGTCGGGATATGTATCGTATCGTGAGGTTGTAGGAAATACCCAGCCCTACGACACAGAGAGAAAGTTTGCAAAGCTCTGAAAAACAGCATCTCTGCCCCGTTTGAGGTGTTGTAGAGGAGCCACTACAGACTGTAAAAAGACAAACAGCAGAGGAACACGGTGAGTGACTGCTGCATTTATCAGCAACCAACACATCATTCAACGTAACCTTTGCAGTCTTCAGTGTCGCCCTCCTCCTTCCACCATCAGCTCATCAGTTACCAACTCCACCTTCCTGGCATCTCAGAGATGACATATGAGATGACTCCTACACAGCTGGAGATAATGTTAACACATGACTTAAGAAATTCTGCCATCTGCTGACTCCTTACTTGTGCATGCAAACCAGATGCCAAAAATCTGGTTAACTCGCAGTGAGCAAAATTTTTAGCAGCACACAACAAAGCTTACACTGTCTTCTTTTATTATCTTAGAAGCGTATCCAAAATCTATTTTGACTTTTAATGACACAGAGACAATTTTACATGCTTTAATCTTCTTACCTGCCTGAGCTAGAAACATATAGATCGACTCCAGACGGTGCAGAACTAAGCTGCACCGTCTTAATAAAATAAAATATGAACACATCACTCCTGTTTTAGTGTCTTCAAAACAACTTATATCAATCAATGAATCTTTATGTGTAAAGCACCAATTCATAACAAGTGTTAGCTCAAGACACGTGTAACCTAACATGAATCCATCATGGCGGCAAGAAAAAACCTCTGTTTAGCAGAAGGAAATCTTGAATGTGGATCCCAGTCTCATGATGAACAGCCATCCACACTATGCTGTGTTGGGTGTGTGGGTGAAGGAAGGAAGGTGAGCGAAGACAAGTGGACTGAAGTAAGAACTAAAGATAGTGACAGATCCATAGACCAATCATAGACCTGTCGTCGTCATATTTGTCTCTGCTGAATATAAATTTGGCCCCTTGAGATGCAACATCAGGAGGGTCCTTGTGTCTGTATTACTGTAGTGATAGTTTTTATGGAAGTATAATCAATAATAATCATGAAAAAAGTAATCTAATATGTACTTCAACATCCATGATGATTATAAGGTAGAGATGACTGACGCTGAATAATACAACAGCATCAAAATGAGAATTTATAATTTATACCACCTCTTTATAGATATGACAAACACTGTCACTCATCTTACAGCCTGTAAGATAAAAAGGGAATAAATTGTAAAGGTGCCCCGATAGTATCGAAACTGATCAGTATTGGCTGATTTTTATTTAAAAAATAAATAAATAAATGAAAGTGATCAGAATTAATGCCTGTAAACACCGACACCTTCTACTAATTACCTGTGGATTAACCTCACGTTACATCAGGGACACCATCTGCTGCTCCTAGTGCTCTGTCATCCTCTTTAAAAAACTGAAGCAGAGTCTGAAAAACTTTTTATTCAGTTCGTTAACTCCAAAACATTAATCCAGTCTAAGCCTGTACTGACTTTCACGCTGAGACCACCAGCATAGAAGCTAATCAGCTAAGCTAAATGAGGCGAATAGATTGAACATCCGGTTTAGTTTTTTAACCTTGAATACATAAAGTTGAGTGGGTGTGAAATTTGTTTAATTGGCTTTATGAAAAAACTACATCAGTAACGTTATGTTAATGAGTTTATATTTTTAAGTGTATTGCTTTGCCTTTGTTAAGCTGTTTTGCATGATAAATTAGTCTGTTTGTTGTGTGATTTAGACATCCTTACTGTTGGATACTTGTTTCATTGCTCCTTAAAACCTTTTTGATTTAAATTGCTGAGCAAACCTTTTGACCAATTGTTAAAAAAAATATGAAACAGTATTGGCATCTAAATTCTCAAACAGGTGATTGGTGTCGACCAAAAAAAAGCCTGATTGGGGCATCCCTGGTAGATATGTATATCTTATTTATTAATTATGACTTAATTTAATGCATTACTCATGGGCTATTTCTCTGTAAAAATCAGTCCTATTAAATTCATTGTACCTTAAATTTCAACCAGTCTTTAAGTCTGAGTAAGACTGACAAATCAATTTGTAGAATTTGTTCGACATCTGTGGCTGCCTCTCAAAGCAACTTCATGTATTTTATCCTTTAATTTTTTGTTCGGCTGTTGTAAAATTAATGAGTAATTGTCCTTATTAGTCCTGATTTTATTATCAATCAGATGAAAGTGATTCTAATTGTTAACGTAAATAATTAGACATAAAATAGTCTGCTTGTGTAAAGAATAGACGTGAAACAGAAAAACTAGATTCACAAAATTTTTGCTTTATAAATTTAGAAATCCAGTAATGTCGAGGTAATCCATGTCCATTCATTTGTATATTCTGCCAGTATTGCAGCCAACGTGTGGGATATGCATTGCTAGTATACACATATAGCCAAACTATCAGCTGTAAATATTGGCCACAATTTCCAAATCTTCTAGTACCTATGTTGTGCTGATTATATTTTGAACCCCTTCTTAAAGCAAGAATGATATTTAGGGATGGGTTGTATGTTGAGTGTGAGCTGGAAGTAAAACACAGCTGTTATGATTAAACCAATATTTATAATTTAAGGTTGGACTGCCAATCAGTAGCCAGGACTTTAACAGCTCACACTCAAAGCTGCTAAATAAAGAGAACTGTGCCCCAAACCAAAGGGAATCTTCAAAAAGAAGACCATCTTGTGAAATCATTGCAGCAGCAAAAGTTCCTAGTCTCATGCAAGATGCACCACAAAAGGGCTAACAGCCCCCGGCAGTGCCATTCAGCCTCATGTTTAGTTTCATGAAGTCACATTTAAGCACACAAAGTTTCTGTGAGATCTTTTGTCTGTAAAATTACTGCTAATGTAAGGAGTATGGTCTTACAACTTGGCTGAATTGTCCAGAATGTGCGTTTGGGGGATTGTAATGTAAATGATGCATGAAACGATTCTTGTATCTGGGCTTTTACATTTGTTTGAGTAATAAATATTCTCTACAATGCAGCCAGCCTTACTGAAATCTGTGAAGGTCTTTGCAAGGAGACTTGATTAAAAGATGAAAAGGTGCCCTGATAATGAGGTCAAATGAGGGGCATATAAATCTGAAACAATTATTGCTTAAATATCATGACCTTTGTAAGTGGATCCTATTGAAAAATTAACACTGCCCCAAGCTATCAGGACGATAAAGGGTAGCAGAGTGCTTCAACTGGTTTATTATAGTCTTTGTCTTTTAATAGCAAAGGAAAAATGTAAAAGATAGTTATGGATTTTTAAATTGGGGTTGTATGAGGTGCATAGCATTAGCCTGAACATTAGCCACAGTGACAGAGATCAGCTCTGCATCTTCACAGGTGCCAGGTGAAAACGAGTCACAAGACAATGTCAAGTTATATCTGATTTACTGACAAAAAACTACTTTTCCACTGCCTCACTGTGTTTTTTTTTTTTTTTTAACTAATTTAGTACGTGACATAGCCAACACGTCTTTTCAACTGAAGCATACAGATCAGCATACATTCTCATTTTCATTTTGCGGAGTTCACAAATATCACTTCATACCGTAGAGGATTAGCCAAGGTAGCAGATGTTTAAAGATTGTCCCGCTGATCAAGCACAGTAATTTGATAAAGTGTGTTGTTCTAACTCAGTTTGCCTCTCAGTTTGCAGTAAACACCTTGTACAACCTGAACACTTTGAAAATAGGCTTTCAGTCAGCTAATTTGTTTTTTCCAAACAGTTTGAACCTTGTCTGTGCAAGTATAAATGTCCATTCCAGCTGGGAGGCTCTGCATGATGAGAGCTAGAGCTGGGAAAATAATCTGATTTTATCCGGCATTACAGTTACTGCCTTTCACAACTATGAAAATTGAGTAATTGAGATTAAAAAATTAGTGTGCCCCATGACCTGTTGAACTTTCTGTCTTTTTCCATTATAATTCTGAACATTATCTTGAGATATTTGTACTTTTACAAGCATATTTCTGTGTATTGCCAGTTCTTTAATGTGCAAAATGAAAGTGGAAAAGTATTCGTGTTTCATAATTGTGAACCCAATATCTTTTAAAATAGTCGCGATTGTGATTTCTGCCATAATCGAGGAGCCCTCGTGAGAGCTGCAGACTGCAGAGGCACACGTTTTTTAGAGATTTTATGTAATTCCACTTCTCTGTCATCCAGTTTGACAACATGAACTCATGATTTAAACACCCGTTTCAACAGGTAACATATAAATACAGAAAAATCCACAATCTATCTGGTTTATTAGCGGTTGTTTCCTTTTGTGGAGCCTGCAGACTTTCGCTAGGTGGCGCTGCTGTTGGAAGGACTCGTAGGCTTTACTGAAATAGAGTCAAAACAAAGCAGCTTGGTAGTGGACGAGTACATTTTTGTTTCTATATTTGATATAGTGCGCAACCACCTTTCCTTTTTTTTTACCTTCGCTAAGGAGGTTATGTTTTTGCTGGCACGTATTTGTTTGTTTGTCTGTTTGTTAGCAAGATTACGCAAAAACTACTGGATGGATTTTGCTGAAATTTTCAGGAGATGTTGGTAATGGCCCAACTTAAAAATAATTAGATTTTAGTGGTGATCCAGATAACCGCCATCCATGAATGATCATTTTTGCACAATAACTGTCTAACTTATAATGATATCAACATGATTTTGAGTGCTAGGTGTGGGTTTTCAGGGTCGAGGAATCATATTATGATGGTAACTTTTTCATGAAACTGTTTCTTATAGATGTAACAGCAATATGTGACCTACCTTGGTGGAGGTTTGTGCTCTCCGAGTGCTTTCTAGTTTTTACATTTTTTCGCCTAAGACTCTTTAAATCACACAGCAAGGAAAAGCTATAGCTTCTGTACAGATGCAGAACTGATCTTCATAACTGTGGCTAATGTTCAGGCTCATGCCATATACCTCGTACAACCACACTTTAAAAATCCAAACTATCCCTTAAAGCAGTTTGTTCTTAAAAATGCTGTTTGTGTTTTTTTTTTTTTTTGAGTCACATCAGACCTCGAGTTTTGAAGGTTACACATCTATCATAGCAAACCTCATGGGCCTCACCATGTGAGGAGGGAGAGCTTCATAAACAATCCAGATGGTGAGTAATGTTACCCTGTTTGTAGCTTCATAGATAATATGTTATATAAATTACTTTCAATTAAAAAATCACAGCACAGGGACATTTTCTTCCTGTTTCCTTCCAAATTTAACCTTTCTCAGGGGCAGACAAAAAGAATGAACCTGCTTCACAGAGGTGTGTTATGAGGGGGTTAAGTATTTTTTCCATTGATGGACACTGGAGATAATCGGCTTTATTGGAGCTCAGAAATTTTTGGAGAAAGGCTGCTGAGCTGAGTGTGCTGGGAGGAGGTGAGCTGCAGCGGTCGGCTCTTAAAACTCTCCAAAATAATTACTCATAGGTGAACAGCAGTCCTGGACTGGACCTGTGGTTTACAAAAACCTCACGCCCCTGTCCACACCAATCATGGTATCCACATTTTTGAGAGGAGTCCAGCTCCTTATGGTGCCAGGAAATGAGTTTGTTGGAATTGTGCTTTTCTTACATCATTCGTCACCAAGTTAGAAATGCTAATGGATGTCCTAGTTTACGGAGACATGACTTCAGGGGCAGCTTAGGTATCCTTCTAAGTCCCTTCTGGCTCAGCTGTTCTGCGAACACTGAGTTTACTCATCTTTGATGTTCATACTCCTGAGATGTTTCTCGGAAAGTTTGCAGCATGTCCCTCGATGTTATTTCTAGGTCAGTACACAACTCCAAGACCAAAACTTCACATGATAAAGAACATTATGTCCACATCAGGGATCCAGCACAGTGTAGTGCCTCTCAGTCTTATTCTAGAAAAATAGTTCAGTTTGAGTTGATCTTTTTACGAAGTTAAACATTTTCCATTTTTTCTTACACCCTGTTCAGGGTGGGGGTGCCATGCCATATTGTCAGGTCAGAGACTGGATTTATGGTTACACATGTTAATCCTTTACAAGATTACACTCCTCCCAGAAGTCTACAGAACATATTTTAGTGTCCCACCACCAGATTCAGACTCAAACAAACCCCTCTGTTTCAGCTCTGCTCAAACAGGCTGTTTTAGTGTGAGCTGTGTCTGTCTATTCTCTTCCCAAGAAGCAGGTGTGACTTCAGCTTTCCTAAGCTGTGCTCTGATGTTTACTGTCTAAGCTGTGCTCTAATGTTTACTATGACTGCACAGATATGCCAAGACATATTTGTTTGTTTGAAGTGGACTAAAAGTTGAACAGTTACCTGGCTCAGATGGGATCTGTGCTCGGTATAACTAGATAAGTTCATAGAATTCATTTTTTGTGTGGAAACGTCGAAAAATACTAAATTTGTTAACTGAATATTTTTAAGATAGAGGTTAAATAAAATTATTACTTTATTATAGATTAAAGGGTAGTGTTTTATTCTTGTTTTACTTCAGTTGACTTTACCAAAATATAGAATTCAATAATATTGAATATACTGTTTTTAGAAATTAAGTATTAAAAAGAAAAAAGCTTGACTTACTCAAATTCAAAGGATTATTTCTGTGTTCAGTATTTATTCCATTTTAAGTTTTCAGTACTTAAAAGTTTGTAAACCCAGATTCATAGTACCCTTTTTTGTGGAAACAGATTAACTTACATATTTTAAGTTAGTTCACTTTATATTTAATACCTGAATGTGCCAGACTCAAAAATAATAATGTTACTTTGCCCGTTACTCAGAAATATTGAACAAAGTAAAAACAAAACTGTCATGATGAAAGGAATTATTTTGAGTTCCATTGACAACATAAGTGAGTTTTAGTACAAATATATATAAGTTTTCACTGAGGTAAACCTCAGTGGTCACCCATCTGACTAAATGTCAAGTTTGTTGACGTTTGATTTTAAAGACAGTTAATTATTGCCTTCAGTACTAATTGGTGTGTTTTTATGGTCAGACATGAGAAAAAATATTGGCACTGTGGGAGAATTACGCTCAAAGAAGTAAAAGAAAAACATCTGTATCAGCTAAAATTATTTCATAAATTGAAATCAGCCACGATGTTCTCAATCGGTGCATCTCAATCAGTTTTCTATCAGAGTAAGAAAAAAACAAGTTTAGGAAGATGAGACCCATGAAATGTAATTATTTAGTTCAACAAAAAAATACATTTTTGCTGCATGTGATCCCAAAAACCAGGCTAATTAACAGAAAGAGTCCATATTTATTTGACTGCTTTTTTCATTGAATAAGTATCCTGGTGCAGAAATATGGAAAATCAAGTGTACTACTCACTGTGTTAAATCATGATGCATCGTGATATTGAATCAAACTGAATCATTGACTTAATAATCACATCGAATTGTGAGAGTAGTCAAAGTGCACAGTTTTAAAATTTGCAATATTTGACTTTTAAAAAACTGAATGGCATAGTGATTTATTTGTATTAGAAATGCTATAAAAGTCACTAGATATGATAAAAATCTAACTTTATTTTATGTTTCCTTTCAAACAAATGTTAACACAGTGATTTCACAGACAGGCAAAGACAGGAATTCAAAAATACAGCATAATAAGCATTTATAGTCAGGCTAAAGTAATGCAAAATAATCCAGAATACTGTCAAAGTGAGATTATATCTTTGACTTTCATCGTGGCATCTAACTTCATAATCCTGCCTTCACTAAAGCTTTACATGCACTGCCTTCCTCTACTTTATGCAGTTTCATATTCACGAACAGCTAATTTTGTTCCATCTTTTTACAATATTATTTTTCTGCCTCCAAACACATTTACATTTCTCATCGTGCAGCAAATGCTCCTGTGACCAAAAGGCGGAGGTTTGTATTCAGCCTTCACTCGTCACAGCTCTCCACCTCCTGCACAAGGACATGATATGTATTCTCTTTGGGGAAGCTCTCACAGCTAATCTGCTTCCTATCGTTCTCTTCATCTTAAAAATGTCACAGTGCCATGGCACAGTGTGCTTTTACAGAGAGGGAGAGAAATGTGATCTGACTTCATCTCCTCACAAAGCAGCCCTAATCCTGCAGAGTGTTACTTTTCTCTTTAAAATCATTACGGGCCCATCAGCTCTTCTGTGTGTGTGCACAGCCTTGTTTGCTCTGTGTTATGTGGAACTGATCTGAAAACCAAAGCTCTTAATCCTTGTTTACGATCCGGACGATTCTGTGTGTGCAAATCCCTCCATGAGCGATATTAACTGCTGTACAAATAAATTCAGATTCGCTTCAATTGGATACGTTTTCAGACACAGCTTGAGTGCCGTGGTGTTTTGTGTTTGTTGGAGTAATTGTGCTGTAAAAACTCATGATTTTAAATACCAGCGCTCAGCCACATCTCTATGGTGTCTTTTTCAAACGCAAAACGAAGAGTCGAAGTACATAGTTTGAAGAGATGGATGGATATGATTTTCTCCCTCCTCTTAACAACTTTAATACCCAGACTTAATCATCTGATATTTTTGACTGTACCTTCGAAGTTGTGTACTTAGGAAAAATACCAGCTGAGCTTAAAAAACATGAAAGATAATTACTACAGGTTTTACTGGCTGGAGGTAGAAAAGCGCTAACCAAAAAATGGTTGAACAAGGAATCACCAACTATCACAGACTGGAAGGACACAATACAATACAATAAGTCTACTCTATGGGACAATTTACCTTTTCTCAGAAACATTCTGCCAAAAAAGTTTTTTAAAAGTACTTGGAAAAGTGGATTACTTATGTTAACCAGAAGTGACGTTCTTAAACTTACTCTGGAATATGTTTCCTTCCTGCGTTGAGAACTCTGAACCTATGTGATTATGGATTTCACAACTTATAGCCCATTTCAATATTTCTTCCAAACTCAATCAATCAATCAATCAAACTTTATTTGTATAGCACTTTTCATACAAAAAAATTGTAGCACAAAGTGCTTCACATAAGAAATAAAATGAAATAACAATAAATGACATAAAAAGTAGAAAACTGCATACAAAGAAAATTAAAGACCCCACCCACCCTCACATTTCACATACAACACCTACACTAAATTAGTCAAACGCACAACGACATAAAAGGAAATTCTAAACAGAAAACAGAATTAAAGACTGAGGAAGACTGAGGAAACGCTATCTTTAATTAAAAATGAGGAAACACAGGAGCTAATACTTAAATTCTAATTAAAAATCATAAGAGATTCGATAAAAATACTATAGGGAAAGGAAGGTAAATAAATAAATGAACTAACATAATAAAATTTAAATAAATAATATGGTGAAATGAAATAACCTAAAAGCATATGTGTAATAAAATCAGCTAAAGTGGGATGGTAAAAAGAAAAGCAGTTAACAGAGAATAAAATTCCAGATAATAAATCTGAACTGGTAATAATAAAGGTAATAAGAAATAATAATAACTATAATCATCTAAAAGCTAGAGTGAAAAGGTCGGTCTTGACTTTGCTTTTAAAAATATGAACAGTAATTGTGCATAATGTCATAGGATGTCAAAGGTCTTATCTGCCATGATGAACCATTCTGTTTTTTCTCAAATGTACTGTTTTTTCTGTGATTGTTCAAATGAAAATGATAAAAGATAAAGTGAAAAAAAATCATCTGATATTACACAGTCACCTGTAGACACGTGTGGCAACAAAAATGTACATTGTACTATTGATGGAGGCTAAAATGACGATATCTCACACTACTATCACCACGGTATGTTATCAGATTTCTGGTGACTTGTGTACCCACCTTTTTTTTTTTCTCCCATTTTACAGCAGCGTAACATCCAGATAAGTTTGGTGTGCTTAAGCAAAAGTTCTCACAAATCATCAAAACTATCAGTTATAGTCTCGAGCAGGGGTGGGCAACTTTGATTACCATAATTTTATTTTCGGTGCCTGAGGGCCGCTCTGGTACGTATTGTTGGGCACTCTCAATGAGCAGCAATAACACATTGGTTAATGTATGGAGTATTTAAATATTTGCAATTGGGTTCGTGAGATATGGTGCCTGCCATAAAAAGCATGAAACTATGATTTCTTTGCTTACTGAACAAGTTTACTGAACTGCTTTAGGCATTTTTGGCACAAATCTAGGATTATGATTTATTTGTTTGTCCTCTTTTGTGTATTTTTATCTATTTTAGTGATTATCTTTGAAAAATCCAAAGCAGTTCCTTTTAGGGCTGAAAGATTTATCATTTTAGGATTGAAATCGCCATTTCAGACAACACGATCATGTGATTGTCAAAGCTGCAATTTTCTGCAGCGCTCCTGACCGACCCAGGATCTGCTGTGTTAACTATTTCATTTACAGAAGTGCTGGTAAGCAGGTCAACAACACAAAGCCTCTGTTTAGGAGTAGAAGTTGGAGTATCCCTTTAATAATAAACAAAGATTATTTATCATCAATATTAGATGATGAATAATGTGTTATGTGCTTTTGATCATTGATTTCTTGACTGTTGTCTATACTGTTAACATAGTGAACATTGCACTGAAGCTTGATTTGAAGAAAATTGTTAATTGAATTGAAATTGCAATATCTGCCAGAAAAATCGCAATTAGATCTTTTCCTAAAATTGTTCAGCCCTTGTTCCCTTCAAGGGGCAATGTGTAGCATTTTAAGTAATTTATGAGCCAAAAACAATGTCTACATTCATAAATCTGTCCTCATTTGTTTCAGATTGCCTCTGCCAACAATCTGACCTGTATTCCTGGGCGGAGAATTTCTCATCTGTATTTACATAGAACAGGTAAGTCCTATAGAGACTTCCACGTCCTTCCAGTCTATAAAAACCACATAAAGCACAACATAGTACTACTGGCTGAACGCATTCTTGCTCAGAGCCAGCGCGACTGAAACGGAGAAGGAGCACAGCTAGACGCGCTTGTCACTGCCCCGGCAAATTTGAAAGCCTGCACTGCACTTTCGTTCATAATGCAAGATCATACTTATGCCACGCCACAGGAGAAGGCATCCTCGTCAGCAAAAAAGCAAAAAAGAAAAGATATAGTTTCTAGGCACATTCCGGCTACCGTAGAGTTGCAACACATATTCGTAAAAGGGAGGCGCTGGAGAGCACTATTCCTTTGAATGCAAAATACAGTTTCACCACTAGATGGGAGAGCAAACTACACAGTGAGGCTTTAAATGGAGGTGTATCTCATTTAACAGACTTTGTCCTTTCACTTTTTAGCCCCAGTCCTCCTCCAATGAAAGGCTAGAGGGAGAGCATAGCACTATAGCAGATAGACTGAGCCCTATAGACGATAATGCAAATTTCACCTTGCATTTAAAATACAGTTAACAAAAGTCACTCGAAGTCACTGAAGAATTTACAGGGTTCTGGTTGGGAGAGTTGCTAAGATCCTGACAAAACTAGAATGTGAAACTTGTGAGCATGTGGCTGTAATCTTTGAATAGATTAGCATGTTTTCTCCATCTCCATCAAGTGTGATTCAGCTGCTGTTGTTGTTGCCAGTGTTTTCCATTACCTGGGGCTGCAGTAAAGAGCTCCTTGATTCTCGCAGTACCTTCAACATAATTGTTAATCCAGCACTTTCTCTCTGCCGTTCTATTTTGCCTTTTCAGACTAAACTTGCTTTTATTACGAGTGCAAGCCATGTCACGGACAAGGATATATTTTGCCAACCTATCAGAAGTGTTCATTCAAGCAGAGAGTACATCTGAAGAATGTAGTGACTGGAGGCTCAGGCTGTGTCTATTCATGCATCTTGAAATTTATAACTTCAACTGACTACATTTAACATCAACTCCGAGGAGATGTCTACATAAAACTTGCCCAAATGTTCCCCGATAATGTCGTCTCTTCTGAGATGTAATGGAATATGACACATCTGGGCAAACAGTGGATCCGTTTAGGATGCTTGACATGCTCCCTCTCCCTCTGTGAACGCGAAGAGTGGCCTGAATACATACGTAACTTCAAATAAAAGCTCTGACACATCCAACAGAGTCGATCCTCAGTGGGGATGCACTCAGCACAACCCGTCTTTCACATAGAGCGTACGTCATCCTCTTTTATTGGCTCAACAACTTATTGGATCTGCTCATGGACGGTGGCCCGGTGAGGAAAATCTAAGTAGAGTTCAAAGGGAAGGGAGATCAGGAAGGAGGACCATGTTCCCAGAGGAATGATGCTCGGAGAATAAAAATCTAAATCTAAATCCACCTAGGTATTTGCCGGAAGAGATTTCATGCAGCCCTTCAAAAAAATCCTCCCTAGCATCAGAGAGGCTGACCTCGAGCCGGGAGTTAAGTTAGAAAGAAAGGGAGAAGGTTACAGGAGAGATTGGAGTAAGGCTGGACTTAAGAGCTGCAGGCAGGGGAGCATGTTCACTGAGAAAATGTGTCTTCTGCTGCTTTAATGAGAGAACTCAAAAGGCTGTAGGCTCTATGCTCTTTCTTTACGGTATTATATCAATTCCATTGTACTTGTTGCCTGTAAACAATACACAAATTTAATGCATGTCAAGGAAAAATGCACTTGAAAACGTTCGATAGATGTGGTACGAACAAGAAACTTGAGGGATATTTGTGATTGTATTAATGAATTCGTTTCAGGTGATGTGATGCTGCAGGTGACCTTTTTCACGTTTATTCTCACAAATCTAATTTTACACATGAAGAAGAGAAAAAGGGCAAAGTTTCCGTGCTTACAGGACTTGCAAAATCATGCGTGTCAGATCAATTACACAGGTCACTGTGTAGAATCAAAAGATTAAACAGAATTGAGCCTTTTTCAAAACCAAGTAAAACTACTGATCAAGCAGTTATTAAACCCTCCAAAAATACAATAACCAGGCACTTAAAGTCATGAAGTGGGCTGAGAAGAAGGGCTCGGTTTATTTCTCGGGTAGTTTCTTTGTTTCTTTGTCTGTTTGTTAGCAAGGTTACGCAAAAAACTACTGGACAGATTGTGCTGAATTTTTCAGGAGATGTTGGTAATGGCCCAACTTTAAAGTGATTAGATTTTGGGGATCCAGATAACCAACATTAGCGATCATTTTTTTCTAACTAAAAATGATATCAACATGATTCTGAGTGCTATGTGTGGCTTTTCAGGGTCATGAATCATATTATGATGGTAACTTTATCATGGAACTATTGCTTATAGATGTAACACCAATATGTGAGCTATCTCCGAGTGCTATCTAGTTTTTGTGATGTTTGATGGTTTGATTGGTTAAACTGGTTTTTGGTTTAACCTTGCAGTACAACTGGATCCACCTCATTCAATGTTTGTAATTAGCTCTAGTTTACAACAATTGTGAGCGACCCAAAGTGGGACAGCCCAATCAGCTTCCTTTAAAGCAGGAAGAGGTGGGAGGTGCGAGAAAGACATCAGCAGGAAGTGCCTGCACGTAAAGATATTAGCATAGATGCTAACAGCTTCAGGAGCAGTTTTGTCAGATCTGGACCACATTTCTTTATTAAATGAAAAGCAAACAAGACTGAAAGCATCTATCTGTAGGAAATATTTTTTTGTTCTACTTCCAAAATGTTTTAGTGAGAGTTTTTTCTACAAAGTGCATCCATTTTGTCCTTTACACCACGGGAGTACCGTGTGCCTACTATATTATCTGATTGGCCTGCATCAATGTGATTGACAGATTGATCGTCCAGATATGCTTTGAACGGCTCTGCCCATTCCCAAACACTTTCTATGTGCTGTTTCCCAGGTGGACTGGTGAAATATATTAAATCGTCCATCCAGAGTGTCAGGTTACTTGAGCTTGCCCCTCAGAAATGTTTTGAAGGTCACACATCCAGTATGCAGGAGACTTTAGAAGATATTTTTATGTTTTAAATACACGTCAACTGCCAAATGTGGAGATAATGACAGATGACCCTGACCTATGACATTTAAAATGAGATTATCTTCAGTCAGAGTTGACATTTTTGTCATTAATTATGGCATAGAATATAGAAAAACAGATCAATGCCACACATTTATGAGGAAGTGCCCTTGTTTGTTTTAGTCCTTAAACCCTCACTGAGCTTGTCTGTGAAAAAGGCTCCACTCACAAAAATATTCAGAAGGCTTGAGCTGGGCATTATATCATCTGTAATGTTTATTGTACATTTTTACCATTGATGTGAAAATGAACTAAGGGTCTGCTTTTTCCTTTTTCTCAAAACACACCAGTTCCACTCCTCAGCTCAAGAACAATGATCCTTCCTCATTTTTACCTCCCTTACATGGATCATAAACCAGAGCGGGTTTTACTTTATGGGACAATCGATTCAGTCTTTTAGCACGCTATCATGCGTGTGTATAACCATCAAGTGCACACTGAAGACTCTTTCACAGGGGTTACTTTAGAAAGAATCCCCAGCTGGGATGTTTGAATGTTTTATAGATCTTGTGTTATCAGCCGGCAAGCAAATGGACAGAAGAACATGGAAGAATTATTCGGATCATGTACCGGTCTAAAATCTGGTGAGGGAGCCTATTGGTTCAGTCGGCTCAGAATGAAGAGGTAGTCTGCAGTCTGTGGAGCAGACCTGAGTCTGACAGACCTTTGGCCTCTTCCCCACATGTCAGTTCACAGCGTCTCACTGCAGTGTCCTTCTCTGTCCACTCTCCTGTCTCATAAATAAAGACCCAAATTAAACCTTTAAATACTGTGACCACTCTGGACTCAAAGCATCGCAAAAAGTCAGGTCAAAGTCTGGCAGATTAGTCCTTAAAATGAGCATTAAAGTAAAAAAAAAAAAAGGATTAAGTTAAAATAGTAATGTGATCCTGGAATAAAATGTGATACAGAATATTTTCCATGTCTCAGTGCCCAATCAGAATCACTAGTTTGTTTTTTACATCTTATTTTTTTAATCTCATGTTTAAAAGATGATTACATTTTGTAAAGACTTGTCAACACTGTGAATTAACATGTGGACCCTTTTGTTTGTTTGTTTTGTTGGTTGTTTTTGACAATAAGAAAAAAATGAATTGTAAAAAGGCATGTTGGCCTGCAGCTCTTGTTTATTTGTATTATGTGTTTAGTTAATTAATATCTTGTGAGAAAGGGCAGACTCTATAAGATTTTTCTTCATTCTGCTCCTTTTCATTCACAAGTTTGAGATTTTTCTTTGTTTGTATGAAATGTTTTATATACTTACAGAATGAAATAAAGACCTAAACCTAAACATAACACACTTTAATGTCAAATAAAGACAGTAACCAACATTTAGACCCTGACGGGAAATAATCTTGGATTCGCATGCTGCTTTCCAGCATGATAATGCAGCATGTAGTGCAGTGCAGGTGTAGTGTAGTGTAGTGTAGGTTGCTGGTTTGGTCAGGGCCTTTCTTTGGAGTTTGCATGTTTTCCCGTGCATGCGTGGGATCTCTCGGGCACTCCAGCTTCCTCCCAAAGACCATAAACATGCTCATTAGGTTGTTTGGTGACTCTAAATTGCCCTTAGGTATGAGTGTGAGCATGAATGGTTGTCTGTCTCTCTATGTGGCCCTGCAGTTGGCTGGTGACTGGTTTAGGGTGTGCCTCGCTTCTCGCCCAATGTCAGATGGGTAGACTCCAGCCCCCATGACCTTAAGGAATAAGTGGTGTAGATAATGGATAGATGGATGCTTTCTTACTTATTAAGACTAATTATTATCATTTATTATGGCGTGTGCTGCTGACCTCTTGGCCTTGTGACTGAGATCCTGATCTCAATGGGACTTGTCTGGTTAAATAAAGGTTGAATAAAATAATAAAAAATTAAATTAAAGTTCATAAAGGTGATTACACAGACCTTAAAAGTTAAAAGATACTACACCTATGCAGTAGTCAGCATCGGTGCAGGCTCGCTGTGGGAGGGTTTAATCACATACTCCTACTCTGCACTCTGAGGTGCTCACTGTGGTGACCCGTGCATGAGTGTGTGTAAATGGAGTGGATCAGTGTGGGAGAGGATGGAGGGAGTGGTTCATGAAAGGCACTATCTTTTCAAGTCTGCCCTGAAAAAAGCAGATTTTTATCCTGCAGGAAGTCAACGATAAAGCAGTTAGAAAAGAAGGTAGACGGCCATTGATGGTAAAATAATTTCTGTTTATGATGCTGTATCACAAGGTTTGCTTTTTC
Organism: Cetoscarus ocellatus; assembly: GCA_037902135.1. Lineage (NCBI taxonomy): Eukaryota > Metazoa > Chordata > Actinopteri > Labriformes > Labridae > Cetoscarus > Cetoscarus ocellatus. The sequence continues at coordinate 1,464,942 of JBAMNC010000494.1, forward strand.
ACCATCACATATGCTTTATAATCCCAATTAGGGGTGGGAATCAAAAACCAATGCCAGCTGAAAATCAATAACATCTCCCTCAAGGAATTGACTGCAGTCTTCTTGCTTAAATATTCCTTCCACTGTTTGGCATGTAAATCAAGGAGGTCACGCTCCCATCAGAGGCAGTCAGCAGAGATGATAACAAAGAAGTCAAGATGCAGTGATGATGACAGACAACGGGCAGAAGTTTTCAAAATCATGGCTTAATTTTGAAAAAATACATGAAGTGGGTTGATATACCAGTTTGCAGAAGCATTCATCCATGCTGCAAGGCATTGGATATCAGGAATGTCATGTTTGACTTTGTTGACTGTGAAAATCCACAGGAATTGATAAGGGAATTGTCGAAAAAGCTGATCAATAGTCAGAATACATAATGGCATTGGTATTAATAAAGTCTTATCAATTCCCATCCCTAGTCCAAGTCATCCTGTCTGTTCATTAAATTTCATCATGTAAGTAATGGTAGGAAAAGCCTTTTATCACCAATGAATGCCTTTTTTTTCTAGGCAGGCACTTAACAGATTTCGTTAATGCACTTCACTGAAAATATAATAATTTATCGATGTAATGTTATCAATTATAACTGGAAGAAAACTGAGCTGTGTCAGGCAGCTGCTGTTGCTGTAGAAGGGGAGAGGGAAGAGCCCATTCTTGTGCATAGAAATACTCCATCAAGTGGAGGAGACTCATAAAACACACTAGAAGACATGCATATGAAACTCAAAAAAACACAATACAGGTTCTTGAAAGGGGAGGTGACTGTCAAGAATAAAATAATTCCAAGGTTGCTCGTACAATGGGAGGGAGACAGGGCAGAATGTCAATTTTGAGTTTTGGATAGGGCCGGGCGTCTTCACTAATCTCACATATCAGTTCAGTATGCAGGCATTCAACCCAAATTTTTCTATTATTTTTGTCTCTAGTATGAGGGAATTGGGGCTGATGATTACAAAGTGGGATTTGTTGTAGCTGAGAGCAACATATTTAGTATGCATACATGTTTTTCATCTCTGTTGGGCACAAACCTCTTATCACCATTTTTTATGATTTTGTTTTCTTTTTCTTTTTTTTTTTTCAAAAAACTGCTATTGGCCACCTTCCATGTTGATAAGAAGGTCTAATCAACTTTCAATCAAATAAAAGTACAATCAGGACAATACAGTGTTCATGGGCAGCACGGTGGCACAGCAGGTAGTACCTGCTACTCACAACAAGAGGGTTGCTGGGTAGATCCCCGTGTTAGTCAGGGCCTTTCTGTGTGGAGTTTGCATGTTCTCCCTGTGTATGCATGGGTTCTCTTTGGGCACTCAGGCTTCCTCCCATAGACCAAAACATTCTAGGTGGATTGGTGACTACAAATTGCCCTTGGGTATGAGTGTGATTGGGAATGGCTGTCCATCTCTATATGTGGCCCTGCGATTGGCTGGCGACTGGTTCAGGGTGTACCCCGCCTCTCGCTCAATGTCAGCCGGGATAGGCTCCAGTGACTCTGCAACCTGTTTGGGATAAGCAGCATAGATAATGAATGGATGTATGGACAATTTTCATTCTTTCATTCAGTAGTGGAGCATTTTTTCATTTCGTGAACTGTAGCAGTTTTGGAGATAGGAGGTTTGTGCCTGGCATTGACTCGATGGAAATGTAGGGCTAGATGTCATCAGAATAGCAGTGAAAATTGAGACCATGGTAAGAGATGATTTTGCCAAGAGGGGGTAAGAATTTCATGAAAAGTAGGGGATCAAATATGGAACCCTGGGGTACACCATAAGAAAGAGGGGCTATGGAGAAGGTGCAGTTGAGGATGTGAATGAGCCGTTGGCTGTTTGTGAGGTAGGATGTCAAACAGGAGAGGATTTTTCTGTATTACCTTTAAAAATTACATCTAAAACATTTAGTAAGGGCAAAAAAATAGCTAAAAGCACATTTGAGTGTAGGGTAACAGAGGCGTAAAGTGGTAGAGAGGAGAAAACACTTAAGCTGAAAATGGTCTGTCAAGTTTAAATCTCCACAATAGGCACTAATATATTTTTGGATGGTGACTCCAAATTGCTCTTAGGTGAGCGTGAATGGCTTTTTATTTCAAGAAGCCAAGTGGTAAGTGTTCAGCAGGTATCTGTGGTGATGGAGTTGATGGAAATGTAGGGCTGGATGTCATCAGCATAGCAGTGAAATTGAGAGCAAGGTAAGAGATGATTTTGCCAAGAGGAGTCAAGAATTTCATTAAAAGTAGGGGATCAAGTACGGAACCCTGGGGTACACCATAAGAAAGAGGGGCTATGGAGAAGGTGCAGTTGTTGATGTGAATGAGCCGTTGGCTGTCTGTGAGTTAGAGTTTCAAACAGGAGAGGAGAGTTTCCGTGTTACCTTTAAAATTTCCCTCTAAAAAATTTAAGTAAGGGCATAAAAAATAGCTAAAAGCACAGTTGAGTGTGGGGTAACAGGCGTAAAGTGGTAGAGAGGAGAAAACACTTAAGCTGGAAATGGTCTGTCAAGTTCAAATCTCCATGATAGGCACTGATATATTTTTCACCAGCACTAAATTTGATAAAAAGGGACCACAGAAGCTCTTTGCCCAGCCACAGAAGGACGTATCATTTCCTGATCTCTCCAGGCCGGATATTGGAAGACTTCTCCTTCAAGTGTTGTGAGCCGTCCAGAGAGCGTCTCCATTTCCTCCCCCGTCAGTCTGACCCTCTCCGCTCTGAATGCAGCGCTGCTCTCCAGCTCTGACACTTTCTACCCTCAGCGTTGGCCCAAAGCCACCGAGGCTGTGGCTGCTCGAACACCTTCTCTGCACCATCTCAGCGAGAGTGTTTGAGCCAGACTCATTACCATGTCGAACCTGTTGGTATGCAGAGTCCTCGCGCTGTGAGGGGTATTTTTAGAGCAGAGTGGGTCCGCAGTGGATTTATGTGAAGAGTATCCTTGAAAGAGGATTCAATCATTGTCAGCTGTATGATAAAAACAGTCAAACTATAAAAAAAAACAGATGTGTGAGGCAAATCAAGGACACAGTGTGAGGCTCAGGGTGGAGGCTGTAAATCATTAAAAAAGGAGTTTTTAGAGTATCATTCATTAAAAGTTTTAATTTGATCAGGTTAAAATGAAGCTCTGTTTTGTAGAAGCTTGCAGAGAAAACCCAGAATTATCACTTGACAGTTCTTCTCAGCTTTATGAGCCATTTTAACGTCTCTGATCTTATTGTTTTGTGTTTTTACCGCCTACGACATAAGTGTTTCGGGTTTGCTCTCACAGCTCACATCAACCACATTTTCTAAGCAGCAGGTTTCAGCGGATTATCCAAAACACTCTGCAATATACACCTGCCAAACTCCAAAAGCACATTCAAACAGAGCAGGAGGGCTGAAGTATAAAGAGCGAATTGTTGGCAGGGGATCAGAAGCACAGGTTCAAAACTGAAGTTGATTGCACTTGATTTCTGTGAAACTTTTAATCTGACACGCCGGACAGACAATTCAACATATAATACACAGGATATATTTCACTAATCCATCAGGGCAACAGCCAATAGAAAGTGTTTGGGGAGGGCAGAGCCTTTCAAAAGCATATCCAGCAGGTGATTGGACAATTGTTCAGTCAATCACATTTATTATGGGCCAATCAGACGTTGTGGTAGGCGGGCAAAGCACTGCAAACTTTCACCAAAGCATGTGGCATGTGGAGCAAAAGATATCTTTTCTATACAGGAATTCTTTCAGTTTTGTTTAATGCTGTCCAGATCCGGATTATCTCGCTTTTCACTGTCATCACGCTCTTTTTTCCCGCCTCTTCCTGCTTTAAAAGATTCTGATTGGCCAGTGCCTCTACAGACAGAGCTCAATCATTTGGCATGGAGCTTTGCAAGATGGATCACAGACAATGAATCAGGTGGATCCAGCTGTGCTGCAAGGTTAGCAAAGTTTGGCTATATGGTGGATTAGATTGAAATAGGATTGCTTTATGTGGGACTTATTATGAGAACCCATTCGCAGTTGTGAGCGAGCCGTTTGTTTCTTAAATTTGCAGGCAATTTGCACTTAATAATGGCTCACAAACGAACGTCTCACTCACAACTGCGGATCGATTCTCAGTGTTCACCTAAAAGAGTTGCTCATAAGACTTGACTCGTTCGGGAACGTTAAATCTCTCGCAAAAACCACCACGGAAGTTGGTCAGTAAAACAAAGCCTCTCTTTAGGAGTAGTAGAAGATAATATTAAGATAATAAAAGGTAACGTAACATAAAGGGGTAAAAAACAAGTCACAACAAGCACACAGGACCGTTTAGAGTTGCTGAAGAGTTTATCTGATGACTGTAGGCAGAGGCAGGCTAACACTACCCACTGACTCCCAGTGTTTGAGCTAAGCTAACTAGCAGTGTGTGAGTTTTGGCTGTCTCTTCCTTGTTTCTGCACACATAGGCGAAAGAATGGTGTTTATCTGCTTGTCATGGACTTGGGAGTGAGGCAAGACATGAAAGGAAAAAAACTGTTGGCGTGTTCCTTTAAGAATGAGCTGATCACCTAAGAATCCTGAACCACAGAAGTGATGGCAGTGCTAGCAGTTTTAAGGATTTAATTTACACCCAACGTCATGCTTTCTGTTTAACAGTACACATCAAATTCTGCAGCATAGACTAAATCGATGCTGCTGTCCAGCTCTGAAAAGAGTCTATAATGTCGAGTGGTGGGCTTATAGCCAGGTGTTTGTCGACAAATCCTCGGGTTTTGCTGTCATTTCTGCTGCAGTGAAGTGATTATGCTATGCTAATACAGGGATATGATATGGATCCAGCACTGTAAAGGCTGAATCTGCCTGAGGCTGCAGAAACCTGCTCTGGTCCTCGCAGCAGCAGTGTAACACTGTAAAGTCGCATCCCCCCGTTGTTTGTTGATCCCTCATATGGATGTTAAATCTGGCACGTGTGACACAGTGTTTGTGTCAGAGGTAAAATTTGATAAACATGCTCTGTCCATCATTTAGCATGTTTCGTTTTCCTGCGCTCACTGGATGCATTAATGACTGCGTTAGTCCAGTACCAGCACTGACAGGTGATTAGTTTCCACACTGATGCCACCTCCACCGCTCCTCCGCTGTCATGTCACACCAGGCGTTGCATTCCCAGCATGCCCAGCTCTGCTCTTAATTACACGCTTGGCTGAGGATTAGCTTGTCAAAGAGGGGGCTATGATCTACCAGGGGATGAATTACCGTCTGTAAAACTTATTTACATGCGAAGATTTCCATAAATGACCCCTGGGTCATTGCTGATCGTTTATAAATGAGGGCAGCTCGTTCCTGTCCGTCTCCAAACACCTGCAGCGATGTTGCTGCCACACAGATTGGCCTTATTGTCAGCTGAGGATGATTAATGCTAATATTTACCTGGTGATACTTGTGCAGATCAGCAGTTTTCTAAACACCACTGACATTTGATGGGGAACATTTCATTCTAAAGGCTTTTATATTGAAATAAATTCTTATTATGAGTCCCTGATAATAACAACACAATTTGGTATTAGTGTAGGTGGAGAAATTAAAAGTTTTGACACTTTTAGTGAGGAAGTGATGGCTTTTTATCTATTTGTTTTTTTTTTTTTTTTTTGTGCAATGAAACAATACGGTGGGACAGACAGACAAATATGTGAACAGCAATATTTGTGGTCGTGTGTGTTACCTGAGAATATGATTGGTGGTTGCATTATTACAAAGATAGTTATGATGTTAATGGTGGTAAAGGCATTAATAATGAATGCTTGCCTGATAATAATAATAATTTTAACAATAATAATAATAAATGCTACAGTTATTAGACAGTCAATTGAAAAATAAATATAATAATAGTAAAAGAAATAAAAGAGAAAAAAATACAAATAAAAATAAAAGAGGACAAAAATATATATTTATATAAGTAACTGGCAGTGCCAATGTAATATTTTTTATGATGATGATAATAATAATAATTACAAAAATAATAATACTAGCAGGAGGGGGGACTGAAGCCAAGTCGGGAGTTTTTTTGTTGTTGTTGTTTTTTGCCTTTTTTGCTTTTTTTTCTGTTTTAAGTATAAAATAATGGGGGGTCTTGGGCACCACCAACCCATAGGGGACCAGCCCCAGGCCCCCAAACACCCCTGCCAGCACCCCCCTACACCCTTAGGCTCCCCAGAAAGTATGCAGGACAACACCTTACCCTATGTCTATATCTATATATATATTCGATTTTCATTTATTTATTTATTATTTTAATTTTTTTTATACATTATGCATTTACCTGAAAGACAAGCATGTTTATTTAACTCAAAGAAATGTGCTTTTGGTGGTTTTTGGAAGCTTCATTGGGGTTTTTTTGTTTTTTTTTCCCAAAAAGTGACATTCACTCAATGTCAACGTTATTACGTGCACTTATTCAATTGCTTTTTAACCCAAATAGCTAATCTGCTAACTCAATGCATTTATGCATGTAGAAAAGGTCAAGATGATCTGCTGACGGTCAAACTGATTAATATGTAGAAGGAAGGTGATTTAAAGGCCCATTCACACATCACCATATATACTGACTGACATTAACCTACAGTAAAGAGATCTGACGAGTAAAATGAAATGATGAGATAACACAATGTCACAGCCTGACTCTCGGTGTTTTAATTTTCAGCTCCTGGCTGCTGTTAGTGACACCAGCAGCTTTCGATGTTATCAGCCCATTAAATGTCCATTATCGGTCATCATCGGGGCGTAGAGGATGTAAAGCCCTGCTCTTACTCTGAGATGAGTGTCATCATGCATCAGACAGGATGGCGAATCATAGTCGTGCCATGGCGGTGCAACAGCAAAGCATAGCAGAGAGTAAAGATTTAAAAGAGCAATACAGGCTGTATTAAAGGGATAGTGCAGGGTTTTTTGAAGGTAAATGGCAGTAGCCTGGACTTTAGCAACAGCGATGAAGATTTGCTCTGCTTCTGTAAAGAAAGGGCCGGTCGCAAAAGCCACCCAATCATGCTTGTAGTCACGCTCTTAATTCGTCCAGTTTGACGACATTTACTCACCACTATGAACAGTTTCTCTGGTGCTCCAGTCCCATAGCAATTTCCTCAATTTCTTCATTCAGACCTGTTGATGTTTGTTTTCTCAAGTAGTCAAAGTTTCCAGTTTGGTTGCGCCTGCAGACAGTAGCTGGTCGGTGCGCTGTTGCTCAAATACCAGGGTTGCTATGCCGTGCACGTAAATTGTTGAAAATGTGTTACAGGCAATCACCGACCCTAGTTTGTGACATGTTTTCACCAAAAACTGTGGTGGCCCCATCTGCAGCAATATAAAGCCTGAGCTTTCATGCTGGCTCTTTCTGTACAGATGCAGAGCAGACCTCTATCACTGGGGCTAATGTTCAGACTAATGCCATGTACCTCATACAACCCCACCTCAGAAATCCAGAGCTGTCCCTTTAACGCCTGGTTAGGGGTGTGTGTTTACAGCAAAACAGACTATCTTGTTAATGTCAAAGTAGTTTTAGATTGTGCTGTAGGGTTTGTTTTATTGCTTAACATTTGTCAATTTAACTTGCTAACTAATCAACTGTTAATAAGTTAAAAACAGCCAGGGACCCTAGTGCAAGGATTTTAGGTCATTTAAAAAAAAAACCAATTATTCACGCTACTGCCACACCATGAGAGCTTCCTTTATCAGGACACTTGATTAAGAGGGAATTCTTAAATAAGAGGTTACATGGGACATTATACGTAAGAATTATTGTACTTGCTGCCATCTTGTAATTCCATAGTAGCTTACTTAAAGCTTTTTACTCGCTTATTATGTTAAAACTTAAAAAAAATCATGGAAGTTAAATTAATTTATTCATTACCACAAAGAACTAAATGTGTATGGCAGATAATTACCTAAAAACTTGATTATCAGGATGAGCAAATGTGAGAAATGTTACAGACAATATTCTGGCCCCACATTTTGGCGATATATATCGTATATGTAAGGTATTATTTTGGCAGAATACAAATGTTCATACATCATCTCCAGATGTCTACTTTTATGAATAAGTATAATTTGTTAAAGAATAAAATGTTGTTTTTCTTGCGTCACACTTGCTTTTGACACAACTGGCGAAAACATTGATCCTCAGCTAATAATTTCTTTTTTTTATTTTATTTGTGAAATACTAACATTAACAGAGACACAAAAGAGACAACAGAGAGAAAAATAAACTAAAAGAGTAATTAATAGTTATGGACAGACAAAATATAGACAAATACAAACAGGAAAGGTTTCAATAGTTTGTGGTTGATGCAAAGCACAACTGGGGAGGTAGATTTTCTTATTGAATATCAAGTAAGCAAGAGCAATGGAAAAAGTGGTGACGAGAAAAAAACAAATAAATAAATAGAAACCAAAATCAAATTAATTTTTTACATTTTAGGACACTGTAGTTGTGCATTTTGACAAAATAGTTGATAATGGTGGTGAGGATACACATATATACTCATGATAATTTCTTTTCAAGATTTATTCCAGTCAACTTTAATACTTCCAGCTTAAACCTAAAAAATGTTGCCCACCAGCTGTTACCAACCTGCCTGCAAACCTGCTCTTCATGTGAGTTATTTCTCACTCCATTTCAGAGAAGTTCACCATCTACACCTCCTCACATTTCATGTCACATTAGCACCTCTGCCCAGGGATTAATAAATGACAAGGACTTTTAGTCATGGAGCACAGTCTACATGTGGATATTTATCGCTGAATCTTACGGATAAATGAAATATGCAAATTTAATGGCGACATCTGCTGATGAATAATGGAGCGTGGCTCCCTGAGCGTGCATGCACGAGGTGATTACTACTTGTTGTTGTCTGGCTGTGTGTCAAAAGTTCAGTTTACAAGATATTTTACGGAATAAGGAGCCTCTTTTCGGAGGTTTTTAAGAATTCTTGCACCTCTGATGTCCCGTATCACACCCAAAATGTCGTCCCACTGATGTAATATTAGTGATAAAAATGCAACAAAGCTGTTTTCACGTCCTCAATGTTTCACAGTGCAACCAAAGAGCAATTTTTCCCGCCTGCTGGTCGAGCTGTAAGGTCATTCCATCAATTCTTGTCGACTTAGGTAACATCATTTCAGAGCAGACGGCGGCAGCTTTGCAGAGGTCGCTAATGTAATCAGGGGATGAAATGTCACAACAGCGCTCAAATTGCGCGTCTGTTTGGAAAGACGGACAACAAAATCCAAATTCTGTCTTTAATTCTAATGAAACATGATCACCCTGATGTTCTGAGTGACCCCACTAACACTGAAAACACCTCCCAGTCTTCTGTCATGAGGCTGTTATTGGATTTGTCCTTCCTCCACATCTCGCTGATTGTTCTTCTTGTGGGTCATGAGTCCTCGGGGGGATTGTTAATGGTTTTGTAAGTGAAAACACAAAATATAGGAAGCAGCAGAGATTCCTGGAAACAGGAGAGATGGTCTCTGCAGTCTGAATGGATGGAGGGGCCGGGGGCAGCACATGTTCTAGGTCAGTGGCCTCCAGCCGGGTCTTGATCTGATGTTTTCACGGGCCATTGCAGCAGTTGTGAGGCGGGGTTTGTGATAAGAACAAACAAGTATTATATATATTTATGATATTACTCAACATAGCACAAATCAGAGAATCATTATCCTGCTTGGGAAAGTGATAGCCTCCATAGGTGCCTGCGTTTGTCATGGCATCAACTCAACAAGAAGCTAGAAACCTTCCTTAGATTTTAGCAAATACTGACATTAAACCATCACACGATTCAAGTTTCCAGTTCCACCACATCCCAACGGTGCTTTATTAGATTGAGATCTGGTGTCTGTGGAGACCACTGGAGTACATCGAACCCACTGTCATGTTCAGGAAACCAGTTTGAGGTGATTGGAGATTTGTGATATCCTGCTGGAAGTAGCCATTAGAAGATGTGATCATAAAGGGATGGACATGATCAGCAACAATATCATTCTTTCAACTGTGCATGCAGCAACAAGAAAGAGACGGGCAGAGCTCGCCCCCTGCTAATTAGCTTAGCTCAAACACTGGGAGTCAACAGGTATAGCTAGCCTGCTTCTGCCTACAGTCATCAGATAAAATGCATTCTTAAATGCAAATTGCCTGCAAATTTAAGAATGACTCACAAACAAAAGGCTCAATCACAACTGTTCAAAAGAATCGGCTCGTATGTGAATGTCACATCTCAAGGTCAAACCACTGCGGAAGGTCAACAAAACAAAGCCTTAGGAGTAGAAGAAGATAATAGAAGATAACATAACATAAAAGGGTAAAAAATGAGTCACAACAAGCACACAGGACCGTTCAGAGTTGCTAAAGAGTTTATCTAATGACTGTGGGCAGAGGAAGGCAAACACTACCCATTGACTCCAAGTGTTTGAGCTAAGCTTATAAGCGGTGGGCGAGCTCTGCCCATCTCTTTCTTGTTACTGGTCACACAAATGAAGGAATGGTGTCTATCTGCTTGTCATGGACTCAGGAATGAGGCAAGACACAACAACAAAGAAAATGTTGGCGTATCTAGATGAGAACACCAATGCAGGGTTTGATACAAGCTTATTTCACTCCTCACTTTGTCTGTCATGACAGCTCTACACCGAAAGACAGATGTGAGAGAATCTGTTTGTTTTTCAAAATAAAACACCCCACAGACTCTGTCAGTCAATATGGGGAAATAAAATCAATCATTTATGTGTCTCCTCAGCCCTGTACCCATCCACGGCCTGGTGGTTTGAGACCCCTTGTTCTCGGTGCTTTGTGCTCACACATTTCCTGACAGCTCATGCACAAGCCGGATTTATGGTCAGGCAGAAAAAGTACTGTCTGTTCTAACAACAACAACACAAAAAGACAATGTGTAATGGACTTTTCTTTATAAACTAATATATAAATTTGGTGTTCGTCCCCTTTGGCCGAGCCTTAAAATAATGAAGAAAAACATCTTCAATCACTGTCACAGCACACTGGGGCAGAATCCAGTACACTGCTGGCATCACACTGTGTAACAATGCAGCACCGCATACACATTACATCCTTGGTTTGTCCCTTAAGCACTGATATTTGTATTTAATTTAGCCTCTCATGCGTGCAACACCTCGATCTCATTAGTGAGTAAAGTTTTAATATAGTAGACCTCCCCCTGCTCATTAGCTTGTCGTCGCCTGTGGTTCGTTAAAGCTTCAGTAAAGAGAGAAATCTGACATCCTTCAGCCAGAGGCGCCTCACACCCTTCTGTCAGCTGGACCTTTTATGGTTGAACATGTCGTTGGGTGTTATTCTCACACATCTACAGTGCACATCAATAATAATGCTCTTTAACTCAACACACTTTGAGCCTGTTTCTTGCTCTAGACTTGTCAAATACAAAAGCTTGTGTGTCTGAAAGTGTCAAATGTGACACTTCTGCAGACACTTCATCTTTATCAGGACACTGGGCTCTGGATTTTTGTTATGAAATGCAGTTTTAGCTCTAAATGTGAAAAATGTAACACATAAGACCCGGTGTCCAAAAAAGGCCCAAATTTATTTATTTTTATATTTTTCATATAGTTATTTATTTTATATATTTATATGAATTTCTTATAACTGATTTAATTATATCAGCTGGCTCCAGCCCTGTCTAATAATTTAACACTTTTAACTCTTTCAGTACCACTTTGAATACACAAAAGTTTACTTTATTTTAGGTGGACTAAAGGAAAGTGGGAAAGAATTATTTTCTGAAATAAAAGAGCCAGTAGGTTTATTTGTCTTGATTCAATGTTCTGGAAAATGTAATTGATTAACAGTAATATTGATTTGAATGCTGTTTTAATTTTAATATTGGATTAGATTTAGACGAAAATGCGACTCATAAGACCCGTTGTCCAAAAAATGAACATGTCAGAGTAACAAGGCAAATAAGTATATTAGTTTTCAATAAAAATTATTAAAGTCTGTTAAATAACTCCAGTCCCTGCCAAAATGGAATATTGCTATTTTTTCATGAAAAATTTAGAAAAAAAAAAAGCTTTATCCTGAAATTAAAAGTCAGTGGATTTTTTTTTCTTGGTTATGTTCTGGGAAATTAACCTGACACACCAGATATAACTTTCAACATAATTCACTTATCAATCCAGGCAACAGCCCACAGATGGTGTTTGGAAATGGGCAGAGCCTCACCCCATGCATGCAGCAGTGACCCGCTGAATGTGTTTTACGGTAGAATAGAGCTTCTGATCTCTGTTATTCAACAGATTGTTATTAAATTAATTATTTCCATTTATCTGCCACCCAGTTCTAAACTAGAGAGCACTCAGAGAGCACAAACCTCCACCAAGGTAGCTCACATATTGCTGCTACATCTATAAGCAATAGTTCCATGATAAAGTTACCATCATAATATGATTCCTTGACCCTGAAAACCCACACCTAGCACTCTGAATCATGTTGATATCATTTTTAGTTAGGCATTTATTGAGGGAAAATGATAGCTTGCTGATGGCACCACCAAATCTAATCATTTTTTAGTTGGGCCATTACCAACATCTCCTGAAAATTTCAGGAAAATCCATCCCCTAGTTTTTACATAATCTTGCGAACAAACAAACACACCTGCAAAAACATAACCTTGGCGGAGGTAATGATCTATGTCCTAGTACCAGTCCACAGCATGGTGGTTGGAGACCTCTGCTTTAGAGAAAAAGTCCTCTCAAAGGAAAGTTTGCCAACTGTTTTGATTGAGAAAAACAGGGAACTGAAACCAGGATCTGAGATTTTATTGATTTGACTGAAGTCTGAGACAAAATAAAAACACATTTTCAGACAGCCTGCCCGTCACTATGTTAGATAAATGATTATTTAGAGAGAGAAATATAGAATAGCTTTTATGTTGTGTTTTTGCTCTGTTGTGTTTCTAAAGAAAACATGATTTAGTCCTTTTCATTTGGTTCATGAGCTGTTTACAATCTGTGGTTTGAAGCAGTATGTCGTGTTATTATGTTCCATGTAGTCTCATCCAGGGAAAATGAAGAAGCCATTCATCCAAATACTTTTTAACAGAAAAAAAGCCCTGACATTCATTTTCCAGCCATTTTCTTTTGCATCAGTGTAGATCTGAAAAAGCTGCCGGTGGGAAATACACCAAAAGCACTCCAAGAACCAGCGCTTTGAAACACTCACACGGCTGAGTAAACAGCTCCCACTCACCTCTAACACGGTCTGAACAAATACTTTAATACTCTGACCTCAATTTATTCAATCACAGCTTTCATAAGAGCATTTCTCTTTTCAGCAGTACATGAAAAAGCTGCTTTTTGAGCAACCAGGTGAGGAGACAGACGAGCTAACAGTCTTCTGCAGCATCCTGTTTGTTGATTACTGAAACAAGTATTAATGGATTTTTAGGCCACTGTGCAACCATGTCCTCTGGTTACATGGATAAAGTATAGGTCCGCTACTGAAAAGAATTAAGGCAGTTGCTGCATCAAGCTGTAAACTTTGACAAATATATGTTCTCGTTCAGTTAAATGGTTATTTTTCAAGGAAATTGAAATTTTATGCCACTGTACCGGCAACATCAGAGGTCATGGGGCATTTTGTTTCCTGGTTGTCCTTGAGTCAGTCTGTCCTTGCACAGCAGCTGGATCAGCCTGATTTAATGTCTGTTATCAGGCAAATATTTCCAAGCACCAATCTACACCAAATCAGTCTTTTAAAGCGGGAAAAGGTGAGAGCTACAAGCCAGACAGCAGCAGGAAATGAATGGTCGTACGGATATTAGCATTGATGCTAACAGCTTCAGGAGCAGTTTTTATCAGATCTTGACTGTTCTTTATTTAATGAAAACAAATAACAATGCTGCAAACTTTTTGATAGAAAGAATTTTTTTGGGTCCATCTCTGACATGTTTTACTGATACCTGATACCATTAGGTGCGTCACTTAAATCAGCGGGTCAATGCAGGATTTTTCGTGTCTTAACCTGCGAGTGACTCCTTTCCCACTGCCAGCAGACCCGAGTCTAATCGGCTGTAGATGAGCTGCATGGCTGTTTTTTTTCCTTCTGCCGCATCAAGCTGATGTCATCACATTGAAGTCATCATCAGCGCGACGAAACATGACCACGTAAACAATGGAAAGGAGCATGGACGCCGTGGACACGGTTTTCTATACTTTGTACTTTTTTCCCTCTTTAAAAATGTACAAACTCGGCGCTGATGATACAAAGGCGGATGGAATTTGTTGCTGAGATGGCCAAGAGTCACACAAGTTACAGACAGAGGGGACGATGTTATGCCGTGAGCACGTAACGCCAACGTCATCCGTAACTTAGCGGGTTGGTCTGGGTGTGATGTTCTCACGAAGCCAACCGGAGATGAGCCGATAAAAACCCGTGTCGCTTGCAGGGCAAATCGACCCGAGTCGAAATGCCGATTAGACCCTTTCAAACGGCAGACAGGAGCCGATTGTTAGCGGATTTACACAGGTTTTTTGGCCAGTCTGAAAGGGGTATGAGAGAATGTTCTACGGTGTGGCACACACTTGGTATTTGCACCACCTAATGCATCATCTGATTGGCCTGTAGTAAATGTGATTGATTGAAAGGTTGTCCAGTAACCTGCTGGATCTACTTTTGAAAGGTTCTGCCCATACCCAAACTCTTTCTTTGGGCTGTTGCCCAGATGGACCATGTATTCGATACCGATCCATCAGGTGAGTCAGGTTAGATCATGTGATCAAGTTTTTTTTTTTTTTTTTAACAAAAATCAGCCGACACTTATCAGTGACTGATCTATCGGGACATCTTTACTTATGAATGCAAGAAAACAGGACTGCTTGAGAATTTTTTCTTAAAACTTTACAAAAAGTGCTCTCTCTGACTTTGAAAGGAACTGTTATAATGTTTGACAACTCCAGGTCAGAGGTCAAGGCCAAGGAGCTTCCTGCTCATCCATTGCTTGTGCAACCAAAACTTAGAAATGGTTAAGGGATTTCCTTAAAATAGAGCGAAGATGTTCTCTCTGATTTAGAAAGGCACTGCCATGATTTTGATGATCAGAGGTCAAAGGTCAGGACTATCGGGCCCCTTGCTTACCCATTGCTTGTGAATTACATATATTTTATGGATGCTTGAAGAAATTTTCTGAAAACTTTGTACAAATGTCTTGTTGAACAGACAGTTATGATATGATTTTGGAGGTCATAGGTCAGGTTTTAATGCAATGAAGCCTCTTGTTCATCCATTGCTTGTGAATGCAGTATCTCAGGAATGCTTGTTTCTTCCTATTACACTTATGGGTGCACTGTTTTTTAAGGTCAAAGATCAGGGTAATCCGGTGTCATGTTCATTCATGCTTACAGAATAGTATCTTGTGATTATGCAGATGAAGGGAACTAGAGTTACAGCCATTAGGATACATGGTGTTTTTTTAGTTCTTGTTATATTCATACGTTTTGTATTTTTTTTTATCTTGACACCATTTACATGTCACTTCAGTCTTTGCTGAAACAAAACCGTTTCTGAAGTGCTGAACCATTTGGTAGTGGTCGTCTTTAAGAGTGAGCATGAATTGAAGTGATGAACAGGCTCGTTGTCTGATTTTACACCAGCAGCCCTGTAAGTGTGACAGAAGTGTCGGCCCCAGAGGCCTGAAGCTCTCACCGTGACAGACAGCTCAGCAGCCATTATGACACAACAGATACATGAGGAGAAGCACCCAGAGAAGCTCTAAGACTAAAGAGGAACACAGGATTTGTTAGAGAGAGACAAGTGTGACATCAGTGATGCAAGACAGTCAAATGAGACAAATGTAACACTGAGGACGGCTTCATTTCCTCCGTGTCAGCCTTCCACTAATTATGAATATTCCGTGTATAAAACTAGACTAATACAGTCTTTTTGAAAGTTTGATTTATTTGGGGTGATGTGAAACTCTCACAAACTCTGGTGCGGACCAACCAAAGTCTGGTCCTTAAAAAAATACATGGGTCTCAGTTTGCTTCCAAGAAAACCAGTTTCATTTGCAGTCGGTGTGAAAGCTTTCCGAACCAAACAAGGACCAAAAAGCAGTGAACTGTGGCTTGTATGGTTGAACAGTTAGTGGGCTCCATATCAGACAGCCTGCGGGAGGAAGCCATGATATTGATTTTAAAAACAGCTACAAAATGCCACATTCAAATGTTAATTCAGTTGATACTGAACATAACTGAAATAAACATATCACCGATAGAGTAACAGTCCTTCCAAACCAACAACAAACTAAAGACAAACTGCATCAACTCTGAGAGACAGACTGAACTGACATCAATTCTTCTTGTTTCCAAATATTTCCTGTTTATGCACTCATTTCACTTCACCATTTGTCTTTTTAGGTATATTTCAGTATTTCTTAAGTTGGCTTGTATCAGGTTGTTGACAATAGTCAGTGAAGTGGCTGAAGGGCCCCCATCAGCGCTGCACCTTTAAGCAGAATGAGCTCAGACAACCAGTGAGATACAAGGCTGTTGGTGGGTGCGGTTATTTTGCATAATGAAATTATGCACAAAACTATGTTGGGTTCAATGTTTGATTGGGTGTAAAATTTCAGAGCACTTAATTTTTCCTCCAGTTTGGAACTATTTTACGATGCAGTAAATGGCCATGTGTTCTTCCGCCTGTGGCATTAGATAGCAGATGTAGCTTTATCTGCTAACCTGTGATTCAGACGCAACAACAGGAAAGTTTGTGGGCATTGGCTTACAGGTAACTCCAGATCTCTCCTGCTCCTCAACTTCCACAGAAGTTAGTTCCCTATGTCTTTTGGCCCTCTGAATCTCTTCTTCTGTTTACTCAATAATGATAATAATAATAATAATAACTTTATTTATATAGCACCTTTAAAAACAGATGTTTACAAAGTGCTTTAACAGACAGAACAAAAGCAAAAAAGGCAGAACTTTGAGCACAATAAAATCAACAAAATCAACAATCAGGTCGACAGAGACCGAAAGAGTCAGAGGACAAGAAACAGAGGGTCATGTTAATTAAAACAACAAAAGGAAAGAAAATGGTAAACTGGTGCGAGGGAGACAGCTGACATATTTGTTTTATATATAATGATAAGGAGACAGTAAGACAATTGATAGATAATAGGTTTATAGATACACAAATTGATGACAGTTGTTAGATCATAGATGATGGATGATAGATGATAGATGACTGCATCACATCAGGAAGTAAAAAGGAACGTCATCGTCACTGGTGTCAAAATCACTCATATTTGGTTCTGTATTAGTTTCCATGGCTGTTGTGTCTTTCTGAGTCCATAGAGTGAAACAGCAGATAGACAAGCTCAATGTGCACAAGCGGAAGAGCACATTCAGTAAACATTTGCTGCATCATAAAATAGTCCCAAACACAAAGACTTCCAGGAGGAGAAATAGAGTGATTTAAAATATTTCACCCAATTGGCATTCAACCCAACATAGATTTGTGTCTCATTGTTACATATAACTCACACAAGTACAGGAAAAAAAATTGTACCACTGTTGAAGGTTTTGTTCTGTTTGGAAGAAGGCACAAGTCCAGATTAGATCGGTTAGCTAACCATTTATTGACAATATGTGAAACAATAAAAAAGTTAGTAAAAAATCACTCAGCTGAGTGCTCTGTTCTGCACCTCCAGACAAAGTGTGCAGCTTCCCTTCAAAAACAAAAACTATTCTGCATGGTGCAACATAACATTTTATACACAGCGAATGGGTGGGACAGTTCTAGTTTGCCTCACAACAGAATATTTTGACAGTTGAAGTGTGATGAATCTTGCGGTTATTTTCCTTACCCAGGTCGGTTCGACCTGAACTGAATGTTTGCCTTCAATGTTAACTGCAGGTGTGGGTATGCAGTCATTAGGGAGTCAAAGCTTGGCGAGGTTGTTTTCCTTTCAACACATTCTCAAACATCCAAATAAAAGAACCAAAGTAAAACACAAGATCTTATACACTTCAAGCTTAGGAGGTGACATAATAGGTAATGTTGAAATCAAACCTCATGACTGATTTTATAAGATATGTCTGCCATGAAAAGGTCAATCACAGTACAGGGGGTTAACAGTAGGTACTTTCACTTCAGCTAAGTCAGCATAATAGCAGGAACTAAAAATATCAGACAGGAAACAAGAGCACAGTTCATTTTGTATAATGTTACTTTCTTAGGTTAAGCAGTAAAAACATGAAATCATTGAATCAGTGTTAGCATAAATTGATATTTATGGATAAACGTTAGAATTAACTCGTACATAATCTAGCACCATCAATAGCAGTGTACCTTATAGGTACAATGGCCTCATTCTCCTCAAAGGGGCAGCACAGCTGGAAGCCCTTTCAGCCACTTCACTGGCTATTGTCAAGTACCCATAACAACCCAACTTAAATACTAGAAAAACACTCCGAGAGCGCAGACCTCTGCCAAGCAGCTCAATTCCTGCAGTGGCTTTTCCACAACCCCTGTAAAAGCTACATTTCTGGATCACCAGGTCCAGAATAGTGCCAGGATCCAGACCAAACTCAGCTTAATATCCTGTATTAACACAACAAGTTTTGGGAAAATCACTTAATATTTTGATTTTATATGAATTAGTGAATGACGTCAATGGGGTTGCCCATTATAAAGTTAAATGTCTTTTTTGTGATGTCAATCTGGATCGGATCCAGATGAAATTTACCTTGATGACAGAGACATGGACCTCATATTATCCCGTGAAATTGGAAGCGAATCTGTTAAGAAATGGCAGAGATGAGTTTTTTAATTCCACAGAATGTTAAGCTATGGGATTTTTTGAACTTTTGGGATTTTTATTGCATTCAGACCAATATCCATATCACTGCCACAATTCAATGTCTTCTTCATTGGACCAAACAACACCTCTGGTAACATTTTCATGTAAATCCATCCATTATTTTTCCGTAATCTTGCTAACAAACAGATTAACAAGCAAACATGAGCCAGAAAAAAGCATAACCTCATTGGCGGAGGTAATGATCTATATCCCTTTAACACAAAGTTAAACCTCTATAATGGGTGTAAGTTTTCATGGTTGTAAAAGGTCTGTTCTTGTATCTATGTAATCTTTTGAATATGAAATCTTTCCTCTACAGCTTTATCCAAGAAAAGCTTGAATGTAGGTTCAGCAGAGAGGAGGTTCATGGTAATAGATGTCAATCATGACTTTACCCTTTGATTGCACTTTATTGCGAGTGGGCTGGTATAAAATTATCCAGTGTAAGTGAGTGTTTTGATTACACAGGGGGCTGAAATGAAACAGACACAGCAGAGTAAGGTCAGTGAGCCGGCGCAGTGGGAGGAGAAAATATCAGCGGCCTGTGTGAAACACATTTTTCATTAAAATGAATGCGTTAAAGAGAAAAGTCAAACAGTGGCTTGAATACCAATCTGTCCTCTGTAAGCAGAGCGTGAACAGCATTATAAACCAGGAACACCTTCATGCACATTTCTCTGAAGGCTTCTTTGGAGCTTCCTCCCCCAGTGTTTGCATTTTGAAGCTGCGACGGGGCGTCCCCGAAGGTGCTAATTTCTAGTGATGTTATCTGCTCCCCAGTGGTGGACCCTCCGTGATGTGAATCTATCTCCATGAATAAATAATAAAAGTCCTTCTTCCTGGACTCAGTAGTGCAGCCTATGCCTCACTCTCACTACAGTGTATGTGTCCTCCATCTGTGTGGCTCTCTGTGACAGAATGCATCAGTGTCATTAATGAAAAAGTGATTGTCGGGTGAGAAATCGAGAAGCCCGCTGTGTGTGACCCAGACCAGCACACTGGGCAGGGCCTCTGCTGGGCTATTGAGCAGTAACATTGGTTTATTGATTAAAGAATCAGGCCCCAGGCGAGCGAGGCGCTGAGATCCTCGCAGGCAGAGCTGAGACACAACAGAGCATGAGAGCAGATTTTTTTAGCCCTCGGCCCCACGAGAGCACGACATTCTCCAAATTGGCACTGAAATGCAACAATTGACTATTTGCCTCACTACACCCTCCTTGGTTACTATTGCTGCACATGTCAGGCTGCGTGTTGAATTACGGCACATGGAGTTTACAATTGAGAATAATGACCCAGAGCAGGGGGGAACCAGCTGAAAGCCAGAGATCTTCGTGATCATGAGTCTGTGATGCCTCACAGCTGCTTTTCTCTAAATGATTGTAAAGGTTTTAGGCTCCACGACAGTTTTAACTCAGGATGTTTATGACTGCCAAGCGGCTGGGATTTTGCAATCTGCTAAAGCCTGTTGAGCTGATTCTTCTTTTCTTTATGTTTCCTGGCAAGTGGCAACGATCATACAAAGTACATTACTGCCATCTACTGTGCTAAAGTGTGGGCCAAGGCTAACCTGATATGACCTGTGTTCAATATATTTCACTAGTCCATCAACCCATAGAAAGTGTTTGGGAATGGGCAGAACCTTTCAAAAACACATCCAGCAGATGACTGAACGATCATTCCTTCAATCACATTCATTACAAGCCAATCAGACGATGTAGTTGGCGGGCGCTATCGCCACAGTTTAAAGTGCAAAATGCAAGCCACTTCACCGAACAAACTCTCCAAAGCATGCCGGAATCAGAATCAGAGTCAGAATCATCTTTATTGGCCAAGTATGTTTGTGACATACAAGGAATTTGGTTTCAGCAGGTGGTATCGCTCACGGAATAACAGCAGCAAATATAAACATAAATATACTAGAAAAATATATGTATATATATATATGTATACACACCTAATTTGAATAGAAGAAAAATATGTGCACTTAGTAGAATATGGATATGTACACTTAGTTGAAAAAGAGAAAAATATGTGTTTATTCTATATGTGTGTACACTTGTGCAGAGAAATAAATATATATACAATTGGTGCAAATTACACATTGTAGCACAATTGGATCAGTGGCCAGTGAAGGTGAGTATATGACCATTTAGCAGTGCAATAGGTACAACATTCAGCTATTTAGAAGAGCAAAAGTGGAGCAAAAAAGTGGAGCAAAAAAAAGACTAGAAAAGCGTTATATAAGCTCAAGTCCATCGACTTCTTGCCGTCGTCTCGCTCGTAGCTCTCACCTCTTCTTGCTTTAAAGCAGTGATTCTCATCTGGTGGGTCGCGGACCCTTTTTCAGTGGGTCGCGGGCCTTTGCCTGGCCCAAAAATGTTAGGAAAAAAATGAGTGCAGTGAGCTGTGGTCCATTTACACTCCAGGGTGATGCATGTGTTAACTAGCATCACCCTGTGATGCTAGTTAACACATGTTTTAATAGAAAGGTGTTTTTTATATGTTCAATAAGCAGGAACTCCGCTAAAGCTATATGTCTTTAAGATTTCTGAAACAACTTCTCAGTAGCTGGACTTTTTTATTCCATTTTTGAGCACGAACGCTCTGGAGTCTGTTAAAAAGCGCTGAGGTTACTGAAGTGTTTTGTGTGTTCTGAAAGCCTAATGTTATTGGTTAACTCAGTGCTGCTGATTGAATATTATTAATACAGACCTGTTTAGTATGTGTCCGCTGGTGCAGGGTTATCACAGCTACAGTTAGATTTAAACTCTTGAAACCTGAGATGCACTTTTTGGTTTCAATTAAAATTCAGCTAATTGAGTGGAAAAGGGTTTCATACATTTGAGAAGTTGAAAATTTTCCTCGATTTGGGTCACAGCTTGACATTAAGAGATGATGGTGGGTCCCAAAGCCGGACCAGTTGAGAACCAATGCTTTAAAGGACTCTGATTGGGCTGTGTCACTTTGGGTCAAGCACAATCATTGTAGATTGGAGCTTGGCACGATTGATCTGCCTAATTACAGACACTGACTCAGGTGGATCCAGCTGCTCTGCAAAGTTAAACCTGACACACTAGATAGATAGCTCGATAGATACTATATAGGAAATGTTTCACTACTCCATCAGGGCAACAGCCAAAAGAAGGTGTTCGGGAAGGTAAACCTTTTAAAATATATCCAAAGGCAAATGGATGTTTTTTCTGTCGATCATATTCAATATGAGCCAACTGGATGATGGAGCAGGTGAGCTCAACTACTGGGGAGTAAAGTTCATAACGCGAGCCAAGATCTACATCACACTCTCATCATATCTGCCAGAAGAAGGGCGATAATATCTTTTCCATGGAAAAATGCTTTCAGTGTTGATCTTTGCTTTTCATTTAATGGAGAATGTTGTTTCTATATTTAATGAATCCACTGTTTACAAGCTTGCAGCCACTTCTGAGAACTAACTTCTCTAAATAATCCAGTTTCTTTTAAAATTTGATCAGGGCTGTGTGCTCCCTCTGCTTAATCCAATAATGTAGCTGATTTTTGTTTCCAGTCATGAGAGCTAAAGTAAACAGTAGACCAACTAACAGCTAACATCCTCAGATGATAGCATCTATTACAGAGCAAAATAAATCTTATGAGTGATTTATTTGGACCTTCATGACAATCTCAACTGAACTTTTACATTTGAAATATGTAACCTCTTTGTAACAATTGAAATAATGTGAAATTATCCATAATTCATTGCCTTTGCATTGTAAAAATGTAACAGAATTATTGCTAATCCAAAAATGATGAGGCTGTCAGTCATCAGATCTCGATTTAATAGAGCCCGTTTGGGATTTGGTGAAGCAGACCAACCTGGTATTAGTAAGGTATGCCTAATAAATGTGCATCTGAGTGTTTATTTGGCCTCTTATAATTTCTTTTTTACCTCATTTGGTAAGTGGGGATTTCTAATTTTACACCCTTAGTGCATATAAAATCCACTTTACTTTATTTGGGAGTGGGGGGCCTCCACTCAAATGAATGGAGAAAAACTGCAGTTTTTAGACCACCAGTTAGGAGGACGTGTTTGTTTCAGGCGATTGTGGATAATGTTGCATGTCACTAAAATTAGTGCTGGAGGAATTATCTACTTGATTTAGCTCCCAGGTGTTGCTCCAGATGTTTCATGCACATCAACTGAGATGTTTCCTCCTGTTGCTCTGTGGCAAAAAAACAGCTTGATTAGACTTGATCCTTGTACAAATTCTCATTTAGTGTAGAAACATCATTTATCAAAATGAATATTATATCTGTTTAGACTAATGACAGCTTGTCACAACAGTGATGTGGGTGGTACAGCCACAACACCATATTATAATATTTAAGGGACTGAAGGATATCGTTCTGTAAATCAAAACAGGAACACTCGAAACATTTTTTTTCATGGTGATTGCAGCTTGCAGGCAGCATTTATCAGAGCAAACAAACAAAGGGAAGTTTTTTATATTTCCTGAGTTACTGTCATGATGACCCTCTTTCTCAAAGTAAAGTCTGATATATATTTATGTATATAAATGTATATCAAACTTCTCTTCAATTCAATGATCTACACGGACCCATAAACTGGAGCACACCAAACGCGCTCAGACCAGCAGAAACAAATCCTCCCCTCTATATCACACAGTCTTCAGTCCGAGAATACTTGGGATTCGCCTTGAATAGCAATGAAGAAAGACAAGATGACAGGGAATTGAGGACATTATTCTCCATCTACAGTGATTTTCAGTTTTTTGTGTAGATTGAGCCCACCAGGGAGGAAACAGTATATAAATGCAGGATTCCCACATGTCCTGGAAAACCTGAAAAACCTGGAAAATGATTGACCCATTTTCCAGTCATGGAAAACATATGGAAAATGAGGGAAAGTATAATGTTCTGGAAAAGCTTGAATTGTCCTGGAAAGTTATTTATCTTCCTTCTGCCTAGTTAGTGAACAAAAATCAAACACAGGGAATGAAGTAAAAATCTAGATAAAATAATGCAAGTTAAGTAATAATATATAAAAACTCAAACTAATGGTGACAAAAAAGAAATAATAAAAAATGGCACAATAAAATTTGGGCTACTTAAACAGTAAATCAACAAAATATATTTATAAAAAAAGCAGAGTAAATAAAGATTGAAAAAATAAGAATAAAACATAAATGTATAATAGAAAGACACTATATAAAAGCCAGATTAAAAAAATAGCCAGCAGACAATGGTCATGCCTGAGACTTCGAAATAAATAAATCTTAAGTTCAATATGATAAGGTGGAGCTAGCTAGAGGTATAAGTCATCAACCTTTAATTTTGTTTTGTAGTTTAACCTGAGAATTGCCCACACCAATATTATAACTTCACTTGGTTATGTGACACTGGAATCTGTGGGTGTCATTGCAGTATTATATGATAAATTTGTCATAATTTCTAAGAATGTCAGGGAATGTTTGATATTTCATAGATTTGTTTCAGCCATAGACTGCACATCTTGTAAATCAGACCTCTGGGGCGAAAGAGGCATAAACGTAGCAATCTGGGTAAATGTACAAAATGTGAGGTACAACTGTAGTAAAGGACGCAAGTGTGTTTGGGGGGTGGGGTGGGTCGAAAAGAGTGGGAACCCTGTAAATGTAGAAAACTGCCCTGTATTGCAATGTTAACAAATCATCAAAATAAATCCTGGATCTGCGTTCATTCACCACCAAATCAAATCACTTCTGTCTTGTACTATGACCAATGTCCCCTAAAAGTTTAACCAAAATCCATGGAGGATGTCTTGAGTTATCTTGCTCACAAACAAACACACCAACAAAATGCCAATCAGCAAATGGACCAACGCCAACGATAAAACATAACCTCATTGGCGAATGTGCTGGTATTTACAAGTGTCAGACATTTTTAAATATGCGACAACTGATGTCACCTTAGTTCTACGTGTTGTAGGCCTGTGCTTAAAATATCGATATGGCAAAATGTCGTCATAACTCTGCTGATGCGTGTATCTTTACAGATACTAAAGAATCGATACAGCTGTGACAGCTGTTGTCGATACACTTTAGGTGATGTTGGCACAGTTCAAAGTCGAAGTCAAACTTCATGAATGAAGCACATGTTCAAAATTTAGGTCTGAAATCTTTGAGGACCTACATTTAAGTGACTTGAGTTGCAGAAAAGTCTTTTTCTTTTTGCAATGAAAAAACAAATTTACAGTTGTCAGGAACTCTGATAAAGGTGTAATAAATGTCCATAATTTATGCTTAACGGGGTTCGTATCGTGAGGTTGCATGGAATACCCAGCCCTAGCATGTTGTGACTTGGCTTGACACAGTTTGAAGTTTCCCTGTACTTCCGCTAAAGTTGTCCAAACATCAGCGTCTGAATGCAGCTTAAACAGTCTTAATAATTTAGAGAAACATTTTCATGGAGATATTTCAGCATATTAGCCGTAAAAGTTGAAAATATAGTCCATTTGACAGGAAAATGGTTATTACATATGACTTATGATATTGTCAGGCTCTTCCAAAAATATGTGGGACCATTCAGAAGTTTAACTCTGGCACTGCCTCTGTCTCCAGCGTTCACTGCTGTTAACATGGCTGAAAGTTGTCTGTAAGATCCTCCACACCAGTCGCTGTTTGGCCCAATAAACAGGATGAAGTGAGCTGAGTGGGTGGAAAAATGTAGATTACCAGATCTGGATCATAGCCGTCAGGTTAAAACCTGTTAAATACTTGAGCCAAGGGGTTTTGAACCTTCTTACTCTAAATCTTGAGTCTTCTTTCTCCACCTCTTCTTGATGGCTTCTATAAAAACAGAACAAAATGGCTGTAATTATTGCAATGATCACAGCAGTAAAGGCTCAGGCCTTTAAGAAGTGGCATTTGGTCTTTCCCTGACAGCTGAGACAGACATTTTCTGGGTGTTATCTCCCTCCACAGGAACACACAGTGTCTCCAGTGCTCCTTTGAGGTCTACAGTGAAATGTTGTATCAATAAAATACAGAGACAGTGGACAGTGACTATGAATTATTGAAAGGAGCATTGGTTCTAATCTCCACAGTGCAGTTAATTTGATGTTCTTGTTTTCCTGTTTGGGATGCAACCTGCAATGCACCACCAACCCGGCCCCTGCAAGTACCTCGGCCGGAGAGGAGGAGGAGGAGCGGACCGTGTGGGAACCAAATGAATGATCGGCTGACGCTAATGTCCTCTGCCAGCCAAGGTCTTGTTTAATAAACCTCAAGATGAGACGGGCTTGCGAAAAATAATGTGATCAAAACATAAGCCTCGTCGATTCAGGCCCACACACCTGAAGCTTCCGCTGATAATGAAAGAGGAATCTGTAATGAGTGCGTGTTTGGAGGACGGGGGTTGTAAGTGCATCCTGCAGGTTCAGGAGCTCCACAGGCTTAAGGCTTGTGTAACCGGTATCACGGCTCTGGAGTGAATATCAATGTCTGAGGCGGGCGGCGAATGGCTGGGAAATGTTCACTCAGCAGAGCGCGAGCCGAACTCTCATTCATCTCACTGAAATAAAGTCTCGTGTTGCTTTTCACACTCACAGCAGGTGGGAAAGCCGCCGCCGCCGCCGCACCGACTTTTGATTGGAATACAATCAGCCGGCTCGAGATTCAACAAATTGGTTGATAAAGACGGCTGCTTATTATCTCCCAGCCGCATCAGGACAGGGGAATTGAAGTCCCAGGCTTTCTAATTAGTCGTTCTTATTTTATCATAATCGATTCGAGACTGGTGAGGGGAAACTCAGCCAGCGGTGGGGGAGTTTGCAGAGAGATTTGCTCCGGTGAAATGACTCTGCTGCTGTGAGCCTGATAGCTGCAGAAACATTCCAACAGCTGTGCGCTCTTTAGCGCTGCCACAGAGGAGAAAATGGGGCAAATTAAAGCATTGAATTTCACTCTCTCGAATCCGAGTAAAGGATGGGATGAAGCCGGGAGAAAATTGAAAATTACAAGTACATGAATGGATTCACATCTGAGAGGGTGTAAGAGGGGTCCAATGGCACTCCGCTGATGTGGTTTGGGAAAAATCCGGAAAGTCTAGTCTCAGAAAAGTCCAATTATTGGATGAATTTCTGGAGTAGAGAGAAGTAGAGAAACATTCGGCTCACTTTGTAAGTTAAAACAATAAGAAGGTTGGAATACTTGCTTTGAAACTTGAATTATGCACAACGTGACCTATTGATGTAGCATTATTCATACATAAAAATGCAGCCCAAAGTGCTTTACAGAGGAATTATAGACAGAAAATAAAAACAAATGAACTGCCACAGACTAAAACAGGCAGGAAGAAAATAAAATATGAATAATAATGCATTTATTTATAAGTGCTTTTCTTGACAGCCAAGGGCACTGGAACAACAATAAATACGATTAAAAATACAAAACAACAAATTAAACTTTGAACGAAAATGAAGTATTAGACGGGAAAAATACAATGTAAGGTGGAAAACGCAACAATAGTGTTCAGTGTGTTATGATATTCCTGAAATACATTGATTATTGCTGTATTGTGATATTATTGAGATCTTGTGTATTATATATAGAGCCACCCTGTGACTCTCATCCCATACTAACATGCCAACAAATTCAGCTCTAGATTCATCTTAACTTAACCCAACTCATGTTTCATGGCAAAATGGCCCTTTTAAAGCAGCGATGTGGTGATATTGTGATTTTATAGGAAGATAATTGAACACCAAAAAAATAAATATGTTGTAATAAAGTAAGGTTTACTAGGCTGTGCCCTCAGCCTTCACTGATTTAGTCTGTTTGCAGCTATACGTGCTTTATGGGGGGTTATTTCTCAAACAGTGTGCTTCCCATCACCATAAACGTCTCAGTGTGGGATATCTGCATCCTCTCAGCCTAACAAATTCTATAAGAGGAGACACTTTATTTGAGCCTACACTTCCTCCAACGCCATGCGGAGCAGCTTGTCTTCAGCCTCCATGTGGCAGAAGTAATTCACATCAATGACGCCGTAACATGCAATGGCATTTAATGTCCCCACAGCTCTGTGGTGAGAGCCAATGGCGCTGTGATGTACGTTCGATTCTCCAGCTGAGAATGATGAGAGGTGACAGTGGATTTGGTCAGGATTGGTGTGACGTACACTCCCTGAACAGGAGCACAGCAGCTGATAATATTTCATCTATTCTGTGCAAACGAGGGACCAAAGTCTCAGGAAAAGAGATCAAACTTCTGGGCTTTTTAGGAGGCACAGACATCTAAACCAGGGATGGATTTGCATATGATTGTAGCGAAGAATTATGGTTATCTATTATGTAACAGATCACAAAAATTTGTATGAAATCAAACGTCCGGATTGCCTCCCTAAATCCATTTTTCCAGATAAAAATAAAGTGTCATTTTTCAGATTATACACGGAGCTCAGGGATCCCGCATTTCTAAATCTACAAAGCTTGGATTCTTCACACAGCCCTCGGCTCGTCTTGTGTAACGTTATCTGCTTTATATCACCATATTCAGCATACGAGTCTCCTCTGTTACACAATCCAGACCGTATTTACTCAAATTCACAGAACAAAGACATGAAAGCACTCGGAGTCTGTCACAGCATATGTAGCAGAGGTGCTTCTCTAACAATGCATGTGAAGAAGGGGCTTATTATTCCTTAAAGAGGCTGAAGCTCGCCACAAGTGCCAGAGCAACAGATGCACGAGGCTGCAACAGATGTGTACATCACGCCTCATGAATAAGTCCGAGATCCATCGCAGGGAACTTCTCAGAACACATTAAACACACATTAACACTTTCTCTGCCAACGTTGGGTTTGTTTTACCAGAAGTAAAGCAGCAAACAGTCCTGTAAAGTAAGGCTGGGCAATAAATCAAGTTTTTAAAGCTGTCATACAGTATGTACGTCAAACACAATACAGTGTTTTGCAGATCCTTTTTGACCTATATTTAATTGAAAACACAACAAGACAAGATATTTAAAGCAGCACTATGTAAGATTCCGGCTTTCTGCTCTCTAGGGGCCTCTGTGGTCGTTGAGTGTAACTGCACTGTCGTAAAACAAAGCGCCTCACACCAACGTGCATTTGTTGACATACAGAGGGAGGAGAAGTGAGCCGACAGGACATCCCGAGAGACAAGTAAACCATGTGGACTGATAAGGTACAGTCTGATCATGTTTCTTTTCGAATAAATCATCACGTACTTACAAGTCCAACAATAACAGGGCGAAATCAGCATCAGTCAGACATCCCTCCTCGTCTTTCAGCTCACGCCAGCGAGTGAACGCCAGGCCAGTGTTTATCCCTGTCCGGGCATTTAGCTTGTTACTCTCCCGCTTACTTTTTTTCGTCTCCTCCAATAAAACTTTTCTTTTCTTCAGGTTTTTTTGCTGCTTCCGTCATGATAACAGCTCTACGTTTAGTTTTCTTCTTCTTTTAATGTCCGGCAGACTAGGCGCAGCTAAGGCGTATTGCTGCCCTCCACAGGACTTTAGCGCTGATTAGTCAGCGCACACGTTAAGCTTTCTCCTCGACTTCTGTCTTTTAAACGAATGGGGAACGAGGGGGAAGTGACGTACACTGTAAAACAGTCAAAGCTGTAAAAATTTGTAGTTTTTTTTAGTGTGAAAGGGTTCCTACCATCCACATCGAAGTTACATGCCAGTGAAGGCGATACAGACTCCCTCAGACCATGACAGAGGTGTCATTCAACCTGTTGTAAGGTGATGTACCATCACAATGACTCTAGAAATATTACATCAGGGTGGAAAAACTACATGAAAAAAATGTTTACAGTAACATTTACAAACATGACAGAAAATAACATCATACCATCAAAGATTCAAAGCTATTATGCTAAGGCGAGGATGAAAACTAAAGATAAGAATTGTTTCCAAATGTATTTATCAACAAAAGACATGCATGTACACTCTTTAAAGTCCTCGACCAACGGCAGTTATTACAACTGAAGGGCTAAAAGAGCATCTTTGACTGTCTTTACTTAAAATTAAAGCTGCAAGCAGCGTTGGACGGGTCCTCGCTCTGTCGCACGTCCCTCATGCACGTTTGACCTCCGTTTTGAGGGTTTCATCCCTTTTTGACCCTTTGACCCGCTCAAAGATAGACTGATGTGTGTTTTTGCAGCTCTGTCAGGAGTGTCAGACTTTATAATGGGTGTGTATTATTCCATTTTCCCGCCTTCAGTGAGTCACATGACCAGCTCCAATTTCACTCACAGCCTCACAGATGCCACAATGTTGACCAAATCTCTCTAAAAATGTGCAATTTTGATTGGAAATTTTGTCAGGAATCCATCCGTGTAATATTAAAGCTGTAAGACTTTTCTTTTTTTGTGTGGAGGCCAAACTTCCACAGGTTGTTCAGAGCTGAATTCTCTTCCCCCATTCATTTGGATGGGGAAAGCTGGCTGGGCTTCTTTGAGGTTGACCAACTTTGAGGGCTTGTCATGAAACCGTTTGAGAAAAGTCTTTACAGTCTGATACCCCCGCTCTCTTACTCTGAAGCCACGCTGTTGTAACACGTGCAGATTGTGTCTTCACTGTCTTGCTGAAATAAGCAGGGATGTTCCTGAAAAAGACGTTGCTTATATGGCAGCATATGTTGCTCCAAAACCTGTGTGAACCTTTCAGCAATTATGCTGCCTCCACAGATGTGCAAGTTACCCATGCCATGGGCACTATGCTACGATGCTGCTCTTTAACTTTGATGACAATCTGGATGGATCGTCAGACCACAGCACACTTTTCCACTTTGCCTCAGTCCGTCTCAGGCGAGACAAGCGGATGCAGATCCAGGAAGCTTTTTAAGGATTGTTAACATTGCAAGATAGGGCCGTTTTCCACATTTTGGCTAAAAACTCAGTAAGTTCTCTGCAGATTTTGATGACATTTTCAAGGAATGTTGGTCATGGCACAAGGGAGAAGTTAAAAGGTTATGGTGGCTATACAAATCCAGATGTGGGTCCAGAATTTTTTTAAATAATTTGTTTGCCAATATTTACAGACAATATGTCAGCCATACCTATAAGCCATATATGTCCTTCTTATTGGATGAAATGTTGGCAGAATGTATGTAAGTAGGATAGAGCTTCACTTTATTACTGAATGTGTAAATGAAAACATCCTTTTTAGAGAACCACATGCTATTTTTCTTGTTTCACATCTGTTAATACCTCAAATGAACTTAACAGGTCAGTTTGAGCAAAGTGGAGCCTGCGTCTGTCATGATTTTGCTGGTCCTGTTTTATTGTGTTTGCCTTTTTTCCTTGTTCCCTGTTTGACCTCTTGTGTCTGGGGTTTTCTGTTACTGTTTTTATCTTGGTCCTTGTCAAGTTACCCATTTTGGTCACGTTCAGATCTTGTCTTTGTGTTTCCTGTTTTATTTTGAAAGTTCTCCTGTCTCCCCGTATTGCCGTTGTTTTTTTTTTCTTCCTGTCTCGTCCTGTCACACCTGATCCTTGATTGTTCTTCCCCAGCTGTCTCTCGTTTACCCCAATCACCTCATGTGTGTTTTCCCCTTGTCTTTGTGGGTTCATTACCCTTTCGTCTTCCTCGGCTCTGTGTCTTCAGTCCGTTCTCCAGTTTTCCCCAGAGTTTTTGAAGGTATTTTCAATTGGTACTTTTGCTTTGTACTTTTGAGCCTTTTGTTATGGACTTTTGTGATTTTGTTTTGTACTTTTTTGCTCAGTTTTGATTTGTTACTTTGTTTGATATTCTTCGTCGTACTTTGTATTTTTGGACTTTGATCCCTTTTTTAGTTTATAATAAAGTCTTTTTTCATTGAATCTGCATTTGGGTCTTCACCGTTGTTTTTGTTAGTTATTTTGGGGTTTACTAACTGTGACAGCGTCCTTTAGACTCAGAAATATCTTGGTATCGGTATCTGTGATAGTAAACTTTGAAATATTGGACATCTGCAAATATTCCTTTTCATGCATACCTAAGCAATACATATGCTGTATACACACTAAATTGATTTTTACTAAAGAATTCACTATTGCAGAAAAACAAACCATATAAACTGTACAAAAATAATGACCACATTTCCTTATATTGCGGTTACAAAATGTCTTCACCTGCAAATGTTCAAATGATAAAATCGCTTTTGCTTAGGGATGGACGATATTGGATTTTATCGGAAAGGCTGATGTTTCCAAACTTGAGGATACCAGTACTGTTACTGACAACGTTAGTTTTGTGAAGAGCACAAAGCCTCCTCTTCACTGAAACTGACTAAAACTGTTCCTTTTGTGAATAGATAGATGTGAAGCAAAAAAAACGTTATTCCTAAATAAAACATGCTTTTTATTAATAAAAGTGGACATTTAGTGATGATGAGGTAAACCATTATGGTGCATTAGTACATTCTGCCAATATAACAGCCAATATATATGAGAAACATGGCCAGTAAGTAGCCAAAATATCAGCTAAAAGTATAGACAAAATATTTCATATCATTATACCAAGACTGTTCTTTTACTATTGAGCATCCCTGGCATTTTTTTCAATGATTGGTGAGATTAAAGACAACAGAAACTTTATGAACTTCCGTTTTATAATGACTAAAAGGAAGACAGAACACTTCATAAATTGCACTGATACATTGACAACACTTAGAAAAGTATTCGTGCAAGTTTCCCTGCAGTTTTTTAATCAGTCAAAACAATAAATCATCCAATATTGTGTGTCTCAGACTTTTTTGTTGTTGTGTTTATAGCTTTATGTGAAAGTTTTTAAATTTGACACCATGAGAGCTATTTATTGGTTCTGAAAGGAAATTTTTTTTTTTTTTTTTCTATCACAGATTTTTGGTCAACATTGCCCAGCCCTCCTCTAAAGGTTTGTTTCTCCTCTCTTTTCTCTTTCAGCCCGAGCGGTGAGGACAGCATCAGCTGGCATTAGTCAGCCTCCAGGCTTTATCTATTAGAAGCTCTGCTCTCTGGAGCAAACTGCAGAGTCAATGTGAGTTTGTTTTATACACCTTTAGCTCCCTGTTGCCTCTGGGTCACCAAAACTCATTAAGGGTGTATTAATGGCTTGGTCGAAGCTGTGTCCGAGCAACCATCTTTGGCTGAGTGTGCGGTAAACAAAAAGAAACAGAAGTAAAGGAAGGTGTGATATGTTGCGACCTTTAACAAGTAACAGAAATCTTTTAAAACAAGCTCTTTTCTTGGGATGAATCAAGCTCAAAGCCTCACAAAGCACATCAGGAAAGCAACAGCTGCCTTCAGCCAGCAAAGATCAGGAGTTAATTATAGTTCTTACCCGCTTCTTTGTGCTCAGAGCTCTGGCTGGACAACAGGAAGAGGTAATCCTGACAGGTGTCCTGATCCAGGAGGGTGCTGTTGTGCAGGCAGAGGTCAACAATGAGGGTCACAGCTCTCTGACAGACCATGTCATACTCCTCTCGGTCAGAACTCATGCTCCCAGCAGCATCCTCAGCCGTGTGTGCTCATCCAAAGAGGGACAAACACTCCCACACACACACACAAAAACAAGCCAAGCAGCAGCAGTAACAGCAGCCGAGCATGCAGAAGATAAAATAGTAGCAAGTTGTCTCTGTGCTCGGATGATTCCTCTTCGTCTCCTCTGGTCTCTCGAGTGTTTACACACACACACACGTTAAGTGTTTGAGTGTGTGAGCCCGTGTGCGAGCTGGGCCAAGATTGTTAAGAGCATGAACGTGCGTGCTGTGACATAAATGTGTGTTTATGTGCAACAATGCATAAGGACTTAATGAGTCATATCTGCCTGCAGGTGATGCATGAGCACAGTTGTTGCATCACAAGAGGAAGAAATTCAGATTAGGGCTGGAAAAAATATCACATCTCAATAGCAAAAAAAATTGATGTTGATTGTTTTCTGTTAAGGATAAACAGTTGTCTTAAAAACATTATTTAACCTTCGATATAATTTAAGTATTATTTAAATATTTTATGAGACATGTTTGATACCACAATGAAAACAGAAGTCACCTAATGTTGGGCCATTTTGTGGGGATGCATGATATTATCAGAACAATATTGGTAATGTCAGATAATTGTCAAATAAGTCGATATCAGCAGATGTGACAATTTTGCAGTTTTTTAAAGGCTTTATTTTGGTTGTACAAATTGAGCATAAATATACTTCTCAAAAAAGCTAGAAATGTTATTTTGTTTGATTATTTCTCCCCTTTTTTAACAACAATTGGTATTGTCTTTCATATCATTGGAACGTCACATTATTTTCCTTCACAAAGAGGTACAACTTGTATTGATTGTGCATTCATGTAAAGAACAACACAGCTAATCGTGTGGGTAGCGCCTCAATCTCCTTGTCTTGTCTTGGAAACTGCACCATACCTGACGGAAAACCAGCTTCCAATTGCAGGAGATTTTGGCCCTTTTAGCCGTGTTTCTCATTCTATGGATGCACGATCCTTACAAGTTGCGCCTCATTGTAAATGTGACTAATCAGACTTTTCAACAGTATAAAATACAGTAAATTATGTATTATTAAAGGGGAGAGATAATTGGCCAAAGTAACGTTCCAAAACTTAATTTCTTGGAGTATATGTCCCATAAATTGGCTGTAATATTGAAAAAATGTACAAATTTTCCAAAATGGTTTATATCATCATCACTAAATGTCCATTCTTATAAATCAAAAGAGTCATTTATCAAGGAATAACATGTTGTTTTTCTTGTTTACGTATATTTTTAACACAAATAGGCTGTCACTATGAAAGAAGCTGGTCAGTTTTAGTAAATTGTAGGCTTTGCTCTCATGATAAAAGATACTGATATTGGTACCGGTACTCAAAAATTAGTTTAAAGATCCAGATGAAGCCACTTAAATTTTCCCCAATTTCGTTTGCAGAGTCTTGGCTGGCCCATGACAGGAAAAGACCTCAACCTCCTCGCCCTAATGGTCAGTATTCCTTACCGCTTATATTTTACAGGATATATGAATGAAAATTGTGCTTAGCATGGGAAATGCCATTAGCAGAACAATAGCAAAGAAAACACTCCCAGTGGCTGGAACTCGGCTGGCATTTGGCTGGGAGGAGAAAATTGAAGTGGCTGCATCCATATTGGATATCCGTGAAAATCTTATATCTTGCCTTCATACTGTTTTGTGCAGTTGATGATCAAAAATTGCAGAAATCCTGCAAAAACAAGTGACAAAAAAAGTCAATAAGTATAACTTTATAGTACTTAATAAGCCTTAAATCATTTTCAGCATCAGCCCTATCAATATAAACAATGTTGTCATATACTGTCACTCATTTTAACAAATAGGGTTCTGTCTGAAGAACTCAATGTTTCCCAGCCCCATAATTCAGCTGAAACACAACAATCATACACCAACATGCACCAGAGCCCGGCGACCCCCTCCCCCTTGTTTTGCCTCCTGCCTCTTCATTCCTCCCTCCTCCCTCGATCTGACTGCATCCCCGCTGCTTCTCTGAGCATGCACGAAAACAGAAGAAAAAAAAAGGAAACATAACGACCACTGGGCTTGTTTTTCTCAGGTCAGACTGTCTCCTGTGATAAATTCCCCCTCGTGCTGAAACCACCTGTGACTGCCAGGTCTCCACGCGCCAGCCGCCGTTCTCCCTTCGTCGCTTAGATTGTGATCCCTGACTGTGTACAGCTCGTGATGATGAGGGTTTAACTATGTGTCTGCAAGAGAAAAAGAGACACAGAGAAAGAAAGGAAGAGAGAGGGAGGGTAATTTGTGTGGATGTGGACAATGCAAACCCTTAAAAATGCTGATGTATGCACTTATTCTGCATGCACCTTGGCCTGCAGCTGTGCAGAGCTGTTTGTTGATGTAAATAAGTGAGAATTGGGATGTGACATTAACACTACTCTAATGTATCTGTTGGGACGCTGCAGCTAATGAAGCCCAATAAAAGCAAAAACATCTCTATTTGCTGCGCTTTGCTAAGCCTCTGAGGGTTCAGTTCAAATTAATTTCTCATATCTGATCATTAAAATCGTTCAGATGTTTTTGTTGTCAAATTAAGATGAAGGGGAAGAGCCCCAAGTGAGAAGAGGAGAGGAGAAGCAGGCTTGACTTTTCTGACATTTACACTTAATATGTAAATCTACTGGGCCATATCCCTTAATTATACATCTTTCCACATTAACCTATTATCAAAGTGATTCAGTCACGTCTTGATAAATGAAGCTTCTGGAAAATGATTTAACACCTATATATTCAGATGTTGTTGACACCCTGCCGCCATCAAGTAAGACAACACATGATAATAACATACTTTTTTACCAGTAAAGTACAAGTAAATACTTAATAGTAAAGCTTTGAGGATGATAAATTAAGTTATGTCTCATTTCTAAACACAATAAAGCATTATTTAAGGCCACATATTGCTTCTTTTCAGTTATTTTCCCTGATCTTTAATGGGACCAGAACATATCTTTGGATTTTTGTGTCTAAAACTGCACTCAGACATTTGATGTTGTCATGCCTATAAGCCAGTCTACTTCATCCTTGCTCAGATAAAATGTAAATCTTCTTGATTTAATATCTATCAGGATAACTAGTTGATTATATTCATATCTGGCGCTTTATTTTTAGCTAAAAAACTGTTTAGCTTATATGATTAGTATTACATTTTTATATAGAAGACCAAATCGCCTCTGTGGTTGTATTTTCTTATTTGTGTCAAATATTAATAATGTGTACCATTATATATTGAAACTAGACTGCACTAAGAGAGCGAAAACCTCCACCAAGGAGCTCACATATTGCTGTTACATCTATAAGCAATAGTTTTATGATAAAGTTACCATCATAATATGATTCACTGACCCTGAAAACCCACAGCTAGCACTCAGAATCATGGCGATATCATTATTTAGACCATTAATGAGCCAAAACTATCGTTGGCTAATGGAGGTTATCTGGATCACCACCAAAATCTAATCATTTAAAGTTGGGCCATTACCAACATCTGAAAATTTCAGCAAAATGTGTCCAGTAGTTTTTGCATAATCTTGCATACAATCAAACAAACACACGGCGGCAAAAACATAACCTCCTTGGCGGAGGCAACAAAATATCCGATTGACCAATTACTCACCAATTGGCTTCCTTTTTGCTCAACAGCAAAACATATCTGAAATGTTCAGTATTTTGTACATTTTAATAAGGTCCATTTTTCTTATACATGAGTAGAATCATGGGGTGCTACTATGTCTTTTACTTGTGTAAAGCTGTATTACACAAATTTTCCTTTTACTTGAGTACATTATTTATGTACTCTTTAAACCACCGACTATTGTTAATGTTAAATCAAACTAATTTTTACCTCCACCAAGGAGGTTGTGTTTTTTTCAAGCTGTTTCTAACCATGCCCCTCTCAAAGACTGGATGTGACTAACCCTAACCCTATCTTGCCAGTGCTGTGCTCTAATGTTTACTGTGGCTGAAGAGACCTGTTCCTTTCATAAGAACTGCCTTTGGACTGAACAAACACTTGGCTTAAGGCCTGGTATACATATAAAAGACCTTTTTAGTCCACACCTTATACTCGGTATTCAAATATCCCTTCGAACATGGGGACTAAAGTCTGTACTCAACGTGTAAATCAATATTGGGATGTAAAATATTCATATGCAAGGAAATGGGGCCCATTGGTGTGATTACGGGGCTTTTTTGAGAAATAGAGCCATGATACACCATTCTGAGCCTCACCACTATTTCGAGCCAATTGTAAAACTGTGTGACGCTTTGTGGGCAAACATTGAGACCATATTTAAAGATAAGACTCCACCCCTTACAACCAACAGGGGCAAAATAACTTAATATCTTTGGCTATTTCTCTTCACAACGAGAGAGAGATAGGACACCACAAACCAAGCAATTCATTTACCGAGACGGCTGACGCTCAGTTTAAACTTCAGAAGGTCGTCTTGACCATTTCTTCATGCTTAAATGCATTGAGCTGCTGCCATGTGATTGGCTGTGCTAGTATTCAGGATTATAAGATAAAGAGGAAAAAACAAGAAAGGAGAGAAAAATAAATTGACTTGACTTCTCTGACATATTAATCTAAGCTACACGTGAACCTGCATGGCTGTATCCTATATGTCAGCCCATATTAAGCCATTAATCAAAGTAATTTAATAAACTCTTTGACGAATTAGGCTTCAGAAAGACGATTTCATGCTTATCTACTAGACTGAAATTGACTTGAACCAGATCTTGTTGACTCCCTGCTTTAATTGAGTTAAAAGCAGCGTC
The DNA here is from genome assembly GCA_037902135.1 of Cetoscarus ocellatus. Taxonomy (NCBI): domain Eukaryota; kingdom Metazoa; phylum Chordata; class Actinopteri; order Labriformes; family Labridae; genus Cetoscarus; species Cetoscarus ocellatus. Next base: position 1,503,111 of record JBAMNC010000494.1, read on the forward strand.
GTCTGCATCGGTGGGCCATGCTTCACAGATAATTGAGAGCTTATCTTGGCCCCTCAAAGGTTGGATCAGAAGTCTACGCTGCTTCCCGTCACTGAAGATTGGATCTACTTTCCTTGGGTATATTAACGGACCGATAACGACAGGTTCTGCTGGATTTGTAAGGGTCAATTACTCCTTTTGCACTCTGCTCCAGCTGATACAAACTGTTCACCCGTATTTTATTCACCCTGAGGCCCCATTAATGCACACAGGTTTATGGCCACCTGTATTCATAGGACGTCCTTCCAGTGCTGCTAAAGCTACCCATGCTTGGAGGGAAACAGGCCCGGGCTGCGGCAGTTATATTATTTTGAGGGTGTCGTCCAAGAATGCACATTGTGTCGGGCAAATATTGCTCCTGTTTGTGATGGTTTCTTGTTAACTTTATGCTATAATAATGAGACAGCGGGGAATGGCCTGCCGTGAAAAAGATAATACAGCATCACAGAGAGAATGCTCTGACTTCTGTCCTCTTGGGTGCATAAATAATGCTCTTATCTGTGGGATAAAGTGAATAATCTGCACCAAGCCTGTTTTATGACTTCTGTAGAGGGATCAGATCTGAAAAACAGAACTTAACTCAGCTCATCCGTTTGCTTTCGTGTCAGACCTGCAAAGCTAGTGTGTGGACAAGGACTGAAGGTTAATACCTCAACCAAGGAGGTAATGTTTGTTGTTTGTTTGTTTGTTTGTTAGCAAGATTATGCAAAAACTACTGGACAGATTTTGCTGAAATTTTCAAGAGATGTTGATAATGGCCCAGCTTAAAAGTAATTAGGTTTGGTGGTGATCCAGATAACCGCCATTAGCGGACAATCTTTTTTGCTCAGAACTGTCTAACTAACAATGATATCAACATGATTCTGAGTGCTTAGTGTGGGTTTTCAGGTTCAAGGAATCATATTATAATGGTAACTTTATCATGAACTATTGCTAATAGATGTAACAGAAAAAATGTGCCTTCAAGTTGGAAATAACTTACCTATTTGGGTCTTCAGGTCGTCTTCAGACTCCAAATCTAAACCAGCACTACTTTCAGCTTTGTACAATGAGTTCATCTTTCTGACAGCAACAAACACAAAATGTAAAAATGAGGAACAGAAGCATGTTATTGTTTTACTTTAATGTTATCAACCAGTTCTGATATTGCTCAGAGTTTTGTTAATCGACGTGATCACCCTATGACTTTAATCTGAAATGAAACTAAGAGTTCAGGGCCATGTCACACTGGATGCAGCCCATGTCAGAACTTTCAGACTGCCATCGTGAGCCACCACACGTCACACATGTCTCCAGCAGCACATTTCTTGAGAATAGAAGGCTTGTTGGGGTTTTTTTCTGTAAGCTGTGCGCGTCTCTAAGATAAAATAGACAGGAAAATGAAAAATAGAGAGCCATATTTACCTTAATCCAACAGGTATGTTTGTCCACAGTGACAGAAAATATCACAGAAAAGATAAACTGTTCAGTCACACTTCCTGTCTGTGCCTTTCGAAGTTAAAGCTCAGTTTGTGACTCTTCTTCAACTCTACATTCATTCTTAAAGCTTTGCCTTGCACTAGACTAAAACGGTAGGAGGTCACATTTATAGATCTATTTGGGGGGCCATTTTTTGCAGCCACTGGCGCTGTAAACAGCAGAGGAGGGATAAGTCCAGATGCAGCAGACTTTCTGTCTCCTGAGTAGTAGTACTCATGTGGAGCAGACATGAAAAACACACTAAAGGGTTTATAAAACCCTAAAAAGCATTATGTGACTTCTTAAATATGTATGCAAGGTGTGTTTTTCCAAGAGGGGTGGAAGCGATTTCACTCCCTGTCCCCTCTAGAAAGTAAATATTCAGTCTGAAGGGGTCGTGTCCCTGCCCATCTCACTTTGACTGAATGTATTTCAGATGTCCATCCATCCATCCAGCCATCTACTACAGTTCATCCAGGGGTCAGCCAGACTTCCCTCTCCCATGCCACAATTTCCACTTCCTCTTTCCAAGGTGCTCCCAAGCCAGATGGGATATGTATCCCCTCCTGTGACCATGAATGAGGACTGGAACGAGGATGGAGCAGTAAACTGGGAGCCTTGCCTTGTGGCTCAACTCCCTCCCTACCACAAGAGTTCAGTACAGAGTCTCCAACATGGCAGATGCTTCACCAATCTGCTTGTGCATCTCTGCACATTGGGTGTCTGAACTTTATGTGCAAATGACTGACCTCCTGTGGATCACACCCCATGTCACAAAGCTCAAACATCTCAAACTGATGGGTTCACTGTGTTCCTGTGACCTCCACTGTCATCAGATCTCAACCTCAACTCCACCTTGTGGAGTCTAGACTCTTTAAGGCAGTTCTGACGAAATAAAGGCAAGAGTACCCGTGTGTAGGGACAAGGGCCTCGCCGTAGGTCCATACCGGAAGTACCAACCGGAGTCGGACTTCTTTGTGTATATTGTTACTTAATCGGCACTGCGTTCAAACAGTAAATTGAAGAGTCTATTAGATTTATTAAGAGTTTTTTCTAACTTGTGTTTACTTCTTTTAATATCCATCCTCACAAATAAACAGAAATATGCTTAAAAAGTAAAGCAGTTTGTTTTCAGTTGTTTCCACATCTTTTGGGAGTTAAAGTTGATTTTTCTCTTTTCATCTTCTCCCAGTAACTTGTAGATTGTGTGAGTTTGTGACCAGAGCCCATAACAACTGGCTTTAATTAGAATTATGCATTGTAATTAGACTTTCCTACTGTCAGAATTGTGTTAATTATATTTTATTTGGGATACAGTTAAACACAACATTACGCTATCATGCTGGTCACATTAAGAACTTGACTTGGACTTATCTTTTCTGTGGCAAACAATTTACTGTGTTCCATCTCCAAATCTTCTAAAGTAGAAAAGCAAAAATACAAAGAAATAAACAAGGGACATGTATGAACAGCAGCGGAGAGAGGAGTCCAGGGCAGCTGTACTTAACCACTTGGGTGTTATGTGTTTTATCAGCCCCAGGAGCCAGGAGGTGACTTTTTAGTTAGTTGAATAGACTCTTAGATCTACCGTTTGAACGCAGTGCCGAATAAGTAATAATATACACGAAGAAGACCAACTTTAAGTTGTCTTTGCAGATGAGTCCCTCTCGAAAAAGGGGGGTCCAATTTGGTACAAGCAAGGTGTACCTAATAAAGTGGCCAGTGAATGTTAAATCATAAAGATTTATAACCAGCAGTTGCTTTATCCAGACTTAGCTGATGGTCATTGGGTTCAAACAATCGTTGCCTGTAAGTGAAACAGACCAAAGCATTGATTAAACGCCTTCGACTAAACAGTGCAGTGCTTTTTTACCCTCTCTGTTAATAATTCATGAGGCTCTGACAGAAGGAAAAAACAGAAAATAGTGTTTCTGGTATAAAAGAGTTTCCTTCTGTAAATAATTTAGAAGCTCTGCAGCGAGAAAAGTGCTTTAAGTGTGTGGATTAAAGTGATAATGGAGACGACTGCCGAGAGAGTCTGGTGTAGTTATTAACGCTCAGTAATAATCGAACAGATTTGATTATTATCATCAGGGAATCCTCCCGTGAGCAGAGGAATAAATGCGGGGGGATCGTGCGTCTTATTGAAGATTATTTGTTAAGGGTGCGGGCATATTTTTCACAGTAAATGAGGCGGGTTTGTTGCTCGTGAGGTCTAAGGTTTGATATGCAAATGGAGCTCATCGGCGGGGAATCTTTATGCGGTGGCGGCCCGGTGGCTGCAGATGTTGAACTTGATTCATCGTGGCAAATGCATGACAAAGGGTTGGCTCACTCAAAGCTATGCTAATCAACGGCACCACTTCCAGAGCTCTCCTGAGGGCCTCTGTGGATGGCAGGATTTCTGCAGTGTACCGTCCACGTGTTGATCCGTGTCCCTCCTATGTGAGCGAGTGTGTGTGCGTGTGTTTTATCGTCACGACTCGCCTGTCGGGCAACGAGACAGATATTTCTATTTTGACTCACACTTAAGCTTGTTAGTAACAGTTTTAAATTGTGTAGGCAGGATGTGTTGGATGCTGCTCCATAAAACAACAGATGAAAAGATGATCTGTGAACGAATAGAGCTGCCAATGAGCGTTACACAAGAGTCCAAAAGGATTTACTGTTTAATACAGTGGGCTGTATGACTGTAAATAGAGCTGAGCGTTAAATACAGTTTCTATTATTCATCAGTACATTTGGAACACGATAAAGGAAGACAGGGCTTGTATATTTTATATAGGTTATGGCAGAAGTGTCCGAACCATGGCCCAGGTCCACTTTAAGTAGGCCTACAAAAAATGAAGGAGATATGACCCATACTGGAATATCAATCAATCAATCAATCTTATTTGTATGGCGCCAGTTCATAACAAGTGTTATCTCAAGGCACTTTACCATGGAGCAGGCTGAAGACATACTTTTCATTTTAAAGGTACACATATATGCATATATACAAATACATATAATAAATATATCTGTATTAGTGTTGTCAAGGTACGAACATTTTGGTATCGATACCGGTACGAGCGTGTATTTTGATACTTTTCCAAATAAAAGGAGAACAGAGAAAACTTTAAATGGTATGTTACTATGCCGTTGTCTTTATGACATATTAAATGGCTAAATGTGTATAAAAAAGTTTGGTACTTCATAAAGATCATGCATGTGTGAAATTACAGCTCTGGGAAAAAATCAAGGGACCACTTCAGATTTATCGTAAATCAGCATGTCTACATGTATGGCAAAAAGTTTGAAAATCACCGTGACAGTATAAATACAATATAATTTAATAATATAAAATAAAATAATATAAATAGGCTATTTAAACCAGAGAAAGATGTAGCTAATTGCAATGCAGCTTTAAGTTTTTTCCAGAGCTACTTTTGCAGAGAGTGAAGGGGGCTGGCGTTTTTTTTGCTTTTAGCACTGAAAGTGACTTTTTTTCATGGGTATTTAAGTTATTTCCTGTCTGACCCCCTTATGCAGGTCTGGGTGCTTGTCCTTCAAGTGTTTTCCCAAGTTGGAAGTGTTTCCACCCTTGGCCAGACGTGTTTTGTAACACCGTTTGCACAGTGGTGCTGAAGCGTTAATGGCTTCTCCGTGCTCATTCGTTGTAAAGCTGAAGTAATTCCATACAGCACTTCGTGCACCTGGTTTATCTACAAGCTGTGGCGTGGTGAAGGTTGCAGCAGCTGCCATTCTCTCCCTGCTCCTCTCTCTGTCTCTATCTCTCTGTTGCCAGTCTCCTAACCTGAGACACCAGACGGACACCCGCCACAGAAATATTTCACTGTTTCAGACAATGAATCAAGCAGGTCCATTTGCTCTGCAAGGCTACCAGGCTTCTCCTCCGTTTCCACACTGCTTGGTCTGGCTCGCTCGCCTCAGCTCAAATTACAATGAAATTACAAAAAAGTACCGGTTTCATCCAAACGCAGTATAGTGCCATGTACAAGTATACCGAACAAGCCTAATCTGTATATACACAAACATACATCCAGAGATGTATCCATACAGGCAGAGACAAAGGGACTAAAAATAAGAATTTATGACAGAGACAAACCCATGGATGTCCAGATTATAAATCTGTCCTCACCACATTTGTCTCTGCTGAATATAGATTCAATTAATCAATCTTTATTTGTACAGCACCATATTTGTCTTTGTTTTTTTTGTTTCCAATCTGTTTCTAACATAAACTCTCGCTATGAAAGGAACGGATCAATTTTAATTAAGTTTGGGATTTTTACCCTTGACAGAAAATTCAGTATCGATATTGTCAATAATTCATTTGGAAATATCTGGATATTGAATAGCAGAAAAATACAATGGCCTGCACCCCTAATCTCAACCAGAAATGGGTTGTATTTATGAACTTGGCCACCTTAAAAAAATATCTAAACAAATATCTTATTTAATGGAATTTAGTAAGGGCATTGTGTTACTTTGTTTATCTAATAATAAAAAACACTGTAGCTGTATTGTCCAGGTAAATTTAAAAATCATATCGGTACTGTTTTGGCACATACTCATAAAAACAGGATAGGGACCTGTGGCTAAAAAAGCAGATCAGGACATCCCAAGTTGACAGGCATAGACAAACATATTGATGAATAATGTGTTTTTCCATTCAACCACATAGTACTTAAATGTGATTTTTGCTCCACATCGCCCAACTCTACCTACAACTATGGCTGAAAAAGTGTTTAATGTTTAAAACAGAAGAATCACGTTGTTTTTTCACATTTCCTGAGCACACATCAGGGCGATGAAGGAGGCTGACATGGCTGAGGATCTGTGTAATTTCAGTGTGTCCAGGTGAAATGTGCACAGAGCAACGCCTCATCCAGACATGTCCTGAATGTCACGGAGTAGACGTGTTTAATTGAGGCGCTGTCAACACGGCCATGAAGAGCGATAGAGTCCACAAGAGTCCATTCTCTCATCGCCCTGCTGTCATGCATATCAATCCTCGAGCATGTAAATGACCCGTCTGCACGTGTGTGATATCCTTTTTCCTGTTAGATACTCCTTACAGGTGGACACTGTGCAAACAGAATAGACAGCAGAGAATTAAGGGGCATTTATGGACCAGAGTTCAGTGAGCTCACTCTGTGATTAAAAGCAAGAAATCATCCCTGTCTTTGTTTAATGGCTCTGCGGGGTGTGGTTTTGTCATTTCAAGGGTTTGTGCAGAGTTTTGGACGGCACATTTAGTGCTATCACTAAGCATATGTATTCTAGACAGGTTTTGTCCCAATTACCCACTAATCTTTATCTACACAGCAGAGGATGGATCTGCCATTTTGTTCTGCTCTCCGAATTAAGAGTAGAATTTTTATACTCATAGACAAAACCTGAGGGGGAGGAGGGATGTCAATCTGCCGTTACTGAGGTTGCGTCTCACTATACAACTCATGCATTTCAATAAAAGTTAAAAAAAACAAAAACAAAAGCTGAACATTTTCTTAGCAATGCCATATATTGTGCAAAAGTTTCTCTTTAAAGAGTTGTACTAAAAAATGTGACTCTGTGCTGGTTTGGCGGAGTGGTAAGCAACCAGGTACGACTCGTATACATGCTCCTTCGGCCGGGTTCGAAATCCCTCTTGTCTCTCTCCATCTTGCTCCACCTCCTAGATGCAGGTTGTTTAAGCGGTGTGTTTGGAAAACTTTCCATGATGATACTGTATCATAGTGGGACATGACATTTCCCCCAGATGAGAGACACTCATTGATCCAAGTGTTTATTCAGACCAAAGCTGGCTCCTCTAGAGGGGATTTGTAAAGGTATGTCTGTGCAACAGCAGAAAACATTAGAGCACAGATCACAAAAGCCGCATCTACTCCTTGAGAGGGGTGTGGTCAGACAAAACTCATGAGGATTTACAGTGAAACAGCCTAATCTGAGCAGGGATGGAACAAAGGGGTTTACACGCATGTTAGCATCCAATATTTTAGGGGATTTTTTTGCCAAAAAACATTTTTTGGACTGGAGTAAAAATATTTGACATTGAAGTTTATCCATTATGTCTCAGGCCTACGCGTGAGATTACTTGTAAAAATACTGAGCAATACATCCATACATGCATAGATGTAACACTCTGGTGTTGCTTTGTAAAGAGCGTCTGTGTTAAAGCCCCACTATGTAAGATTCAGGTTTGTCTGCTCTCGAGGGTGCTGACAGCCAGCTGATTGGCTCTACACTGCCTTTGCCTAAATGCACTCAGACCACCTTACTTCAGCTGCTCTAGCCTGCCTACTCTTCACTGCTCCTGCCGCAAGCTGCTTTGCAACACTCCTCCACCCGAGCTCCCCCTTTATGCCTTTTTCTGATTTAATCAACGTCAGCTGTCATGGATGTTTGCTCCAGGGGGGATTTAGCGCCTTCTTTGGAAAGGCAGGGAGAGCCCTCATCAGAGCCAAAGCACCAGATTTAAAAATGTGCAAATAAATGCACATAAAGCTAATTCAGAAAACTGCTCTTGTGTCTTTTCTTTACCAAGTGGTCCTGCAGAAATAAAGTTGTGTTTCAAGTAATCTCAACCCTTTAAAGCCTGAAAACACAAATTATAGCCAGAAAATTCTATTTTTTGGAGCTGGAATGTTTACTTCACTTTCCACATGAAATCCAAAAGAATCAAATTTTCCATAAAATTTAACATGTGTTTTTTGTGTGTCTCATTTGATATATTAGGTGTTTTTGGCAACTGATAATCCACTTGAGGACATTTTTATCATTTATCTGATTGTTTTCAGATGTTTTTTTTAGTAATTTGGTGATCATATTGATTAGATAGAAGTATCATAAAAGTATGTATCAAATATGATACAACAGGCTTTAAGGGGTGAAGGTTAAACAATGGATCTCACTTTTTTAGTCATCTTATCTGCAAATTCTGTTAGTCAAGAAAAGGAAATAAAATTGATTTTTTTAACCTTTTATGACCTGATATCAAATCTTTCATGACCTTATACTGGTCTGTGGCCTGATGTTTGCAGATTTCTGTCCCAACAGTCAGACAAACTATAAAGTAAGAAGCCACTGATTGTAGCTAAGTAGTTCTTGCAGAACTGACTAAGTTTTAAGAAATGATAACAGCAACTCAAAACCCCACCCCTAGATATGTATTTCTCCCGTGTAATAAAATAACAGGCAAGTTGACTTTTTGACTGGTTCCCCACCCCTATCGCTGAATTTACTTATAGAGCCTTGTCTCCTGTAAAGTTAATTTTATGTTAATTAATATGGGGTTTAATGGGGCTCAACTCGCCTTTGGATCAGCCTCATGTGGCAACTCAAGGAACTGCAGGTTTTGGTGTCCTTGTTTTTACTTCATTTTGCAGCTGTAGAAGTTCTGTTGGATACAACCTGATAAAAGTTTAAGGTCATATTGGGAAAAAGTATAAAATTATGATGCAGTAGCAGCTGGATCGATGAGATAGAAATGATTTTATTAATATATGATGTTTATTTCTCAGTACATTCCAGTGTGAGGAAAAATCCTCACCAGGGTTCAGGCGGGTTCAGACCTTCAGACACATTAACAATAACGACCTGCTCTCAAAGTTTTCAGTGTCTGCTATAAAGTAAGTTTTTTCAGAAACAATAAGCAGAGTAAAATAAACTCAGGTGGTCTCAGGAGTGTCTGTGCAGACTCAGTTATGCATCATTTTTTTATATTACAACTGTTTTGGGTCTTATCGGAGGTGCACACCCTGAATTACATTTCCTACAAATGACACTTTACTCAAAACAACATTATTTCCCTGAACTGGATGCTCCCTTTTTGTCTAGTGAATGTTTTTAAGATCAATGTATTTGGGATTAAAGTTTCAGGCAAATGTATTCAAAGTTTCATTTTAGAGACTGAGTTCATATGTCTGATTCTTAAATGGCACTGAAGTCTCTTTTTTTTCTTTTATTCTTTAACTACAAAAGAAAAAATTTGAAATTGCTGCATCACTTTTCGACTTACTTGCCTATGATAACAATATTTTATGATTTCCTTTGTTGAAAGAACTAAGATAATACATACTGACAACATAAATCTTTTTGACAATTAAAAGAAACAGAACATTTTTCGAAAACCACATACTACACTGTCAGTACATGCTGATTTTGCCAAAAAAATATAGTTAGCATTATGCAGTATGTGAACATTTGCAGAAACTGCAGTTTGCCAAAAAATACCAGGATGCCACTTTACTGAGGAAAAATGTAGCAGTATGCATTGGACCAATCTAACCCAGGTACTGTTACTGCATGAAGGCAGCAAAAGATCAGGCATCAAAATGGCAGCTGGCCAGCCTTAGCAATATTAGCATTAGCGCTGATTCTGTCCCATATGCTGTTTATAACAACAAAACTAATAAAACTTTGTAGCTTTTAGAGTCGTTACATTGATGTTAAACATTTCTCGTGTGTGTGTGTTCAGCTGTGGAAATAATGGAAAAAAAATCATTTATAAAACTTATTCTAGTAAGGATGATAACTTAGCAGCACTAGCCATTAGCCAAGCTACTCTTTACCTTTGTTTTTATGACCAGAAACAGAAATCAGCTCACTTATTGGATTGGGGAAAGCACAAAGCTTTTTTTGCGTAATTTGAAGAAACGCGATCATATATACGAGTTTAATGTAGTTTCTGTTTTGTTGAAATAGTTGCTCTGAACCCAACTTTAGCCCAGTGAATGGCAGAAATTAGTTTCATATATTTGCCTGCAGCGGGAGTGCCATCTGTTGGATGGGACGGTTCACTGCTCTAGACACCCTGATGTGCTGCAGAACTGTATATTGTCAATTTGAAAATATTTACAGCTGATTTTTACCCCAATGCTCCAACAGATATTCGAATATTCAGTATAAGGCGACAGCCCTGTGAGGATCGATGTCCTTCATCTCTCGACTCAATCCGTCCTTGAATCAGTTTATGTTTTTGCATAGTTGGAAGAAAAGTCTTTCGTAAGGTTTGTGAGAGATTATGTTCATGAGCAAGGGTTGAACATTTGACCCAGTGACCTTGACCTTTGACTGCTAAAATCTTCACAGTTTATTTAATCAGAGTTGATATTTGCACAAAGGGGTGATAATGAGACTCAACGACCTTGATCTTTGACCTTTGAACTCTATAATCTAACAGGATCATCTTTGAGGCAGAGTGTATCTTAATGCAAAAAAGCAAAAAATCTCTCAATGTATTCCTGAAGTTCATATCTACAAGAATGACCCAGAAAAAGACATGGCCAACCTCAAAACACTGTCCCTCTGTCCCTGACTGTTGGCATCATGGAAGTATCAGCATTTTTTCTGCCCAGATATTTCTGACTGAAATTCTGCAGACAACTTGCCAGAAAGTGATTCATTTCAAATCAGATCCATTTGTAGTTTTAAGGCTGAAAGCCTAACAGCCTGCTGTTATGTTCAAAACTTTGTTTCCTCCATTTCGGCCTAAAACAGACAAACTAAAACAACTTTTAAAAATATACAAATATGATTCATAGGAAGCACAGATCCTGCTTTTAGCCTGAAGAATACAAAGTAGCTTTTACACATTAATGGGATTATTTGTGTGGGATGGTTTAATGTGCGGAGCTCAATCCGTCAGGTAGAGTTAAACACATTAACAACACCTTCACTTAGAAGATACGTCCGTCATGTGGCCTAAAAAGTACCTTGTTTTGCTTGTTGAGTAATTGAAAGCAACAATCATGACAGCTGAGGCTGATTGCATTTTACTGCTGATTGGGACTGTGAAAACAAAAAGCAGCTTTAAAGGACCATTAAAACATTTTCAAAAATACTTTTTTGCTTTATGGGGGATTAGACGAGAAGTTTAAGATGACTCTATATAAGGTCTGAGTTGAGTTAGAGTCAGGAAGTGCTGAAAATCTATAAAATAAATTATACAGGTGTGAAGTAAATGTTGTTTACTGTCTTCCCGAGTGACCATTTCCATTATGTTTCATAAAGTTCACAACATGCAGTTTTAGTGCAGCTGTTTAGCTCTGTCAGCCCTTCATTTGGAGTTTGAAGTTTGTGTTTAAGGTTTCAGTACAGTATTAGTGCCCTCAGCTAACGATAACACTATAAGTACAGTCTGCAGGGACAGATGGTGCGTTTCATTTACATCGAAACTGGGAAGAGGGCAATAGGAATTACGTCACATCCCAGATAGACGCGTTCCTGTTAGGAGCTGGTAAAGGTGGGCTAGCTGAAGACGTCTGAGGTCTAAGTGATAAATCCCAACCAAAGGGGGCATTCCAGTGACTAGATTTAATTTAATTTGCAACTAGGACTATCCCAGTTCCGAGATAAACTGGAACGCACCATAACACCCGGGGCAGCCACCTTCGATTGTCAACTCAGGATGGTGAGAATACTCAGACTTTCCGGCTTCAGGGAGCGTTCCAGTTGGAGCTCAGAAATCCCAGCTTCCCGGTACAACTGGAATGCACCATTAGTCCACTTCCTGAACCACTTCATCTGAGGAGCTTTTTCAATCCATCAAATATTGTAAATTTAATCTACTTCACAGCACACCACTGATCTCTGTAAACGAGGGATTACTTCCTAATGAATGATGGACCCATCCATTATCGTCACAGCTTATCTCTTAGGGCTTGGTGGTGGACAACATCTATCAATAAATCAATCAGTCAATCAATAAATCTTTATTTGTATAGCACCAATTGATAACTAATGTCTCAAGACGCTTTACCAAATAGTAGGTCAATGTCATACTTCTCCAATATATTTTACTTTATTTATTTATTCATTTATTTATTCTTACAGGGATACTAAAATATAAACTGATCAAACTGTTTGAACCTTTGCTGTGAATTGGTTATCTGTCCTTCGGTAGATTTTTTTCTCCATATTCAAATGATTTCATATTAAAATAGGAATTTCTCAAACTGGAAACAAGGATTTCAACCTGAAGAGATGTTTGTGCGTTTCTCTCTCTTTTTCTCTTTAAGGCGTCATTTTACTGCTTGTAAAGGTAATGTTGACAAAAATATCAGCAGTTAAAGTATTGTGACCCTGTAACGCCTGTTGTATCATTTTTGATACATACTTTTATCATACCTCTATCTAATCAATATGATCAACAAATTACTAAAAAACACATCTTAATACAAACAGATAAATGATGAAAATGTCCTCAAGTGGATTATCATTCGCCAAAAACGCCTAATGTATCAAATGAGATACAAAAAATATATACTGTATGTTAAGTTTTATGGAAATCTTGATTTTTTTGGATTTCAGTAGAAAGTGAAACAAATATTTCAGCTCCATAAAAATAGAATTTTCTAGCTATAGTTTGTATTTTCAGGCATTAAAGTGTTAATAAATAATCTCCTTATGTTGGGGGCATTGGTGGTTTAGTCTGGTAGTTTGCTTTGACATCAATCAAAAGGTCTAGGATTTGATTCCAGCTCCGTCTGTCACATATCGTTGCGTCCTTGGGCAGGACACATGACCCCAAGGTTGCTCCCACTGCTGCATTAGTGCTGTGTAAATGGGTACAAAAGAGCGTGGATGTGTTAGCCAATACTGTTGAGTAACTTACACAGAACCTTAAACCATCAGTGAGTGAACGAGTAGCTGTGACCTGCAGTGTAAAAGCACTTTGAATAGTCAGAAAGACTAGAAAATACAAGCTCATGTTTATTTACCACAAAGTGACCTGTAGTTATGATCTGGCCGGCTGTCTAAAGCAGGATTTGTTTGCTGCGCCCTGGCTTAGTGATTCGGCTGCACCCCTACGTTACAGTGTGTAGACTGTAGTCCAACAAGCAGGGACTTCCAGCCAGGTCTGAGGCTCCTTTCCTGCATGTCAATTCCCACTCTCTTTCTCCTTAGTCGAGCCCCTGTCCAAAATCATTGAACGCAAAATTTTGAGGTAAACCATAAGTTAAAAAAATAAGGCTATGATCCCAAAATTAAACCTTTTTTTAAAAAATAATTTATTTATTAAAATATAATCAAAACATTAAACATGACAAAATAAAAACAGCAACCAAAGTGCAAAACAGCAACATTTGTCATTTGCATGTTCAAAAAGTAGGTAGGAGGAAGTCGAAACTTACCTGGTCCCACCTCTTCACTTTACACTGGCAGCCAGTAATTAACCCACTTCCAAATAATAACGATAATACTGATAAAAATAATCACACATAACATAATAAACCAAATAGTTATAATATAATAACACAAATCATAATCAAGGAAAAAATAAATAAATACAAAAGGAAGAACAGAAACTAAATCCACCTGCAGTGATCTTTATACCGTCTCATCCCTGTACCTTTTCCAAATCATGATTTTATACTTTTTCTTAAACTGCTCCATGTTTGGACATTATTTTAATTCATCATTCAGACCATTTCAAAGTTTTACACCGTACACGGACACACAAAAGCTTTTCCTGGTAGTTCTCACTTTTACAGTCCTAAAGTAAAACAATCCCCTTAAGTGATAATTCCCCTCTCCCATAAAAGAAAACTGAATGGGCTCAACAGAAACAGGGAATTAAGGAGAAAGAAGAACCATCTGGTTTTAGCATTAGCAAATAACATTTTGTTGCAACCCATCCCTCTCTCTGGAGGGAAGATTCTCTCATTTTTCATTTTTGTCCTTCCAGTTCAGCGTTGAACAATATGCGGACCTTGCTTTAGCCTCCTTTTTACATGAAACCAAACACACTCTGACAGATTGGTCACAGAACAGCAACATTTTCCTCAGTGTTAGCATTTAATTACTGCAGCAGGGTGCTGCTCTTCTGATCTGAGAGCAAATGAAGGCGAAGAAGATCAATGATGTGTTTGATCTATTGTCTGCATTTTGGAGGAAGAGGGAGATGAAGAAGAGAAGATCTGCTTTGAAAGTTGGACCCTAAAAGACAGACAGATATCGCAGGATCATTTTAATGCTGCATTTCCTTTTTATGCTTTTATTCCATTATGTAAATCCACTTAAGTTGTCTCTCATATGGAACGCACTAAACTAAATCACATTGGCCCAGGCATCTTCAGAAATTAGATATTTATTCTAATGTGTTTGGGAAATGAATACACATATCTCCCACTTAAATTGTTTCTCACTGCATCCAAAACAGTCTCATGCTTTTTAGTATCTTAATGTCACAAATTGACAAGATGATATTTAAACATGAGCCAAAGAATCCTTTACATGACAAGTGTGCAAATTTTGGCAGTAAACATTAGCAGCACGATGGAGAGGCATCTCTTAAAAGGGAAAATAAGTCTGTTTCAGACTGTCAGTAGAAAATACAGGGTTATGCTTCATCACCAAAAAAACACTCTGACCTTAAGTCAATAAACTCCCTGAACTCCCTTACAGACAGATCTGATTTTATATTTCCTTCTACACAATAACAAGAACTACTGTCTGGTGGTTTTTCATGCCTCCTCAAGGTATAAAAGCACCAGACAGTTAAAGTACACTGTTTGCAGTTTGCACAAGACGTAGGAGTAAGAAAGTACATAGGCCCAAAGAAGCTTTACCCTTGAGTCCCAAATTCTAATCAGATTATTCTTTAGTCATTGTGGACATTTTTTTTTTTTGCAAATATCAAAACAGATTTCTTCTTTAACAAAGAAGCATGTACTTGGTCTGTGGGAGGAAACGTGAGCATCCAGAGAAACCCATGCAGGCACGGGGAGGACGAATGAATGGTCAGCATCATGGTAGTTTCACATAGCCAAGCTGTGATGAGCCCGTCTATGCTGAAGTGGTACCTTAAAAGTGATTACTGTACCAAAAAAAAAAAGGCTCCTGGTATCAAACTGAGTTGAGCCAAGTAAAGTTCATACTACAAATGGAGAAGTGTCGTGGATCTGCCAGAATTAGCATCTTAACATCTCATGCAGTGGTTTAAGTTATCAGAGTAATCAGTTATTTTTTAATTTTTAAACCATATGATTTTAAATGATACAGTTCATTTAACATCTACAAGTCTGAATATGGTTAGACCCCCCCCCCCAGCCTAAATACAGCTTTATCCCTATTTGGTGGCACAGAATACTGCTTGGGGCTCAGCTATGGCTGTTGTGTATTTCCAACATTTTATCCAAGTGTAAAACATGACTTCAGAAATTTAAGGAAACATAAAAAATGCCTTACCCTTAACACTTCATTTAGTAAACTAAATTTACAGTAGATTTCATCGACTGAAATGTTGTGATAATAAAAGTAACACTTGAGAGATTTGTCCAGATGTGTAATTATAAGTATATGTGTTACTGGGACAGAGTAAACAGATAGAAGTCAGAATAATTTGAAAATCTCATCCTCGCCTAAAACAGAAACAGTTTTTTATTGTGAATTTCTCTCTTACAAATGATGCTGGAGTGGCTGTGAAACTTTAAAAGTGAATAATAAAATATGTTTACATCATCTCTGCGAAGGATTATTGTTACAAAGTGATGCAGAGAAAAATTAAAGAGGTTTGATAACAATACGGTCAGGCAAGTATTTTGAAAAACAGTACACATTTAGCCAAAAGTAAAAAATATATGTATTTGTCAAATAAAAGCAGACATGACTGTAGTCTTAAAGGCACAGTTCACTGCTTGTGCTGTTGTGTGGAGGAGCTTTTCTCCTGAGCCCCAGCAGACCCAAAATTGGGTCCTATGGGGCTGAAGAGGTTAACCTGTTAAGGCTGACGATGCTGACAAAAGTCTCACTGTGCTTGATATTGTTGGTAAAGCTACGTTAGCTTGCTCACTGGTGTATTCTGCCAAATTCAAGCCACAATGCATTCCTTTTTGGTTTGACTGCCCTGTTTGGTCCTTGTTTGATTGAGATCACTTTCACACCAACCATTAACAGCACTTTCTTTTGTTTGGACGCAAACCAAAACCCCATTTCAGGAGGACCAGAGTTTGGTTCTTTGTTCCACACCAAGATTTGTGTGAGCTTTCCCACACACACCAATCAGTCAAATTTTCCATTAAGCAGTGTTTGTTTGGTCCAGGTTGTGAAAGCAACCTAATTTGGCTAATTTGGTTTAGTACCAAGTACCAAGGAGTTTCTGGCTTTTGTTAGCAGAGCCTTTTTCTTACTGACTCTTTTGTGTTTCAGTAGATTAAATTGTGTTTAGAAGGAGCCAAGCAACTCACAATGCCTGTGACTTGTTAAAACTCCAGCCATGTATTTGACCTGAACATCATTTTGTCACTCATGTTTGTCCAAGTTTACTTTCTGAGCCTGAGGTTGTGGTGATGTTGTCTGTGTTTGTGCTCTGTGCTTTCTGGCAGCAGCTCCTCAGTATGGCAGAGGTGACTGAATCCTCTTTGTGAATCATTCCTGCTTGCAGGTGAGCGTCTGGTCAGCTGTTTACCATGAGGCGTTGGGTTAGATCAGATAAGGGGCCTGCCAGACAGAATCTGTTGAAAAATTTAGCTGCTGAGTGCCCAGTGGACGACCATTTTGAATTTATTCCAGACCTGAAATGGATGCAATAATGGGTGGGTGGTGGAGGGGAATAATAAATAAGCTGGAGTATTGGGTGGATGGTTTGATGTCTGATCAAGGTCTGCATATGCCAACAACCATTTAGTCAAACTTGAAACAATATTGTACTGGATACACTCCCTGGATTAAATATTGATTTTTAATCTTTATTAATCAAACAAAAAGCTGTAAGAAAAAGGAGCTACTTGGTCTGCCCTCTATGATCACACCTCAGGATGGTGTGATTGAGTCCTGTCAGTGACTTTACTTTATAATAATGAAACAATAATAAGAATTAATACTTATAATAACTTTAATCATTCTAAAATCAGGGGTGGACAGTAACTAAGTAGATTTATAAGTACATTTTTGAGTATCTGTACTTTACTTGAGTATTATTATTTTTGGAAACTTATGACTGTTACTCCTCTACATTTGATAGACAAATATTGTACAATTAACTCCACTGCATTTCTATGAAGGGTCTTGTTACTCCTTGCGTTTAGTATAGTTTTAAAGTCAGTAGATGAAATTTCTTTTCTCCTCTAAAATCTAATCTACGTGTGATTTGTTCAAGTGGTGATGCTGTACCTGTACCTACTATTACTCAGATCGGACAGGTAGACCTTGAGTTAATGTTGCTCAGGTAACGGTTCGCCATGGAAGTAATGATGGCCACAGCAGATACAGACGACAAAATAAAAAAATTAAAATGGCAATGGTTGTCCTTTGGTTGATTTAATTGTGTTTCAGTAGGCATTTCTATAGGCTTTGTAGCATATTCCACAAGCTCAAGCACAAGCTGCATTCAGTAGGTTGTTTCAGTCATTAGGTTCTGTAAATTCATTGTGGCAACAATACAATAACATGTTGACATTAAAACAAAATGTACTTTAATATTTAAGTATTTTCAAAAGCAGGTACTCCAGTACTTTAAGTAAAAATTTGACTTAACAGCTTTTATTTGTACTGGAGTAATATTTGAACAGGAGTATCTATACTTTCACTCAAGTAATGGAGTTGAGTACTTTGTCCACAGCTGTCTAAAATGAATGAAGCTTTATTACTTTTGTTTTGTATTTGCCCATAATCCATCTATTGTCTATTCATCCATCCATTACTCTAAATGAACAAGCATCCATCCATCCATCCATCCATCATACTAAACATGCACTTACCCAGCAATCATTCCATCCATCCATCAAAATAAACAAGTATCCATCTACCTTTCCATTCATCAGTCTTATTATAAAAGTATTAATCCATAATTCTTTTCATCCATGCAAGCATTTATCTATCTATCTGTCCATCTATCCTTCCTTCGATTCACCCATCCATCCATCCATCCATCCATCCATCTTTTCCCCGACCATCTATCAGCCCAACTTTTAGTTTATATTTGTGTGCACCAGTTCATACATCATTCAGTCATAAATCCATCCATTCACTTACCCTACCCATCCATTCACTCGTCCATCCATTTCTTTGTCAGTCCATCCTTTCATTCATGCAGCCAACCATCAGCCTAAATATCATGCACCAATCCATCCATTTCTCTACCTATTTATCTGTCTTTCTACCCAGCCATCAGTCAAAATCTGTCTATCTATCTATCTATCTATCTATCTATCTATCTATCTATCTATCTATCTATCTATCTATCTATCTATCTATCTATCTATCTATCCAGTTTCTGTCCTAGAAAATTAATAGATATTGAAATATAGCATGCCTACAAACTCCTCTCTTGAACCCCTGCTCAAAGTAGGCTGTTTTTGTCTTAATCTTCATCAACGTTAAGAAGTGGTTGTCAATTCAGCTCTGACTCTGAAAGTGTCTCCCTTCATGGCATCATTTATTTTACAGATAGTGAAGCACACATTTTTTTTTAAAGTTGAAGCAAGAAACAGAGAAAGTGAAGGGAATCGTGGTTGTTGACAGGCCTTGGATTCAAATATTTTATATAAAACAGATAAAAAGTGTGTTTTTGGTAGTTCAGGATACATTGTGCTTACGTCACTAGCCAAAATGATTTTTTGTTTTGGCCTTATCCACTGAGATCATGGCTTTCAGAGACTACAGCTTCCCTGTCAAATAAAAAGTGTATTACTAACTTTCATTTCGGCACACTTTATCATGTGCTTCCTGTTGTACCAAAGCCCTACTTAGTATGAAAACTCCTGTCTTGACTTATCCAAAGGACAAAATGACTGCACTGATCACCTCACAAATCCTGCAGTTAAAGCCTCACATATGGAGGCTTTGGCTTCATGAGCCCCAAAATCTCACCCCGAGGACCCACTGCCCCAGGCTGCTTATTTACGGTCTGACGGGTGTGTTAGTAATTTAGGTCATTTATAGCCTCGAACTGAGCAGGTGCTGAGACACCGAGCCCGGAAATCAGAGCGTAAATGAGCTTGTTTTCATTCCACGGGAGGAAATGTGATCCAGTCACCACGGCAACTGAACCCAGGGACGTCCACAGGTTAAAGAAATTAAATTGAAGAGGTCAAAGGCCTGTGCGCAAAAGAAAATATTCAATATTGGATCAGTTAAGTATTTGAAACATGGAGAATAACCGTCACAGACTGCAGACATTTTTCATAATATAAAGTCTAATTAAATGCTGAACTTATGAACCATGAGGTGAAAATACAGAAACATTTCTCCTACAATCTGTCTGCTACAGTTTTACAATCACATTTGAGTGCAAGTGAGTGAATCAAATGAGCTTTGAATGGCTCTAGGCTCATACTGAAGTGCTTTAAGGAGAATTTAAAGCTCACACGGCCCTCTGGACAACCTGTGCTGAACAATGCAAATCACATGAGGGTCTACAACCTCAGAGTTCTTATTCCCCTTTACCTGATATATTCCATCTAACCTCAGCCCTCCCAAGCATGAAACCATTCAAGCAGAATGATAGGATGTTGAGCTGTGGTGCAGGAGCGTGAGATTTGTTTCTGTACAGATAAACACAGCCTTGACTGTTGTCTGGGCGGTTGAGAAGACTTTCTATTTCAATTTCAAAGCGTTCAAGGTAGAAAATAAACACACAGGAAGGCAAACAGGTTCAGGTAACACCCTAATTGTGTTGGATATCTTTAGTTGTGGGTTTAAAAGATATGGAAAGAAGATCTTTGTTTTGATTTGGCGCTGCCATCAGGAATACTTTTAAATTATAGCTTAAGTTTTTGCTTCAATCGAAGAGCTTCACAGTCAAAACAAATCAATGTGGAGCAACAGGTAGAAAACTTAAACAGAAAGAATCACCAGGGCTGAAAATGAAGGTTGGGGGCAGTTTTGTGAACACCTTGCAATGTGGTAAATCTTTCTTTACAGCAAATATAGAGATGGAATCAAACTCATAGACTGTATAAAACATGGACATCGCATCAGTTGTCTTACCCACTAATTTCTGATGAGGTGTTATAAGCCCCCCCATGAAGAAAGAAACCCTGAACCCAACTTTACCATTATTTCTTGGCAACCACAACTCAACCATGTAGACCAGGATGGGAAACTTGCGGCTCAGGAACCACATGTGACTCCTTTGTCCCTCTCTAGTGGCTTTATGTGCTTGGAGAAAAAAAGCAGAAAACAGTAACAGACTAAGGCCCTGTTTACACAGTACATTGATATCTGCTTGGGGCATTTGATATCAAGTGTTGGTCCATCACGCTCTGTGTGTGCGCATTTCAATGGATGCTCAAAACTACTTGATATCAGATACCACGGACTACATATGGTGATGGTCTGGGGTGCCTTCATTCAGACTTATTTGTGTTTTTTCCACAAGCATTGATAAACATTAAACCCTGCCTTTTTCACTAATGAATCTGTGCAGTCCACCAACCCGTCCTCCAAGACATCCTTCCAGGAAAAACGCCCTTGCCCTCTTCATGTCCCACTTTTTCCTCATGGTCAGTCTTTTTGAAAGTCATTGCTGCAGGCCTTGTTCATGATGTCTTTCCAAAGATCCAGAATGCAGTAGGAATAGTCCAAAATGTCTTCATTGCCCTTTTCTACTGTTTTTATCAAACTTAACAGGAGAGGGGTGTGTTCCTTATGTGAAGCATTACAATTACCTCAAAACTTCGAGATGGGAAGTGGGAAATAAGTCACATCCCAGTTCAACGCGTTGCAGTTTGAAGCTGGTAAATTCAGCATACCTGAAGATTGTACAACCTCACAGTAAGAAATTCCAACCAAAACGGTAATTCCCAGTAATTTATCTAATTTACAACTCTGACAATTTGACTTTTAGATCAAACGGACACATCAATAGTTTTCTAGCTGATGACACACTTTCATGAGCTTGTTGAGCTTCACTGCCACCTGCTGGGGAAAAGTCATATGGAAACGATGTTTAAGATCTTATTTACTAAAAAGGCACACAAGTGAGTTCAGAATGAAGGGTGTGCACCATTAATGCATTGTGTGCACATTCACAGTTAGTTTGGTATCTGTATGCCCTGAAACCCACACCCTTTTCAGGCATGACTTTTAGGCTTCATATGATTTGTTAAAAGTTCCACATCCATACAGCGTGTGGTAATATAACATGAGTTTGGAAGACCAAAAGTCGGTTATGTTTTTTTGGTTTGTTTGTATGCTGTAAACACGTGTACTTCAACCATCAAAATGGCTTTTTTTTTTGGGTTGTGTGTGTTACTTCTGGGGCTTTTGAAGCCAGCTTCAAGTGGACACTGAGGAGGAGCTGCAGTGCTTGTGTCTCTACCCTGATAAAGAAAACTTATTAGTATGTGAATGAAATGTCTTCTCTGAGAAGACTACATTTTTACATGATGATGCTACACCACTCCAAATGTTTTAGTTTATTAACTGAATACTCAACTGGAAGAACTATAGCACAAAAAACTCTTAAGATTTTCACTCTAAGCTTGATCCATTTTCCACTAGCATCTTAGAAATATACCCAAATTTACAGCAAACCTAAACATCATTAAATTGTCCGTCTTTACCTAATACACCCATCTATACTTTCTGTCCCCAGCTATCAGAACTTTCTGTGATCGGAAATTCTGTAAATCTGATCTGTTAATATTTTATAAGTTATAGTAACACACAAAGTTCTGAGTGAAAAATGCACCCATTAGCTATGCAGCTATACTTATCTTTAAGAAATGGACAGTTGAATGATATGATTATCCAAAAGGTCAACAAATTAGCTGGATAACATTTAGCCTTTATGACATCTAAAATGTAAGATCCAGACTACCGAATGCAAAAAATTATATTCATTTAAAAAGGATGGATAATAAGACTGTTACCAGCCTGGACCGACCAGAATTCAAAGTCTGACCAGCCGCTGTAACTTGGGGCATTCCCTGTTGTAGAATTACTTAATCCATCTTCCTAAGAACACTAAAAATGTGCAAAGGATAATTTCACACACTGTAGATCAAACCAGCAATCGTCACTGACTTTATTAAAAGAAAAAAAAGCCTAATCATTTATTACTTTGTGAAAGTGCAAAAAATAACTCTCAAAAACTCACCCATACCCATGAAATCCCTCCAAATTCTTGTGAAATCATACTCCCAGCCCTCTACCGTAATCTCTGTTGTGCACAGCTCTCACTCTCTCCTGCAGCAGCTTTAAGCAGTGAGACTGACTTCAGATCCCCTGAGACTGTGCCTCCTCTGATGGCCGAGGCTTTGGTTCAGAGCCATTTGAACTGCTAGCTTAGCCTCAGGAGGATGCCACAGAGGCAGCAGAGGCAGTGGAGAGCGTTCAAGAAGGGGGATGTTAAGAAGAGGAAGCTTGACGATGATCCACACAGTAAACAACAAGATTACTCGTAGTTGTAGAGCTATTGTCTTCTTCTATTGGTTGCATGCATGCATCCTTAAAGCACAATGATGGTAGTGGACCCCTATTAAGATGTGGTGTTCGAGTGTTTATCTTTTGTCAAAGACTTTGAGGTGTTTTATTTTCACCTAGTGACCTACTTTCTTTCCTTGTAAATGGTTAAACGTCGTATCAATGGGGAATAATGAAATAGGGCCAGGATCAATAGATAATGACTTGGTAGCGAGTGGTTTGTGCATGTCATTCAATATTAAAAGAGCTGTCTATCTAGCCCCTTGACTCACCATTTAACTACCCCGTAATTAAAGCCCTGACTCTTGGCCAGCAATGGGTAATTCTAAAAAAAACCCACAAAACTCTATAGTTTTATTTTATAAACACTTTTTAGATAATTATTAGACGCATTCAGGCAGAGCTTTGGTGGGTTGTGGAGTATGTTCATCTACAGGAAGTTAATACAGATTGTTGAAACTCTAGTATGATTACCTGAGTTATGTTCATAATTTGGAAGAAATATGGATGGATACCAGGACTGTCACTTTTCCAAAAATCAAACTTAAACGATTTTCAAGCATACACCTTAATTACCAAAGATATTTGGTTATTAACATACATATGTGCCCCTCTCCTCAGCCGCAACACTCACAAAGCATTTCCACTTGATCATTTCGATATTAACCTCTCCCCAGGCCACATGGCCTTGCATATGAAGCTCGCAGTCTTGTCTGTGAAGGCCTTTTTCAGTGCCTCTGGCGGGGGCACCTGCCAAAGAGGACTCAGAAGCACTGGACTGAGCACTTGACAAGGCACTGCTAGAATGTGGTGGGGGAAAGGGTATAGATTTGTCATAGTGGGCCACTTGCTTTGCACATAATCAACACACAAAGGAGCCCAAGGTGCTTCCACAAGGTGCTCCTCAAATGTTTCGGTGTTGTTATTGTCCGCTCAGAGTGGCTTTGCTCATCCTCTAGGTTGTGCTGGGAGTGCCATCTGCTGGATCAGGTGGTTCACTGCTCCAGGCGCCCTAATGTGTGGTTTAGCTGTTTAGTATATATTAAAATGTTTATTTACAGTTGAGTACAGATTTGAGCCTCATTATCGAATGGATATTTAAATATAAAGGTGACAGCCGTAATGGATACATGGATGGAAACACTGATGCTTTGATATGCATGTGGATGAATGGAAACTTGGATTCATTAATGTAGATGGAAGTATGGACCATCCCTATGAAGACATGTGGATATGATTCTTAACATGGATACATGAAATAGATACACAGACATGTGGATAGAAAAACAGATATTTAGATTGTTAAGAACTTGGTAAATATATGGATAAATGAATAATTGAATAATTACATGTTAATAAACTTGGATACATGGATTAATACAAGGACAAACAAATGTGCCGATGGAGAGATAAATAAACATACTGGTACTGTACATGCCATCTCAACCAAACTTTAGATCAACCTACTCATAGACAGAGAGGCTATGTTTTAGCTTAGACTTAACGTCGTCTTATTCCACACAGACTTGTATCCATTTCATCCTTCAAAACCAGAAGTCCTCGATAAAAAAGAAATATGTATGATACAAAAAAATTCACCCCGCACTGAGAGTGTTTATATATTTCCACCAAAGAAGTTTGTGAACCAGGCTGGAGATATGTTTATTTAGGATCCCCCACACACAATCGTATTATCTTCAGGTTTCCTGCAGGAGCCTCAAGTGGCGCTCAAGGAAAAGCCCCAGAAGTTGCGCCGGGGTAAGCAAATGGATGCATGGATCCATGGAGAGATGCAATGATAGATACATGGGTGTATAAATGGTTAATAGAGCTGGGAAATGAATTGAATTTTAATCATGATCACAATTACTGCCCTCCACAACTATGGGAAAGTTGAGTTATTGAGATTAAACATCACTGTGCCACAAGTTTCCCTTTTTTCAATTTTCCGTTATTATTAGTATTATTTAAAAGTGTTTTTAATTTTACAAGTGTGTTTCTATGTACTGTCCAATCTTTAATGTTAAAAACGAAGTGTCAAAAGCTTATACATTTGTACGATTTTTGCCATAATCGAGCAGCCCTAATGTGCAAACACTTGGATGCATGGAAAAATACAGGGATGCAGGGATGGATACATGGATAAAATCATGGATATATGGACACATGGAGAGATTAGTGATACATGAATGGAAAGAAACATGGATGGGTTGATGAATATATAAATTGATAAACTGACACATGGATGGGCACATAGATAAATGGAAACTTGGATTCATGGATGTATAGATAAATGAAAATATGGATGAGTGGACAGTTCCCATTAAGACATTCTGAGGTGACTTCCATGTTATGTGCTTGTATAGTTTTTTATCCATGACTAGATGTTTGACCACATAGCAGCAGCCTACGAGTCAAAACTAAAGTCTGAGCCTCTGCGAACAGCTGGAGTTAAGGTCATAAACCCTGCCCACTGGAACTGTTTGGACATGGGTCCGACCAAACAGTGAAAGTACACGTTAAATAAACTTTTGTCAAGCCTGCAGCCATAGTACTTTCGTGCTATCATGCAGGTTTATGTCAAAGTGTGTTTCTTTCTGAGTAATTTGGTATCAAATAGCCTTTAGATGCTAAAAAGTGTGGGTGGAATGTCAATATTGATAGTGGTGTTGACAAATGCAGCTCCTGGCTGATGTCTCAACTGGATTATCAGAGTAGAGGAGGAAAGATGAGACAAAAAATAATAAAAAAGTAATTTGCCTTTTCATAACTGTGTCTGCTTCAAACCAGCGTGGGATCTGTTCCTCTGTGGACCATACTGATGTGTTTTCATTCAACTAACTCCTTCTTCTGGCTCCAGTTTTGTTTTTCTACCAAACAATTTCCTTGTTTTGGTTTTCGATTATATCACAAGTTCAATATTTCAGTACGGTTGATAAAAATGGAGACGTGATGTCGTGTTATTATGCAGTCAGTGACCTGGATTTGAGTAATTTCCATTATTATGAAGGCAAAGGGGCTTTGAATGAGGTTCTCTTTGCTTCCAGATCTGAAAGTCGAAGCCCACGGTCTAGTTAGACAATCAAATGACTCACCTCAGACTCTCAGCTTAGAAATTTAGTCACAGGCGCTCTTTTAAAAAGGTTATTTTTGTGGCAAATGGTTCCTTGATTCAGGAGATTGAACTCAGCAGTTCCTTATTCAGTCTTTTTGAGGGGAATTTCTTAAGACTGCAGGATTAGTGTGTTCAAGCAGCGATCCAGCGGGCCACCCTCTGCAGTCAGTGCTCTTTGTTTCTCTAATAATCACTTGAGGCCTCCTTCTGCCCACCAACCCTCCTTAATCTCCATCCGTAATAACACAGCTGCCTCAAAATGTGGCAGGAGGCTGGAGCCCCGAATCTAAGCGCCTTTGGTGAGGAGGAGGCAAAGCTCTTCCAAGACAGGCTGCAGGCAACATAAGGCTCTCCAGCCCTCCCAGGGTTTAATGTCTTATTATTTTGCGCTCACAAGACCAAACTGAACAGTTTTGTCAGCAGGGACGCTTCTGTGGTGGTGTCACCTCCTTTTAACACATGGAGAGGGGGGCAGGGGGCTGACGGATGAGGGGAAACTTAAAAATACAAGCTTTTGTCTTTTCTATATGAACAGTTCATTTAGCTAGCATCTTATATCTGGTTATGATTTTGAAGGATGCAGTTGAGGGATCAGTCATGTTCTCTGTTAGAATTAAATTAGGCTGAGGATTGGGACTCACAAATATAAAGCTAAATATATCCTTATCCAATTATTCCTTTCTGCTGCTGTCACTGTCCTGAGGTGTGTCATCACATCTGTGCCTCTGCTTCTCTTATAACACTCTGACTTATTGAATCTTTTGGTCTCCACACATTGATGGATTAGGGTATTTTCCTCATTATAACAACGTGGATCATTAAAGTCCCAGAGGCTCGATCAACTGAATGTAACTGCAACATCAGAAAGAAGTTATATCCAGTCTGACTGGCTGATGTCTTCTTGGTGGCATCTAGAGCCAAATAAGAAAAAGGATATTATTATTTTTATAAAACACAAAAGGCTCTAATTTTGTAGACCAGGCGCAGGCGGGGCGCACCTGCCCTGCGCCGCGCCAACGGGGTGTGTCCAGGGCATTTTTCAAGTTTTGTGCACGGCGCAGTCACCTTAGGTGAAAATATATCTCCTCCTCATCCTCCTTGCAATAATGTACTCCATCTTTTTAGATCACGTTACGAATAAAGATTAAAACAGAGAAATATGGGCAATCACAGGTAAATCCTCAAGACACCAAGTGAATTACATTTATTCAGCGAGCGTCTCTCTCTTTTTTCTTTTCTATTTAATTTCATGAGATGAGAGAAGCCAGATACTCTGTTTCGGAGGATGTGGCTGTTTGTAGTTGGCTTGAGAGATATGAACTCTTTAGTTATGACAAACGTCTCTGATCTGACATCAGATGTGACGGGACAATTAATATAGATACAAATGTATGTGCTGGTTTAGACGGTTACATTAAATAGTGGTTGCTGTGGTTGTTTATTGCATTCAATGTACCTGACACTCTGGATACCTGCCTATGAGGTTTTGGTGACGTGTGCGCCCTGTGTGCCTGTCAGCCAAATTACCACTGCACGGGGTGCGCCTCGCCTGCGCCAAGAATAGACTAGGTTGGAGCTGGCGAGCTTTCAGCGCACCTTCCGCGCGTTTTTTTGGCACGAAATTGTCACTGCGCCAAGCTGAATCTTGCGACACCTCCCCCTGGTGTGCCGTCAAACCCATCTCAGTGCAGCCGGTCTACCAAATTGCCAAATTGGCTTCGCATGGCGGTGCGCCGGACAAAATTACCACTGCGCAGGGTGCGCCACCCTGCACCACCCTCCACCACCCAGAGTTGCGCCAGGAAATTAGATTTATAATTTATATATACAAAAATGTATATATAAATGTAGACAATATGGACGTAACAAAACATATAAACATTAATATGACATCATATATAGAGAGTTTTGTCAATAAAAACAAAAACAAGAAAGAGAGATGTAAAAGGGTGTAAAGCATATTAAACTTATCTGGGATCTATTAATGAAAAGTCACCACGGTATTGCAGTGTATAGTCACTTTTCTTATTGTGTGTTAATTCTAAATTATTTTTGTACAAATTAAATTCTAAAAATTACTTTAAAACTCGGTAGGGAGTTGTAGATTCTCATTTTGTGTACCACAGTTTGACATAAATATCACTTTCCTCAACTCAACTGTGTAATAGAAAGTAGCTCAAATGTATTAAATCATCAATGAATCATTCATGCCAGAGACAGTGGAGAAGGAAGTCATTAACCTAATGACATACAGCAGTGATCATCAACTGGTGGCCCCGGGGCTACATCTGGCCCCCCGCAGCTTCCCATCTGGTTCCCAGAGTATCATCAAATTCTGAATATGTGAGGGGTTAAATTTGATGATTTTAAGGGTATCTTTTTGTCGTTTTGTCCCTACAAGTATGCACACAACCCCAAAAACAAGTGCAATGAAAACATTTTTTTAGGAATGACGACATGTTTGGTTTATTATAGACCTTAAAATTCTTTTAAAAGTGCCGTAAAAGTTCTAAAAACATTGAGTATATTTAAATAGGGTATTTCTGTTTTGCAGATTTTCACTTATCGAGGGTGGATCTGGAACCTAACCCCCCATGATGGAGGGAGGACCAATGCATTAATATCATTCCAGTTAATTTTAAAATCTGGCCTTCTTGCATATGTAAAGAAAAAAAACTGGCCCTTGTATATGGCAAATGGACTTGAGCTTACGTATATTGCGCTTCACTAGTCTCAGGTCACACCCACCCGCTCATACCCATTCACTCTCAAATTCACCCACTGATGGCTGAAGTTGCTTTGTAGGTTGTCCATCAGCAATTGCAAACACATTCTGGTCCTTTCATACCCATTTACACACCACTGAAAAAGCAGTGGGAGCTACTTGGGGTTAGGAATCATGTCTTACTTTAAATATAGGAAAAAAAGTCACCATGTATTTTATCAATAAAGAAAAACACAAAGACTATCCTAACATAATAGTAAATGGAGAAAACAAACAATGTAACTGAATATCCAGTGAGCTGCAGTTCTCTGGGGGGAAATGCCTTGTTGATGGTAGAAGTCAGAGAAAAACGGTCATTCAACATGATAGAAAGTCTACAGTAACTCAAATAACCACTCTTTATAACCAAGGTATGCCGAAGACCATTTCTGACTGTACACCAGATCAAATCATGAAGCAGTTCATCAGCAGAAGACCACAAGAACAGGAAACTGAGGCTACGGTTACCACAGGCTCACCAGCATTGAACAGTAGAAGACTGGAAAATGTCTGCTTTGTCTGACGAGTCCGGATTTCTGTTGCAGCATCCAGATGGTCGGACCCGAATTTGGTATAAGCAACATGTAAGTCTTGATCCCTCCTGCCTTGTGTCAATGCTTCAGGCTGGTGCAGGTGGTGTAAAGGTGTTGGAGATGTTTTTAGGCACACTATTTGGCACACCAAACTCTCTGAGGGAATGTTTCAAGCACCTTGTTAAATCAATGCTATAAAGAATTAAGGCCAGTCTGAAGGCTAAAGAAGGTCAAGCCCTGTACTAGCAAGGTATACCTAATAAAGTGACAGAAAAAGCACTTTGCATAAATAATGTTCTTCATTTTCACTCATTTTAGAGAGTTTTTGTTTCCCCTCTGGCCCACATTAAGAGCGTGACATCTCTTAGGACATCTGACTGACTGATTAGAGTGGACTTGAAGGGGGCTGAATGCTTACATAAGGCAGAATGACTAATGCTCACTCCAACACTCTCATGTTTAAAGTGCTGCATGGTGGCAGGGATCATGAGAACCACTTTTTCACACATAAGAGAGCGGTTAACATCCTTGTATTTTGTTTGACTGTGTTGCTCTGTGCTCCGGAGCCCAGGGCCATCGAGCACTCGTGCATACATTGTGTGACAGCGTGATTAATTGTGGTGTGTTCAGCAGGGAAAGCTAAGCTAGCAGACGGGTATGTAAGGATCTCCCAGCAGTGGTGGGCAGGAGTAACAGTTTATTCCTCATGTGGAAAAGGAGACTGGTATGGTGATAGATGAAACCACAGAAACGTTTAGCTGATGTCCTGGAAAAACTCTGTCTAGGAAACTCCAAACAATATATTTTTCAGAAGGGTAAATAACTTTGATGGGCTCAGTAATGGCAGCATAAACTACCACAGTCATATTCAATTTGAAAGGCTAAGCAGCGGCGTTGGAGAAGTTTACTGCAGTTGCACAGAAAACAGAGGAAATACTGCAGATAAAGCCCATATTTCTCTTTTTGTGCTCTCTGAATGCAGAGGTAATATCCACAAGTCGAGTCCCTCTTATCAGCTGCTGATGATTGGATTAGACTGCAGATTATTATGTAGCCTTGCAGCACCATAACCAAGCCTTCAGAAATTATTAATCACAGTAAAGCTAATCTAAAGTGTTTTTACCTCCTGTGAATGCATCAGCATCAGGAGGAAACAGCCCTGCATGGTAGGATAAAAGCATCACATGAGTACGTCCTAACAGCATGTGAATATCAGATTAGGGCTACATTATTACAAACTACGTTATCAATATTTTATGATAAAATACCAGCATGCAGCTTAACTATACAAGGGAAATTTTGTTGCGTTTCAGAATAATTTTATAAGATAAAAGCAAAACTTGATTCCTGTATTTTAGTAAATTTTCGTGAATCGAGTTTTAATCTTGGGGAGTTTTATTTTTAGGCTATATCGCCCAGCCCAACGTCAAATTTTACATTGCATAGCATTGTGCACATATTTGACCGTCCAAAAAAAACATGCTTTAAAACTTTTCAGCACCATATTTTTAAAATACATAATACCATTTTTATCCTTTAAATTTCCCTGAACAAAGGTCAGGAGCTTCACAATGTCTGACTACACAGTCAAACTTATTGTCCTAAGTAGGCTTTATATACACAACCAGACGCTACAATATTCCTCTCCCTGCCAGCAGCCTGCCGACTTCCACTTCCTTAATTCCTCTGAAAACAGGCTCATTCATGCATTTGCAGGGCGTCTCCCTGAGATGAGCCTTTATTTATATTAGAGCAACTGCCTAATCAACAGAGAGGACTCTTGACACCACAAATTAACACAAACATGGCCTGAAATTCATCATTTTATTTGCGTCAGGGAGAAGACTGAAATCTGTACAACTCCTGTGAAGACGTGTGTTTGGTCTTGTATGACTGCATTCAGGCCCTGTCCACATGGAGATGAAAATGTTTTCGTATTGAAAAATGAAGCCACTCGTAGTTTCTCTTGTTCCTTTTGTTTATTTATTCTCTTATTACTATTTGTCTTATTGTGTTTATGTGTGATTATTTTTATTATTATCATTATTATTTGGGAGTGGGTTAATTACTGACTACTTGTGTAAGGTGAAGGGATTGAACCAGATAAGTTTCGACTTCCTCCTACTCCTTTTTGATTTATGCAAACTTATTTTATACTTTGGTTGTTGTTGTTTTTATTTTGTTATATGTTAAATTGTTTGTTCATGTTCAAAATGAAAAGAGAAAGAAAGAAACTGAAGATGCAGTTATGAGGAGGTAAATAGTAATGCGAGCAGCACTATTTATGTTAGAAATAATAATATAATCAGCCTTTGATTTGAGGGCAATGCAGTCCGGACTTGGACCAGAGTCAGCCATTTGGTGATGGCCACCATAGAATGTGTTTTAGAATGGGCAGAAGCGTTTACACATCCTAGGGCTGGGCAATATATTGATTAAATTGGTTAATTCAAATTATTTTCTGCAGAAGAGTTTAAAAATTAAAAGCCGAGATTAGTTTTTCTTTTTACTCCAATTGTAAGTTGTTGCAATGTTTGAAAATCTAAATACTGAAAATGTACAGTTTTCATGATGGCAAGCCCTGTCAGGTTTCGCACAAGCACTTTTATAGGCTTGTATTTGATTTCTAAATAAGATTACATATTGATCAGAGAGTTCCTTTTTTTTAAACAGTGAAAATAGATCAGCTTTCAGTCTTTATGCAGACAGACCTGTCTACGTTTGAACTACATAACATTTTATGACACACTTTAACTTTAAGAGGGACATTCTGTTTGGTTTGGGAATGTATTTTGACAACATAAAGACAAAACTCGATTCATGTTATTTTTGTGTCACTGGGAGGTTTTTTTTAATCATACATGGAGTGTTGTGGAAAAAAATCGTCCCCAGCTTCCACAAAGAGGAGACCCACAGTACATAGATATAAAAAGCTTTCTCTAACTTAATTAAAAGAAAACGAAAATTTTATGGGAATGATTGTACGCCTATTTCGACGGACTTTACATAGAAATAGACACATTGTATCCTATATTCACCGTTTCTGTTTGGTGAAATGCTGCCAACTTCTACACACTACACCTTTATTAATCCTTTTGAAAAACTCCCTCAGGGAAATTAGGATTCCAGTAGCAGTTTAGTGTAACAGATAAAAAAGATATATAAACTAGAAAAGCACTCAGAGAGCGCAGACCTCTGCCACTTGCCAGAAAATTGTCCTATCTGGCAATGTTAAAGAATCCTTAAAAAATTCCTGGATCCGGATGGTGATCCATACCAGTCCCAAAATCTAATCATTTCTTCCTGATCCCATTCCACAAATTCCCTGAAAATTTAATCCAAATCCGTCCAGAGCTTTTCAAGTTACCTTGAACACAAACAGACAAACAGACAAACAAACTAACCAACACCAGCAAAAACGTAACATCCTTGGCGGAGGTAAAAAGATAGATATAAACAAAAATATAAAAAAACTAGAAAAGCACTCAGAGAGCGCAGACCTCCACCAAGCAGCTTCAGTCCACCCCTAACACACGTGCCCTTGAAGTTTCACACAAAGGTGTTCTGGTCTTTGATTGGTCCTTTGATCCCCCAGTCTACGGTTACCATGACAACGGAGCACTTTCTGTCCTTTGAAGTTTCACACAAAGGTGTTCTGGTCTTTGATTGGCCCTTTGGTCTTTGATGGCCTTTGATGTTTGGCCCTTTGATGTTGAATTCTGGAAATGCACCCTCACGATTTCCGTGGGAATTGTCTAGTTACCTCCGCAATGTTGAGAATCCTTTAAACAATTCCTGGATCCGGGTGGTGATCCGGATCAGTCCCAAAATCTAATAATTTCTTCCTTTTCCTATACCACACATTTCCTGAAAATTTCATCCAAATCATAACCATAACTTTTGAAGTTATGTTGAACACAGACAAACAGACAAACCAACGCCGGCAAAAACATAACCTCCTTGGCGCAGGTAATAAAATTATGGCTAAAGGCTGGCTACTGCTCCTTCCCGTCCTCTGACTTCCTGTTACTCCTCCCTCCCCCGAGTGAGGAGTTGGACAGTCTGATGGCCTGAGGGACAGAAGAGTTTCTCAGTCTGTTGGTCCTGCACTTGTGAAGGAGCACTCTTTGGCTGAACAGGCTCCTCTGGTTGCTGATGACTGTGTGCAGAGGGTGACTGGTAGAAGAATATCCAGCAGTTTTTCTTTTTTTTTTTTTTTTAGGCGTGTGTGTGAGCATGAGTGGTTGTCTGCCCCCCTATGTGGCCCTGCGATTGGCTGGCGACCGATCAGGGTGGACCCCGCCTCTCGCCCAATGTCAGCTGGGATAGGCTCCAGTCCCCACAACCCTGAAATCAGAATCAGAAATACTTTATTAATCCCCAAGGGGAAATTCGGTTGTTTCAGTTGCTTTTATACACAGTATAGCAGTAGGCAATATCAAAAAAAGACATGAAAGAGCATAAAGTCTTATTAAAATTAAATTAAAATTAAATTAAATTAAATGAAATGTTAAGTAGGCAGGTTGCAACATGCAGAATCTTTAAGCAATAACTTCCTTATGATGGAAAAATAAGTAAATTAAGTAGAAGTGAGACTATAACCAAGGCCAAGGAACTCACACTATTAACATTAACAATATTTACAATATAATTACAAATATGACAGAACTGTTTGTCCAAAAGGCAAAGTTTGTCAGTAAGGATATTGCACTGTGTATTACATTTTGGTATTTGCTTATTAACAAATATCAGAGGTGTATAACAGCGAAAAAAGTTTATTCTCCCGGACCTGACAGAGCAGGAATATTAGAGGGAGGAGTTGTTAAGTCTGATGGTCACAGGGGTTAAAGGGATAAGCAGTATGGATGATGGATGGATGGATGGATGGAGCACAGATCCAAGTAAATGCAAAGATGTAAACAGGGTCCAAGTCTGATAACAGGGTGCCAAAGACATGGGTTTATTTTGTGAATTTATGAAGACATGTTGAGACGCTTTTTGAAAACAACACAAAGAAACATTCCCATCACTTTTGTTTCTGTTTCATCCCTGTCTAATGACAGGTTTTATAATTACGCAGTGCAATTATGCATTTCTCTGCAATTCACTGAGCAGGATCACTTAAGAGCCAGAAAGATGACATCCGGTAACGATCCAGCCTTGTAGATGACTGGTCATGAATGTGATGTTATACTCTTCCAATTTTGTCGTTATCTCTCCGGGGCGTGCAGTCACTGATTCGATGAAAAGAGGGCGACGCTTTCAGAAAACGGCGTCAATGTGTAATTTCAGCGTTAACCATGTATTACATATGAGTCATGGTCTGCGACAGCACGATGTTTGACGGGGGATTTTCAGACCCACGCTCACAGTGACAGCTGAGTGAATGATGCTCTTTATGCACATGGTTGACAGCACATAAAGAGTGAAACCTGGCCCCAGCAACGTGGAACAGCAAATAAAAGGAGGCTCATGTGGATCACCTTGGAGCACAGGGGAGCCCATTACGCTGCTCCACTATGTTTCCATCAATACACGATAAACACAACAGCAGCTGCAAGACTTTAAATCATCAACACAAAGTCTGCTGTGCTGTAGAAATGAGCAACATTAGATTGAGTTATCTATGTCAGACATTGCAATTTGTAGAGCTGGAGCAAAGTTTAGATCTCTGGTACCCCAAATCTATCACACCCTTCCAACTTAATAATTTACACATGTGGACAAAATTGTTGGTACCCTTCAGTTACAGAAAGAAAAACACAGTTTTCACCGAAATAACTTGAAACTGAGAAAAGTATATAAAAAAAATAATTTACTGAAAATTAGCTAATGAAAATCAGACATTTTAAAAAATGTATGACCTGTACTGAGACCAAGCTTTCTGACACCGGGCCGCACATTTCGCTCCAGAATGCCTTGATAGTATTGAGATTTCATTGTACCCTGCACAGATTCAAGACACCCTGTGCCAGATGCAGCAAAGCAGCCCCAGAACATAACCGAGCCTCCTCCATGTTTCACAGTAGGAACAGTGCACTTTTCTTTATATGCTTCATTTTTGTCTCTGTGAACATAGAGCTGATGTGACTTGCCAAAATGCTCCAGTTTTGTCTCATCTGTCCAAAGGACATTCTCTCAGAAGCTTTGTGGCTTGTCAAGATGCATTTTTGCAAATTCCTTTCTTGCTTTTTTATGATTTGCTTTCAACAGTGGTGTCCTCTTCGGTTGTCTTCCTTTAAGTCCACTTTGGCTCAAACACCGACAGATGGTCCGATACTGATGTACCTTGACCATGGAGTTCACCTCTATCTCTTTGGAAGTTGTTCTGGGCCCTTTGATTACCATTCGTATTATCAGTCTCTTCAATTTGTCATCAATTTTCCTCTTGTGGCCACGTCCAGGGAGGTTGGCTACAGTCCTGTGGACCTTAAACTTCTGAATAATATGTGCAGCTGTAGTCACGGGGAACATTAAGCTGCTTGGAGATGGTCTTATAGCCTTTACCTTGAACATGCTTGTCTATAATTTTCTTTCTAATCTTCTGAGACAACTCTCTCCTTAGCTTTCTGTGGTTTATTTTCAATGTGGTACACACCACGATACCAGGCTTCAAGTCCCCATGTACGGCACAGTGACTACTTTTCAGCCTTTAAATAGGCAGACTGACTGATTACAAGCTTGAAGACACCTGTGATACTAATTACAGGACACACCTTAGTTTAACATGTCCCTATGGTCAAATCATTTTCAATCTTTTCTAGGTGTACCATCATTTTTGTCCAGGCAGTTTCATTAGTTTGTTTTTATAAAATGATTCCACTGACTAATTCTGTCCAACTATCATTAGTTAATTTTCAGTAAATTTTTATTTATTATTACTTTTGTCAGTTTCAAGTTATTTCAGTGACCATTGTGGGTTTTTCTTTGTTTCTTTGTTTTTCTTTGTTTCTTTGTATGTTATGACCGAGATACTTTGCATAAAAGATAGTTTTCACACCTGAATCATTTGGAGAAGTTTTAGAATTAGACACATTTGAGAGAAAAAGGCCTTTTGTGTTCACAGAAAAAGTCTTAGGTCATTGAGTTCAGCTTGCAAAAAATGAGAGCAAAAACAAAAGTGTTGGGTTTATGTACTTGTTTAGTATACAAAGGTTAGCAACTAAACTACAATCAGCTAACTAAATTGGATTATGTCAGCAACTAGCTTGTTAGCTAGCAAGTACTTATTACTTTTGACTTTCTGATTAAGAAATGTGTTCTCTCACTCTCAAGGTTACCTAACCTTATAACAGTTATCTTTCAGAGTTGTAATCTTAACTTGTCTAAAGAAAGGTTGGAAATCATAGAAAAAAAAATAATATTTAACTTATATCTACTAGATGTGCAAAGTGGGCTGTTCTGTGCTGTGAAGTGTCTGAAACACATTACAGTTTCCCACAAATACTTTTAAGTATGTGGCTCATTTCTGACCCATGTGTGTAAACTTGATGTAAAAATGCAAAAGGTGTTATTGTTCAAAAGGGTAAGAAGGGGAAATAAAAACTGTGATTAGTACAAAAACAAGAACCTTACTCCAAACTTTAAATTGTTAACTGATAAAATAAATTTATTACAAAAGATGTATTATAGAAACACTCAGCCATACATGAAAAAACAGAAAAGAGCATGGGTCATTTTTTGTAACGATAAAAAAAGAGGGTTTTACTCAAAAGGGGAGAAAGGGAAAAACCAAAAAATGGTGTAAGATGATACAAAAAACAAGCTTACTGTGGAAGACTGAATGATGAAATTATTTT
Source organism: Cetoscarus ocellatus (assembly GCA_037902135.1). Taxonomy (NCBI): domain Eukaryota; kingdom Metazoa; phylum Chordata; class Actinopteri; order Labriformes; family Labridae; genus Cetoscarus; species Cetoscarus ocellatus. Next base: position 1,540,194 of record JBAMNC010000494.1, read on the forward strand.
ATTGCAAATATATTGATTAAAAACTTAGCCAGGTCACTTTTGACCCATGTTTCAAATCAAAGGGTTAAAATTAATAAATCTGTTTGTTTTTTTCAGGCACTCTAGTGGACACTCCAGGAACAGCAGTTATTACCTCCGCCAAGGAGGTTATGTTTTTGCCAGCGTTGGTTTGTCTGTGTTCAAGATAACTTAAAAAGTTATGGACGGATTTCATTTCAGCAAAATCTGTCCTGTAGGTTTTGCATAATCTTGCTAACAAACAGACAAACAATCAAAAATACGCCGGCAAAAACATAACCACCTTGGCAGAGGTAATAAACATGTTTACAGCCTGGTTTCAAAAAGAACATTTCAGCAGGAATAATTAATAGTCATTAGTATGAAACTAGATGGGGCTGAGTGCCAACTTTTCTGTTTTTCATCTCTTCTAAGCAACACATGTTTACGTCCCATGACAAATGCGGAAAAAACAGATATATTAATTTTAACAGTAACTTCTTTGTTCAGCACCAAGGACACAGTTACTACTAAAATACTGAAAACAGCCATCCCCACCAGAAGTTCATTTTAGTGGTGTTTATGTACCTAATAGTGGAGAATTATTCCCCTACACCTCTGACACAATAAAATCTTAAAAAGTAGACAGTCTGTGAATTTTCCATGTATTAGAGTCAGTGATGCTGCTGTTTCAAGCATAAAGGGAAATGCATTTTTACCTCCGCCAAGGAGGTTATGTTTTTGCCGGCATTGGTTTGTCTGTTTGTCTGTTTGTGTTCAAGATAACTTGAAAAGTTAGGGACGGATTTGGATGAAATTTTCAGGAAATGTGTTGAATGGGATCAGGAAGAAATGATTAGATTTTGGGACTGATCCAGATCACCATCCGGATCCAGGACTTCTTTAAAGGATTCTTTAACATTGCGGAGATAAGTAGACAGTTTCCAAGGAAATTGTGAGGGTGGCTCGGGCGGCCACCGGGGAATTCCCAGAATTCAACATCAAAGGGCCAAACATCAAAGGGCCATCAAAGACCAAAGGGCCATCAAAGACCAAAGGGCCATCAAAGACCAAAGGGCCATCAAAGACCAGAACACCTTTGTATGAAACTTCAAGGGACAGAAAGTGCTCCGTTGTCATGGTAACCGTAGACTGGGGGATTTCCAAAGCAGGGAATACAGACATGTGCCTACATGTATCTGTCTAATACATGTATGCATGTGTGTTAGGGGTGGACTGAAGCTGCTCGACCAAAGGCATCTAAAGAAAGAAAATCTTTGATGCCTTTTGTCTTTAGGACAAGAGAAGCTCAAAGATACCTTTGAACTTATGCATCCCTGACCTTAGAATGTGAGCTTTGATCTGTGATGCCTTTTGTCTGTTTTAGTAAACTCTCTAATATAGGTACCTACAATATTCAGTTTTGGAATATTTTGAGACCCCGATTATTTTTTCCCAACGTTTAAGCTAGACAGATGGATCTTTATGAGGGAAGCATCCTTGGCCAGCTATACCAAGTGGAGTCCATCCTTGGTGAGGGGGGCTTTGGTATCGTGAGCAAGTGTTGCGACATGCAGACTGGCCAGAAGGTTGCTATAAAAGTAAATAGACTAAACAGCAAAACAGAAGAGGTGGCTCTGAGGGAGATATGTTTTCTGAAACAGCTTTCCTCTCTCAATCCAGAAACGAGCAGTATTGTCCAGTGGAATGGGTACTTCTTCAATAATAATAATAAAATAATGAGCCTTTGCCTTAACTTTGAGCTCTTAGATATAAGCTTGCACAGCTATATCAGAGAGAGACAAGGCCGGGGTGTCCCAGTGACAGAGGTGCGCTCTGTGTTGCACCAGTTGACCAACGCCCTTTTTCACCTGAAGGACAGGGGGATTGTACATGGGGACTTGAAGCCTGACAATGTGATGATTGTTGACCGTCACAGTAGCCCGCTTCGTGTCAAGCTAATCGACTTTGGCTTGGCACGTCTTGTGCCCGAGTGTGAGGCCGGTGACCCGCTACAGACTGTGTGCTACAGAGCACCAGAGATTTTGCTGGGCACGCCTTACAATGGGGCCGCAGATGTGTGGACCCTGGGTTTAGTGGCTGCGGAAATGGTGACCTGTTGCTATATGTATGGAGGGCACACAGACTATGATGTCCTCAGCTACATTGTGGCCACCCAAGGACAGCCACCAGACTCTGTCCTTAACCAGGGAAAATACTCAAGGCATTATTTCCACTACAATGAGGGCAGGCCAAAACCCTGGAAGTTTAAGATCCCCAGGGAATTCCACTCCTGCAGGGGGAGACAGCCTCTAGACACTAGAGAAATCTGGCTGAGGAGCCTGGATGATCTCTGCGGTGTCCTGGAGGAGAACTTTGGGGAAAGCAGAGAGCACTATGAGCTGGTGGATCTTATCAAACGGATGCTCCACCTGGACAAAGACCAGCGCATCACACTGCAGGAGATCATGGACCATCCTTTCATGGCTCCATGTCTGGGCATGACAGAGATGGAGAAAGAGGAGGCTGCAGTAGACCACGAGCTGCCCTCCCAGACTCAGACATCTGGGCATCAGGACCTGCACTGCATCAGCCAGATTGAGGATGACTTTAAGACTGCTGTATCCAAGACTCCGGAGAGTGGAGAGGATGTTCAGCTGCAGAACAGTGAGAAGAACATTGGCTGGTTCAGGTGGATCTGCAGGGGAATCAAGAGGTCATTCTTGAACTGCTTAAGACGAGTATATGCTTGTCTTCCCATATGGATCCACATCTAATGGTTAGTTCTGAGCAGGATGATTAGTGTGCTTAGCAGAGGGTTTTCCCAACAATTTAAAACATAAAAAAAAAATCCAGGGGGGGCAAAGAGAATTAAATACAAAAAAAAACAGGGGAGGGGCGCTGTGGAGCAATGAAGGTGTAGCACGTGTATCCCGACAGCTCTGACAAATTATGTCTTTAATTTCATTAACACGACACAATTTCACATAAAATTATAGCATTTCTCTGACGAAAAAAATGTGATGATTTGGTGGGCTGTTCGAGAAGGAAATGAAGGGACTAACCCCAGGGACTTTGCTGCCCAGCTGCTGCAGGAGGTGCTTTCCCTGGAAAACAAGCCGCTAATCGATAGAGCCCACCGGACCCTCAAACAACGCCCCGTATCACATCTTCTGCCCAGACCCATCATCCTTTGTCTGCATTACTATCTCACTTTCGAGGAGGTCCCGCATAAGGCAGCAGCCACGAAAGACATGAAAATACCAAGGTCAGAAAATACAAGTCTTCCCCGACTATTCACCCCTCGTCGCAAAGCAGAGAGCACTCTTCAATCAAGCCCGGGAGCTACTCCGAGGTAAACCCAGGGTCAAGTTTTCAAACCGAAAGCATAAAGTGGAAGTGTTGAAACAAGCAAGAAAGCTGAAGCGTCCTGGAGTCTAAATTAATGAGCATTTAACAAAGAGAAATGCAGAAATTGCCAGACAGAGCTGTATACTCAGAAAGGAGAAGAAAATCCAGTCAACATGGACAAAAAAAGGCAAAGTGTTTGTGAAGTCAAATGGGTCACCAGAGCAAGCAAAGACTGTCATATTACGTAACACGACAGACCTGGACCAATTTAAGTGATTATTATGCCTTGGATAGCTATAAAATGGACTTTATTGCAAGCTTGTTTTGTCTGTTTGTTGTTTTTTTTTCTCTCTTTAACATAGATGACACTTTAATTTTAGATAGGACAGTAAATCCTGATAGTGATCCTGGAATATGTTCAAATGAGAAATTAAAGTTCAGTTTTCTATATGAGACTGATCACAAACAATTTACCTGCGAAAATAATGTGGATCCTGAGTTAAATGTCTACAAAGATTACATATTAAATGTATTTATTTATTTTATTTTATCTATTTAGATGGAGGACAATGCACAATAATGAACATAGGCATGTAAATGTGCCAGATTATAGCCACAGGCTAATTTCCATCTGTAGTCCCCGGCAAATGCTAATTATTATACTGAAACTCAATTAGATTGCCTTCATCTAGAGGGCTTCTCAATGTAACATTTAAATAGTAGGAGCCTCTATACTAATTTTGAAAAAATACAAGATTTTGTGCTATCATTAAAACACACTTTTCACATAATTGCCAAAAGTGAGACTTGGATCTCAGACCATAGGTACGATAGTTCTTTTCAATTGGAAGGTTACGATTTTTTCAGTGCAAATCGGAAGAATAAGCGAGGTGGTGTCATTGGCTTTTTTGGTACAAAAAGACTTTCAGTGTAAACAAATTGACTGCACAGTGGTAGATGATTTAATGGAAACCCTCACAACTGAAATCGCTTCAGTACAATTTAGAGCATTACTTGAAGTTGTATTTACCGGACACCTGGATCTTGTATTTAACAATTTACAACTACAGTAGGTGACCATATCAGAAAAATAAGAAACAAGAAAATGTTTTTTGTTGTTGTTCAAATGGAAAGAACATAAGTTAACAACTGATTTCTGTTACACAATATTCAATTTTGGCCTCTATCCTCTTATAGATAAAGCCAGTAGGACTACCAAGGACACTGCACACTTATTGATAATATTTTTTCAACTGCTATTGTTCAAACAACATGTGGGTTGCTCATAAATGATATAAGTGACCACCTTCCTATTTTTATGGTCATGCATATTACAAAGTCCTCAAATGCACCCCAGAACAGGTAACCTTTATTTAGGTTAAGACGGTTAAGAACAAGAAGACTAGAATCTTTAAAGGAAGAACTCAAAAGTTGTAATTGGGAGACTGTTTATGTGGAAGACCCAAATCAGGCATATATGCTCTGTGAGGCTTTTCTAATAAATTTTCTAAATGTATACAACAAGCACTGTCCTATAAAAAAGTATTCAGTAAAAGGTAAAGACCCAAATAAAGAACTATCTTGGATGACTAAAGGCCTCAAAAAGTCATGCCAAAAGAAAAAAATACTTTATAAACAACTTTTGCAACTAAGAACCAGTTAAGTGAACATAAATACAAATTATATAAAAATAAAATGACCACAATCATAACATTACAAAAGAAAAAATTTCACTCTGAAAAGATAGAAGCTAGTAAAATCTAAAGCACTCAGAGAGTTCAGACCTCCGCCAAGCAGCTTCAGTCCACCCCTAACACACATGCATACATGTATTAGACAGATACATGTAGGCACATGTCTGTATTCCCTGCTTTGGAAATCCCCCAGTCTACGGTTACCATGACAACGGAGCACTTTCTGTCCCTTGAAGTTTCACACACAGGTGTTCTGGTCTTTGATGGCCCTTTGGTCTTTGATGGCCCTTTGGTCTTTGATGACCCTTTGATGTTTGGCCCTTTGATGTTGAATTCTGGGAATTCCCCGGCAGCCGCCTGAGCCACCCTCACAATTTCCTTGGAAACTGTCTACTTACCTCCGCAATGTTAAAGAATCCTTCAAAGAAGTCCTGGATCCGGATGGTGATCCATATCAGTCCCAAAATCTAATCATTTCTTCCTGATCCCATTCCATAAATTTCCTGAAAATTTCATCCAAATCCCACCATAACTTTTCAAGTTATCTTGAACACAAACAGACAAACAGACAAACCAACGCCAGCAAAAACATAACCTCCTTGGCGAAGGTAAAAATGCATTTCCCTTTATGCTTGAAACAGCAGCATCACTGACTCTAATACATGGAAAATTCACAGACTGTCTACTTTTTAAGATTTTATCGTGTCAGAGGTGTAGGGGAATAATTCTCCACTATTAGGTACATAAACACCACTAAAATGAACTTCTGGTGGGGATGGCTGTTTTCAGTATTTTAGTAGTAACTGTGTCCTTGGTGCTGAACAAAGAAATTACTGTTAAAATTAATATATCTGTTTTTTCCGCATTTGTCATGGGACGTAAACATGTGTTGCTTAGAAGAGATGAAAAACAGAAAAGTTGGCACTCAGCCCCATCTAGTTTCATACTAATGACTATTAATTATTCCTGCTGAAATGTTCTTTTTGAAACCAGGCTGCAAACATGTTTATTACCTCTGCCAAGGTGGTTATGTTTTTGCCGGCGTATTTTTGATTGTCTGTTTGTTAGCGAGATTATGCAAAACCTACAGGACAGATTTTGCTGAAATGAAGCACGGTTGTTTTTGCTCAACAACTAACTAATAATGATATCAACATGAGTCTCAGTGCTAGGTGTGGGTTTTTAGAGTCAAGGAATCATATTATGATGGTAACTTTATCATGGAACTATTGTTTATAGATGTAACGGCAATATGTGAGCTACTTTGGCAAAGGTTTGCGCTCTTAGTTCTGCCATTTGTGGGACAAATGGCAGAGTTGAGTATGAGCTGAACCCATGAAAATATTGCTGAATCTTCAACTTCAACTGACCTGAAACTTGAAAACTTGAATATTAAACTGATCAAGTACAACAGATGATTATGTTTTGGATACCATTGAGTCACTCTATGTGCTCAGGCACAACATTTCATAAACTATAGAGTGACCCCAGCTCTCTCACAGCCTTACAATACAGATACTAGCAAAGCTTTTGGCCTAAGTTTATAAAAAAAATTACCAATTACCAAAAATTCAGTCCCCTTCAGTAAAAAAATGAAGAAGAAAATAGCTTTCAGAGTAAATTGGTTTCAGTGCCAGTCTCAAGTGGACAATCAGGGAACTGCAGAAGTTTTTGTCCTTCATCCTTGGGTTATTTTTTTCTCTTTTGCTGCTTGGTAGTTTGTCACACAATGTCAAAGTTGGATGAACATTTTCAGATGGTAGGGCTTCTGCTCTGATCCTGTGATTCAGATTCAGACGACCCAAACATAATCCTCAGAGCTCCAAAATGCTGACGCATGTGTTGTTTTTGTGTTTAGAGCCAAGGAGATGTCAATCAAAATGCAATCTGTCACCACAAGAGTTTTTAAAAAGGGAAGATTTTAAAAACTAGCTTCTTCAAAACATTTTTCATGGTGATGAGGGTTTAATTTCATTCAGATTTTTGTGAAGACTTGATGAGACTCTTGAATTCTAAACTTGCATTTTTACATTTTAAGCCAAATTTCCTGAGGCTTAAACAAACCTTTGTTTTATTTACTTAGTGTTTGGAGAGTGCATGAAAAGTAAATTAGCTTCTATAAATATCTTAACTTCATGTCACTCAAATTAATTATCCAGTGTTAATAAATGAATCTCCCAAAAGACCAACTCTTCAGACTACAAACACAAACAGAATCATTATTCAGTTCAACAAAGCTTCCCACTGTTGTTTTATAAAACAGCTGCAGACAATCATAAAAAAAATAAAGTAGAACAATTAAATGTGCAGTGAAGATGTAGATGCACAGATAATAATAACTTTAAATAATTATTTTTTTAAAAGTTGGACTGTCGGCCTTAACATGTCATGAAAAGTCACATATTGCATTAAAAACACTTTTTGGTTGGATTAATTCTGAACTAAGTGCCCGTGGCCTTATGACAAACCCCGCCATGATGAGAAAAATCTCTCCTCACCCTCAGCCGCTTGCTTCACCTTTTAGAAAAGGTGCACTGTAACACTCTGTTTAAAAGATGTATCACTAAAGATGTCATTAGTAGATATGCCACCTCCTCCAGATGGGAGACACAGCCCACAGACTGCTCCAGTTGAAGGTAAATCTGATAGCATGCCTGTGCAGCCTCAGTAAACATCAGAGCACAGCAGCAAACTAGAAAAGCACTCAGAGAGCGCAGACCTCTGCCAAGCAGCTTCGGTCCACTTTGGCGAAAATGATCCTATCTGGCAATGTTAAAGAATCCTTTAAAAAATTCCTGGATCCAGATGGTGATCCGGATCACCACCAAAATTTAATCAGTTCTTCCATATCCCATTTCCGACAATTCCTGAAAGTTTCATCCAAATCCGTTCAGAACTTTTCAAGTTATTTTGAACACAAACAAACAGACAGACAGACAGATAAACGCCAGCAAAAACATAACCTCCTTGGCGGAGGTAAAAATCTGAAACCTCATCCACTTCTTGAAAGGGGGAATCATCATGCACAACTCATGAGGATTTACTCTAGAACAGCCTTTTTTGAGCTGGAAGTGCTACAAGATCACAAAATTCTGCCAAGGCATTTCTGATGTTAGCTGAATTATTAGCAAAAATGTGGAAAACTGCCCAGTCGTCTCTGATAACAAACAATTGACCCTTCGCTAAGCCCCGCCCCCCTTTGATATTGTTGCTACGCCTGTCAGGCTTTCCGTCCTAGAATGAAAAATTTGGATTTTTAGCGATACCAGTGAGGGATTTTCCCGAGGAAATATCTGGAAATTTCTGGACAAATTCTTCAGAGATATCAGAAAGAAGCAGACAGAAATGTCTCCAGTATGCTTTTGAGAGAAACATTCGCCAAATCAAATGCTGGTAAAGTTCAAATGAAGAGGACATTAAAATAGAAGGGAAGCACAGAGATCTCAGTGCTAGCGTCAAGCACCCCATGTGTTGACATTTCATGTTAAAGACAATCACATACAAGAACAATGTTCTTGTTTTGCAGGGGAAGTCGAAATATATTGTTTAAATAGAAATTAATGTTAAGTTAGCTTTCATTATCGTTGTGTTTGCCCATTTCTAGGGCGTCCGTTCACAAAATGCTAGTATGTCAGAACTTGTTACTAGTATTTCTTTTGCTCAAATTTTACCCAATGGCTTAAGATTTAACAGAAGTAACCTACTGTTGAGACGTCTTTGTCTGCTAATGTTATCTCACTTAACACACAGAGATAGCTGTGTTAGCTAATGTTGGTTAGCACCTTACTTAGAACAAACGTAGGTGTTCTTGTGTTTTATCCACACCTGGCATCTCTCTTCTTGTTTCTTGAGCTTGGGGAAGGCAAAAAAATCAACACCACCCTCCAAACTTCTCGGATATCGACTGTTGGACATATGCACACCGCTTAGGCATGTTGTTTTCTGCTGAAAGCTTGACAGGCCTCTCGTGTATAGTTACAGTTGCTAACGTAGGATTGGACAGTAGCCATTTGAGTGAGGGGCTTAGCGAAGAGTCAATTAAAAAAATTCTTGGATCCCAATATGTTTTCATATTACCGCAAAAATCAAACCAATACTCCCTTGTGCCATGAACAAAATTCCCTGAAAATTTAATCAAAACTTGTTGCCAACTTTTTGAGTAATTGGCAAAAACATGGAAGTTTGCCTATCTTGCAATTTTACCAAATCATTAAAAATGTCACCGGCTGCTTCTGTATTCGAATTACCACCAAAATCTAATCAGTTCTCTTTTCTGCCATGATCAACATTTCCTGAAAATGCTCTGGGACAAACAAATGCCTGCAAAAACATATACCTTAAACATTGGTTGGCTATCTCATTGGTAGGTCTATTTGGGGTAGCCAGGGGAATGAGCAGATTCAGGCAGCTACTGACGCTGTAAACAGTGAGGTAGAAGTCATGATGCCTCAGACTTTATGTCTTGTGCTTTTAAATACTTGATCACATAAAGGAGACGAGGAAAACACACTTATGTACAACTTGAAAAAGCAGATTATGGGTTGTTAAATAAATTAGTTTTACAGTGTATTTCATAGAGTAAGCTTTTTGAGGCTGTCTCCAATCTCAGAGACTTGTGCAGCTGTGAAGCGCTCAATCAAATGAAAAGAAATGAAGTCAAGATCAATATATACAACTTTAGGATTACTCAGACATCAAAATCAAGTCAGGCTAGAATTGCATCAAGCTGTCAATATGGACTTAAGAACTTTGTTTTGAAATACAGAATGATTGAGTTTAAAATATGCTATTAAATTCTGATTAGTCTTGATTAACTTTCAAAAATCAACCATCATTCAGGATTTGAAAAAACGATTATTTGATATCCTAAAATCAAATTTAACACAGTCTATACACCACCATGCCAGCTACGTTATACCTCTCCGTGTGGTAAAATAAAAATGGATCTGTTAGATTTTTTGATGTAGCTTTGCAGTCCCAATTTGTGCCTGTTCCTGACTCCCAGCTCCACAAATAATACACCTACTTATCAGACAGGCCCAGGGTGCCTTATTATGGGGCCCTTCAAAGCCGTCACCCCATTGAGAGGCACTGCTGTGCAACATTAAACGTGGAATTTAATTAACCAAAGCACATCTTGACCTTTGGTAGCAGAACAACATAACAGGGAGGTTATTATCACGTGCTATGTAGCCATGTTCACTCGAAACAACATGCTCTCTACATGCGACTCATAGCGTTGTTATTTTATTCAAACTTCAGCAGCGTAACACACTTACTTTATCAGCAGCTCTCTGTGTTTATAACCCGTCTATTCTGCTTCACTTTTCTGAATCCACTCCTCAGTCTCTATTGATCAAACTCCTTTATTGGTGGTTTCTTTTGCTGTCCATCTCCAGGGAGGTGTATCGACATTAAAAGCTGCAGTCTGTGTTTGTATCAATAATTTACACCGCGTCTCTGCTGCTCCCCCAAATATGCAACAAAGCACAACAACAAGTGTTCATAAAGCACTGATGTTAAAACTACTGCCTCATCGATTTGATGTGGGACACAAGAGGCTTTAATGAACCCTAACGTGTGCCCGTTTGTATGCCCTTCATTTAGTGATAATACGAGAATGAGGTGATTGTGTTATTCATGCCTGACGACTAAAGCTTTATTCCCTTATTAGAGATACTATATCCATATATTTACTTATTTTATCTTTCAGTTGTTTGATTTAGGGCCTCTCACTATGGCTCTACCTTCCTTGTTCTCTGCAACTTTCCTTTTCTCCTCTTTTCTTTCTTCTCAAATGTAAATGGGGAGAAAGAGGAGGTAGAGCATGCAGCCTGACCTATTAGAGGTGGTCTTTGGCTTAATCTGCTTTAATCTTTACTCTGTCCTCCCCATTTTTACCTCTGCCAAGGAGGTTGTGTTTTTGCCGGTGCTTGTTTGTTTGTTTGTTTTTCCATTTGTCAAATTTTGCTGAAATTTCAGGTGATGTTGGTTAGGGGTGTCCTGATCTGATATTGATATTGAATATTGGTCCGATATCAGCAAAAAAACTGATATTGGATTATATCAGCCTGCATCTAAAATCTCCGATATAAGCACTCCGATACAAGCTGTCCATTCTGAATTATTTTTTATTTATTTCATTCAGTTTCAGAATATGCTTATGTTTAAGTTAAACAGTGGTTATTTTGCAATTTAAAAATAACTGTTTGTGTTTTTATTGGATTTATTGAGGTTACTTTTCAAGAACTTCTAATTTATTATTATTTATTTTATTTAACTGTAGTATATTCTTATGTTAGAGGTTAAAATTTATTTAACCCATTGGTTAATAACAAATGGGTCAGTTTTTCTCATACCTACTTTTGTTGACTACTATTCTCTGTTAGAGTCATCTCACTGATCAAGCCTTTTCTTACAGTCCATACTAAAAAATAAGTAATAAAAGTATGTATGATTCCTGCTGATATCGTATCAGATCGATATCGGTATCGGCCAATACTCAAGGCTGCAATATCGGTATCGTATCGGAGGTGAAAAAGTTGTATTGGGACCCCCCTAATGTTGGTGATGGCCCAACCTAGAAATTGTTAGATTTTGGTGGTGATATGTATATTTTTCTGGATGCAAAAACAATTTTAAAAATCCCATAAGTTGACATTGGGAAGAATTTTTTAAAAAATCATATCTCTGCCACTTTTTTACAGATTCGCTTCCAATTTCACAGGACAATATGGGGTTCATGGCTCTATCATCAAGGTAAATTTCATCTGGATCTGATTCAGACTGACAGCACAAAAAAATATCAGCCTCCGTGTATGTGTTTCCTGTTCAAAATCACGATAAATCATTCAGCCCTAACATATATATGATATTAAAGCAAATCAACATATTGTTGAAGGACCGATAACAAAGCTAGCACAGTTAGCAGCACACATGTTGCTCTGTAGTTGACCATAGCTGTTGTTGTTGTTGTTCCTAGGTGTACACGTCACCGTTTTCCCTGACAACGGGGATCCCTGTTTACACGGAGATGAAACCAAAAACATTTTCAAAACTTTTCACTCTGGATCCCGGTTTCAAAAGTGTGCGGATTCAGGCGCTCCAGAAACCGTTCTCATGTAAAAGAAAGGTGCAAAAGCAACGAAAACTCGCCGTTTTTAATTTTATAATTCAATTTCATTTAAAAAGGTCTTACATGGTTATAATTTAATTAATATTTGCATCATTATGATTTTCACGGTTATAGTATTTTGGTTATTTCATGTTAATGTAATGGTAAGTTCTAAGGATAAAATAGCAGCTTTAAGAAAGACAGTGAGCTCCGTGATGACTTTGTGTGTAGAGGAGAGAGGAGCTGATGGATTTTTGGACCGTGTGGACGTATTCGTACATATTTGAGGCCATTTTGGGCAGCAAGCATAAGAGGTGGAGTATTTTTTTTATTTTTATTTTTGTTCAATAAATCTGAGAAGACGAACCTTTGTGGAGGACCCACTTTTGAAACACACGTCAGCCACAAGTTCCGGCGCAGAATTAACTTTGACTGCACTTTTTAGTGTAGTTTAAGTTATAGTCTTTTGCCTAAAATATATTTTAATTTTAGTCATAATTTAGCCATCTGAATTGTTTTAATTTTAGTCTAGTTTTAGTTGACGAAATTTCACAACTTTTTAGTCGACCAAATCTACTGTAAATTTAGTCTTACTAAAATATGAAGTGTGAAGTGTAAGGCGTTTTTTATGTTTCCTTGAATTTCTGAAGTCATGTTTTACACTTGGATCCCACCACCACGAAGCTAAGGCAGTTGTGATTGGATGTCCCTCTTAACTCATCCAACCTTTCCACACAACCAAAGTAGCTGTGATCGGATATATTCCTAACTTGTCCCTACTTTCTACATGACCAAATTAGGTCTGATTGGATTAAGTCTCTGTCAAACATTTTAGTCTAGTTTTCATCTGCTGACGAAAATGTCGGTTAATTTACTTTTAGTTTCTGTCCATGTGCACTTGTTTTTTTTAGTTACTGTCTTGTTTTTGTCAGAGGAAAAAAGGTTGTTGACAAGAACTATGATGAAAATAATTAGTCAACAAAATTAACACTGTTACAGCAGAAGGTTTTATTGGAAAGCCTCCAGTTTTGAGGACATCAGGGCCACATAATAGGAGAGATAGCATCAGAATTGTCACTGCTTGGACCTTGTATGTACGGAGCCTGGTTATGTTGACGGCGGTAATGCTTTTAGGCCATTGTGGCCATTTTAAGGGTGGATAAGTTATAAGGTGATTTGCATGTATAGGAGGGCTGTTGGTCCAGCCTCCCTAAGGTGTTTTTGGACTTACTGGATAAAAAAATAATAATAAAAAAAAACTGCAAAAGGGGGCTCCCATTTGTTGCCCTGGCTTTTCTCTGCTCATTGGTCTGCACAGTTGAGTTGATGGGGCAAGTTGAAGGAGGATTTTGGATTTAGAGGTTTCTCAAAGTACTAAGCCTTTCATTAGAATGCAAATTTCATGTGTTTGTTCCAAATTCATAGTTCAGCTTTTTTCTTGCTCAAGGACATTTCCATCCAAATATTAGTAAAGGCGTCTCTAGATGATTATACAAAAGCATAAAACTAAGACGGCTGAATCTTTATAAGCAGTATCTTGCAGTCCGATAATTTTTCTGTTCTTGGAACTCAAAATCAATTTTTAGTTAATTTAGAGATGCTGCTCTTTTTCCAAAATGTTATAGAGACAAAATTAGAAGGAAACATCCAGTCAAATTAGAAGAAAAGATAAGGTACTAGTCCAGACTAATTAGGGCATTTGTATCTTATGAAGAGCATTTATGTCTGAACATCACTCAAATGTTCAATAATTAAATAGGCAGACATTTGAGCCCTGCAGGATTTAAACTTTTTTTTTATTGGTCTGCTACATCTCTGGTCCTTAGGCATGTTGTATGTCAAACAGTTTGATTAATTGACCTTCAGACATAATCAGACATTGCATGATAGGGGCATACTGTTGTTTTAAGCTCATAGTTTTCTCTCTTCTTCTTAGATTCCAATGCTCAGTAAAAGCTGTTGCCCCTAAATCCCAAATAAATGCTGTATAGGCTTTGCATCACTTCTTTAAAGCATTGATTCACAGGTAAAGAATGAATCCATACAAAGTTATAGGCACACTCTTGCACACAGTTGTGATTATTTGGGGTTTTCTGTATGTCGTAAGTGCATATTACAATTTATTGTAAAATTGGAAACTAAATTTCTTAGTCATGTTCTAATGAATTCAAAATGGGTAGAGAGGCCAACAACAGGATGGGAGAAGCCTTAAATTCAGTCAAGACACTGGTGGCAGGGGTAAAGTAAGGGTGTGGGACTGCATTTGGAGGCCATTTGAAGAACTGGACCTGTAGCCTGTTGCACCAGCTATGTGTGAGTTTTATCTTTAGTTCTGGTGTAAAGTTCACACTAAATCCTACGTTGAAACTAGTTCAATTCTTCTAGGTTGTGTCTTTGAGTGGTTGCACCACAGAGATGTAAAGTTCATCTTAACTAGAAAAGTGTAATGTTCAAACTTTGTTATTGTTCCGGTTATGATAATTCAACTTAATATTTCCAATCAGTAAAATGCGTTCAGCAAATGCACATCTCAATACAGGCTAATGGCTGGAAATAATCGCCTCTAATCACTATACAGTGATGAAAATGTATGTGAACTACCTCAGACATTTTTGATAAAGAGACAAATAAATTTCACATTTTAGATCCACAGACAGAGTAATATAGAAGAGGGACAACATGCGGTATAACCACCAACAGCCCAAGATAATTTAATGGTGTTTTTTTGCTGGATGGCTAAAATGATCTCAGCTGGTGGAAAAGAAAAGTGGGAGCAAGAAAGTCCTCATATATTTCTGAGGGACGTTAACTATAAAACCAACCTTGATAAACAACAGGCCTTTACATCTATGAAAAGATAGGTGGAAAAAAAATTATAATTATAATTATAGGCCTACATTGATCAGGGGCAGTGGGATTTGCTGGTCATCAAGAAACGCCAAAAATATTCAGTGAAAGTCAGTGTTCATAATAAAGCAGAGCAGAGCTATATGCTGTGATCACAATCTACATCCTAACTTCAGAAATACATGTTAAAAAGTGTATCAGCAGTATCGACTAAAGAGTTGAGATGAGCACTGTAGCACGCAGAAGTGAATATGAAGCAGCGTCATTACGTGTATGATGATTACACTGCAGAATGAAAGCTGCAGTGTTTTAGCTCCGTATCCAACAGGAGTGCGAGAAGGTTCTTTGGATGCACGAGAGACCAAAGATGATCTACAGAACTTTGATGACGTGCTGCAAGACACTTCCGATGTCCAGACGCACATTTGAGTTTGTGTTACTCTCCTTGCAATCAAATAAACATCTCCTGTGACAGCCAACCAATATTCTGCACTCACACTTAAGCTCAGTTGGACTTCACGCAGTTAAAATACTGGAGGAGGATAGGGGAAATTACTCTGGTAAAGTCTTAGTGAAAGACTTGTCTGTTTACGTTCGCACATATGGCTCACCCACGTAAAGTCCAGGCAATTTCAAGGGTTTTTTTTTGCAAGTGTGAATGGGGTTTATGTTTTGACAGAATGATTTTAGTCTGAAGTTTTGCTGAGTCAGCTATTCAATGGAGCAGGTCACTTGTAGGGGGATTTATTGTGACACTTCCTAAACTTTCTACAGAAGCTCTTTATCCTGAACTGAGGGCTATGGCAGGAAGAAGCAGCCATAGCATAGCACAAACATGCACCTGGTCTGTAGGCATTGTATCAAGAGTCTGTAGTTGCATGTTCGTCAGCCACATACATCCGCTGTTAGCCTGAGAGCCATAGAAACGATGGATGGGCTGTTGGTTACGAAACAGTCCAGCATGTGAGCTTCTGATTGCAGGTTGCCAGTAATGATGCGTTGTGAATGCATTGTGTAAGTAGCAGTAATGTTGGTATCAGAATCCCAAAAACAGATGATAATGCGACTTATAACTGACCCTGTACAGTAAAGCCCCCGTGATATCACGGTTCAGTTTTCGCGGTCCAGGTATTTCACGTTTTTTTTCTGTAAGACCTAATAATTTTGGTATCACGTACTTTTTCGCCATTTGGCTGTATTCTGCAGCATTGCTTATGAGTTTATATTTCACAATATAATGCCGTACCGATTCAGCCAATCAGAGTGGCGTATTTTTTTCTCGGCCACTGATTGGCTGTTGTGTATCACGTAGATTTGCATCTCGCAGGTAGGAGAGATGCTTGCTTTCTATTGCTCTCTCACTATCTTTTTATGTGTTTAAATGTATTTCTGTTGTTTTAAAAGTGTGTTGAAAGACCTTAAAATTCTTTTAAAAGAACTGTAAAGTTACAAAAACATGCCTAGGGTATATTTAAATAGGGTATTTCTATTTAGCGGATTTTCTCTTGTCGCGGATGAGTCTGGAGCTAACCCCCGCGATGGAGGGGGACCATTGTATAGGTAAGAGGCACTGCTTTGTCCACAGGGGGCGCCAAACTCAAACCAAAAGTTCCTCTCAGGAGCACCGGCAGACTGTTGCTCTCAGCAGTGTGTATACACCATCAATGAAATCTGCCTCTCATGTTCAGATTTTGCCTGTGGCATCACTCTCAGTCTTCTCTCTGGTGATCTCAGAGGTCTTACAGGGTGAAATTTTCCAAGACTATCAATCATGTATCGAGGGCTGAATCCTTGCCGAGATTTATAAATAATTAATCACACTTCAAATCATTCCTCAGCTTTACTGGAAACCAGTTTGGAGATTTAAGAGCAGAGCAGATGTGGGCTGTATTGAAGCTTTGTTCAGGACTCCTGCAGGTGAATTTTCGATCAGGTACAAGAGTCTGAAAGTCACATTTATGAGGGCTTGTCAAAAGTTCTTGCTGTAATCAATTGTGCCTGG
This sequence comes from Cetoscarus ocellatus, assembly GCA_037902135.1. NCBI lineage: Eukaryota > Metazoa > Chordata > Actinopteri > Labriformes > Labridae > Cetoscarus > Cetoscarus ocellatus. The sequence continues at coordinate 1,557,199 of JBAMNC010000494.1, forward strand.
TATAGTGCCTGAATCAGCTATGCCGATGTTGCTTTTATCGCTGACTTTGGTTGTGTTTTTAAGGTCATACATTGCTTGTTTTCGCTCGCTATGATTTTTAAAATTCAGTCTGGAGTCAATCAAGCTCCAAGGCTCTCCTGCTCTTTTATTTTTAATGCGTTGTCCTTTAGGTGAGCTGAAACCCTGAGCCTGCCATCATCGCAGCCAAGTAAAATCACCTTGAATTTGTCTTTGTTTATTTGAAAGGGGGGTTGGACAAATCCAAGTCTACAATTGCATAGCTAATCTGCATAAAACTGTTAAAAAATAAAAGAAAGAAACATCACATAATTACTATGTGGAGCACGATGTTTGCTGTGTGTTTGTGAGCCTGATTAAAACATGTTTACCAGCTCATGATGCTTTAGTAAAACAAACACATCAGTGGATCAGGAGCTTGCATGAAAATCAGATGTAGCCAAATATTAACGATCATTTACTGCTTGGCTTTGTGACCAATCAGTTGTATCACATTTTTTTAGGTCCTGATTTATATATATGTAGCTCTAATGTATGATTTTTTGTTGTCTGTACTAGGGGTGTGACAAAAAAAAACAATATGGCAATTATCGTCGTCCTTCCTTCCGCAATATGATTATCAGTATGCTGGCGCCAAATATTAATATTTTGATTAAGAAAATATGGCTGTCTAAGCGGTGTTAATTTTGTTGACTAATTATTTTTGTCATAGTTTTCATCAACAACAATCTTGTATCCCCTGATGAAAACTAGACAGTAACTAATAAAAACAATAGACAAAAATGAAAACTAAATTAACTGACATTTTCCTCAACAAATAAAAACTAGACTAAAACGTTTGACAGAGACTTAATCCAATCAGACCTGATTTCATCATGTAGAAAGTAGGGACAAGTTAGGAATATATCCAATCACAGCTACTTTGGTTGTGTGGAAAGGTTGGATGAGTTAAGAGGGACATCCAATCACGACTGCCTTAGCTTCGTGGTGGTAGGTAAGTTAGGGAGTGATCCAATCAGAGCTACTCTCTTTATGACTTGATATATTCATGTAGAGCAGGTTCACTGTTTGTTGTCAGTTCTGGTATTGTAACTGACTTCAGAAATTCAAGGAAACATAAAAATGCCTTACACTTTACACTTCAGATTTTAGTCGACTAAATTTACAGTAGATTTCGACTAAAATGTTCTGAAATTTAATCAACTAAAACTAGACAAAAATTAAAACGATTTAGGTGACTAAATTATGAGTAAAACTAAAAGATATTTTAGGCAATAGACTGTAACTAAAACCAAATTAAAAAGTGCTGTCAAAATTAACACTGGCTCTAAACATGCTGTATGTCCCCGTTAGTTTAGTGTCCATAAAGTAGTGTACCGGAGACACTACTTGATGGCTCCTCAAGAGGGCGCTTCACATTTGAATGAGTGAAACTTCATTGAAAATTACCAGTCGAAGAAGAGAAAGTTTAACTTCTACAACACTGAAGGGACCGACAAAATCAATTACTGTGACATATTGTTGCATTGTTTTTTTTCCAATATATCGATTAGCAAGAATCGCAGCATCGTGATTGTATCATTATTGTGGGCCGTGTATTGTATCATATCTAGAGGTACCCCTTGATCCCCATCCCTAGCCTGTACATCATTATGCTTAACTGATGTTTTTTATGCACAACTACATTCATCTTTGAGGCTCCCACACACACATCATAACAGAGACAGGAGCCCTTTTTGTATTTTTACTGTAGCCTCACAATAAAAAAAACATTGTTATGTCACCTCGAGACATTCACATCAATCCTGTTGTGACCTTATATTTGTGTTACGATACTTTAAATAACAGTCTTTGCATACAGGAGGGACTTAAAGTGCTTCAAACTGAACTGATATGAACATACAGATGTAACAATACAAATCTAAACTTTTTGACTACTTGCAGGACAAACCCAAAGGTGCTATTGTGCAAGGATTATCTACTGTCCATCATTATGACTCAATTAATGAGGGATTTTTATTTTTCATGAGAGACATTAATTGTAGTGTGGCTGTGACATAAAACCCATAAAATGTCTCCATCTAGTGGATCAGAGCTGTAAACATCCATTTTTCTCTCTAGCGTGCTAAAACATAATTACTACTGTTTTCACATTTACTGTTTTACAAAAACAAACAGAAGAAAGAGAAAAGCACATTATTGTTCCTTGACTATTTTAATTTGTTTGAAAATTTTATTTAGATTTGATTTTATAATCTTTAATGGCCCCTAAGGACAATTTGGTTTGCAACAGAAGTTAAAAAACACGTTCTTACAGTATCTCACATCACAGAAAAATCATACAACCAGATACTACAGACACAGTACAAGTAAGTACTCAGAGTCAGCACAGTTTCACTTTCAAGTGAAAATCCACCTTCTCTTAGACGGGAGAAGCTAACAACTCTGCATGAAGAGGATGGAGAGGGTTTGCCAGAATGGCCTTTGCTGTCTGAGTGGCTTTGGCTTTAAAAACAGAGTCAAGATCATTTAGACTAGAGTCAATAGTTTTTCTGCAGAGTTTGACAATGTTCTTCAGCTTAATTTTATTTGAGATGCTGGGGTTACCAAACCAACAGATCAGAGTTTAATGTGCTTTATAAATGAATAAGAGCTAGCTTGACTTAACTGACACAAGCTTTATTATCATTTAGAATTATTTTACCGAGACTAGTATCAATCTTGGCTACTAAATTTTGGCAAAGAAGCAATTTTGCTGATTATATTGTTTAAAGCCAGCCAATCACAGGGCCACGTAGAAAGACAGGCAACCATTCACGCTCACACTCTCACCTAAGGGCAATTTGGTGTCACCAATCAACCTAATGAGCATGTATTTGGTCTGTGGGAGGAAGCAGGAGTGCTCAGAGGGAACCCACACATGCACGAGGGAACATGCAAACTCCACACAGAAAGGCCCTGCCTGACACGGGGATCGAACCAGCAACCTTCTTGGTGTGAAGCATGTGCCACCACACTGCCCCTCATGATAACGTTCCTCTTAATTCACGTTTTAATTAGATTATGATTTGTGAGTCAACCCTCTGCGTGGATGAAATTCTTCAGTATTAGGATAATGTCAAAGTGACCCCGTTAGAAAACGTCCAGCAGCAGCAGCTCCACACCCACAGAGGAGCACCCGAGGGACACAGAAGTTCACTCACAGGTCACTCTTCACGCTGTAAATGAGATTTTACTCTTTGTTTTACATTCTGGTTGTCATCCCTGTCTCTTCTCCTCATTACTCCCTCTGAGGGACCTGCAGTAAAAGTTTAGATTAATATATATATTTCCACCTCTGGCTGAATTTTAATCTCTTTGCTGAATTAAACATTGTGATAGCCTTCGGTGGATTTTTACTGATGGTGATCTGCAGGTTAAAACCGCTGCAAAGTGACCCAGAACACACAGTGAGGGAATTTAACAGCTCTAATGAGAATGATCTAAATGTAAATGTCAGTTTTGTAATCATGCAGTGAAACTGTTTGGGTTTTTAATGCTTAAAGGAAGTCTTCACTGTGGTAGATTGTTTGCTTTTCCCACTATAGCTAACAGAGCTCCAGTTTAAGTTTTGTTTGCACAGAGAAGTGGAGGTGAATACGCCCTCAAGCTGATATTTACTCTCATCAGTTTGAGCAGCAGTGGAAGGAAGTCAGGTTTTGGTTTAATTACAGTTTGCAGACACTCCAATGCATAGGAGGACCGGCGGGGCTTGGAAAAACTTGCTTGTCTCAAAGAGTTCACCGCAATTTTTAAGCACATGACCAAACAAGAAATAACCAATGACAGTGAGCCAGTGTGCACAGCAGTGCCTTGAAACTGAAGCAGCTCAATTGAGTTTAGCTGCCATACATTTAATTCAACACATCTTAATTTTGTCTTGGACATTAGGGCTGAAAGATTTATCATTTCTGGATCGAAATCACCAGAGCTGCAGTTTTTTGCAGCGCTCCTGACTGACCTAGGATCTGTTGTGTCAACTATTTTACAAATTTGCAGGCAATTTGCATTTAAGACTGGCTCGCAAATGAATGGTTTACTCACAACTGGGAATCGGTTCTCATTGTTCACTAAAAAGAGCAGTTCGACTCGTTCGCAAACGTCACATCTCCAGCGCGGAAGTGCTGGTGAGCAGGTCAACAACACAAAGCCTCTGTTTAGGAGTAGTTGGCGTATCCTTTAAATAATGAAAACAGATTATTTATCTTCGATATTAGATGATGGATAATGTGTTATGTGCTTTTGATCATTGGTTTCCTTACTGTTGTCTGTACTGTAAACATGGTGAATATTGCACTGAAGCTTGATTTGAAGAAAATCATGAATCAAATTGAAATCACAATATCTGCCAGAAAAATCACAATTAGATCTTTCCTGAAATCGTTCAGCCCAATTGGACATGATGGAAGCCATTTTGACCTTCCTTGACCCTTTTGCCCCCGTCTGAAACATCACCCCCAGAAATCTTTGTTTAGCTAGATTTGGTACAACTCTTGGTATCTGGGAAAAAAAGAAAAAGGTCACCCAATCATTAAAGTATTACATTTGCTAATCTGATTAATATCTGAAGATTATTTCAGTCTTGAACTTTTACAATCATCTCCTGTCTGCTTTTTCATGAAACAGTAATTGACCCCGCATTAAAACCACTGGAAACATTTTTCCAAGGCATAGTATTTCAAATGATTCATGGTGGCGCAGCAGGTAGTGCACGTGCCCCACAGCAAGAGGGTTGCTGGTTTGATCCCTGTGTCAATCTGTGTGGAGTTTGTATGTTCTCCCTGTGCATGTGTGGGCTCTCTCTGGGCACTACAGCTTCCTCACACAGACCAAAAGCATACTCATTAGGTCAACTGGTGACTCCAAATTGCCCTTAGGTATGAGTGCGGCCCTGTGATTGGCTAGCAACCAGTCTTGGGTGTACCCCACCTCTGGCCCAATGTCAGCTGGGATACACTTCAGCCCCCAAGTCAGCTAGTCAACTCTTGACTGTGTGATGATGGTTTTTGCTTGAATTTGACCAGTTTCAGATTCAGATTCAGAAAACTGTCTCAAAGGGCAGTTCAGCTAGACCTTATTTAAGACAAAAGGATGACATTACGATTACATGATTCTAAAATAAACCAAACACTAATTTAAGCTCATTTTCAAGGAGGAATGCCAACCCACTGCACAGCTATTACACATAAGTTTTATAAATGCTGCATTTTGGTGCTCCTTGTAATAAGGGAGTTTTAAGATTTTTGTATGTGTTACACTATTTTCTAGATACTTTGCTGTTGCTGTCATGTCGAAGAAACACCAGTAGGTATTACTGACATTCATCGTCAACCCCCTTCGGTAATCACTTGCTATTTATTGATATAGAATGCAAATGGTGGAGATAGTGCTGAAAATAGATGTTATTGGGGTAGTTCTTGTAATGTGACGACATATAAAATTTAAAATAATTTGCATGCAATTATAAAATATGTCGATGACGCTGTGCTTACAATATTGTACGGTAAAAGAACAAAAACAAAACAAAAAGACGGAGCTCGAAGTACAATTTCCATGTGACACTGATATTTCCTACAGTCCTTGAAAGCAGCATGTGTTACACTGCTCGGTGTCATGGCGCAGGAGAGGCCGAACAGCTCCGCGACATCAAACTTTGATTTCGGGTCTATTTTTATGATGTTTACGTCGCATTCTTATTAAATTCTAAAAATACGTTGACGACAATCACTGGTAAGTTCCCTTCTGTTGGTTTGGTCTTTTTTAAATATCGTTAAATCATCCGAACAGAGGACAGGAGACGGACGTATACGTTATGTCCGATTGGAAAATGTCGTTATGAGGCTAATGTATACATGACATTACTTTTGTGCTTTTGGTTCGAAAAGCAGACTTTTTACATTAATGTGATCTCCTTTATTATCATTAACACAAATGAAATATGAGTTGTCAATGTTACAATAATTGATGAAGTATGTTAAGCTAGCTGGTGAAGTTGCATCATTGCAGTATGTACCGTTAGCTGAATTAGTTAACTTTAGTTTACGTTGATTAAAGCTTTATATCTGAGCTTCCACTAGCATTAGCTCTTACATATGAATGTGTTAATGTCAAGGCTGTATACAGAGGAGACTGGCATGTTATTTCAGAGCACAGAGGCCTCCCTGTGCTGCTTTATGGCCTGTACAATGCAAATGTTTATTATAACTTCAGACTGCAGCTCCTCTGACAGCATCAGGAATTAGAGGAATGCAGATGAAGGATATCTCTGTTTTAGTGTTTCAGTGTTTCATATCATCCCTGCTGAGACAAAACAGGAAAACAAGCCTCCTGGGTGGTATTAAAATGAATCCTGCCCTGCATCCTTAAAACAGGATTAATAATTAATGCTGCTTTATACTCCTGAAAGTGTCCAGACTGTGAGTTTTATTTGACCTGAAAAGAGTTCACTGAGTTGGTCAAGGACACCCGAGCAGGACAGAACAGCTTTAAACTATTTAATCACAATATAAGTCCTAAAAAAGTCTGCTTATGGGAAACAGAAAACTGATATAAACCCTTACAAGTTTCTCTAATATCTTATCACATTTGTCTCTAATGATTAAAATGCCAGCTTCCCAAAAACTGCAGTAAAAATAATGTATATTACCGTGGTATTTTTTTCCATTTTAAATAAGTCAGTCTTTTAAAACTACGTCAGCCTAACATGTACTATAAGACACTAGGGATGCACGATATTATCAGTTAGCTATCGATGTCAATGTCATTGTCAGCCATATTTATTTAGCACGTTTAAACAGCCAGTGGCCTATTAAAGTGCTTTACAGTAGAAAAGGCAGACGCAATAAAAAACAGTAAAAACAATAAAAACCAAAAAGAGCAATAAAAAACAATAAAATCAATAAAACAAAAACAATACAGTATAGATATGTTTAATAACCAGTAAGTCGATATATCGGACACACATATCAGCCATATATCAGCTGGAATATTGGCTAATTACACAAATGTACAATATTGATGCACCTTCTCATCACAGCATGGTTACATTAAAAAATAAAGGGTTTCATTTTTGCAATAGTTAAATGCTGTTTTTCTTGTTTTACATCTGTTTCTCACAAAAATATACTGTAACACTGAAAGAAACAAGTCCATTTATGTCAAGTACAGAGCTTGTGCTCTTGACCAGAAATATCAGTATCGGCGATAATTAATAAAAAAAATAGCGGTATATCGGACATCAGCGGAAAGCCAATATCATGCATCCCTATAAGATACCATTTGTATTTTTGGGGTTCTTGATAGGGCTGCATGATGTTGTCAGTAAGCTGTTGGTATTGGCAGGTATTGGCCTAAAAAATTAAATGTCGATACCAGCCAATATTAACATTTTTGCTGATATTTACGGACAATAAATTGGCCACACATATCAGCCATGTATCTGCAAAATACACACATGTACCGTAAAGCTTCGTCTTATCATCACTGCATGGGTACATTTAAAGCAGCACTAAGTAAGATTCCGGCGTTTCAGCTCTCTAGGGGCCTCTATGGTCGTTGAGTGTAACTGCAATGTCGTAAAACAGAGCGCCTCACACCAACGTGCATTTGTTGACTTACAGAGGGAGGAGAAGTGAGCCGACAAGACGTCCCGAGAGACAAATAAACCACGTGGACTGAAAAAGTGCAGTCTCAGCATTTTTCTATTTGAATAAATCATCATGTACTTACAAGTCCAATAGTAGGCTAAATTAGCCGGACATCCGTCCTTGTCTTTCAGCTCACGCCAGCGAGTGAATGTCGGGCCAGTGTTTATCCCTGTCCGGGCACTTAGCTTGTTACTCTCCAGCTTTTTTTTTTCGTCTCCTCCGATAAACATTTCTTTTCTTCGGGTTTTTTGCTGCTTCCGCCATGATAACAACACTACATGTAGCTTTCTTCTTCTTCTTGTTTAACGGCGGATGGCATCCAACGTCAGAGGAGCAATACCGCCACCTTCTATGCAGGAGTGTGAGCCAGACGTCCCTATTTCCATTAGGAAAATAAGAGCATATTTACTTTAAACTAAATTCTGTTCATTAAATCTGTTTTAAAAATTCGTAAACTGCTTTATATTTTCCTCTTCCCAACATTAAGCTTTCACCTCGAGGGGGAAGTGACGTATGCCGTAAAGCAGTCAAAGCAGTAAAAATTTGTAGTTTTTTAATGTGAAAGTGTTCCTACCATCCACATCGAAGTTACTTAGTGCCAGTGAAGGTGATACAGACCCCCTCAGACCATGAGAGAGTTGTAAGGCGATATAAAAATCCAATATCATGCATCTCTAGTATTAAACCTTTTAACTGCGAGTATGTTTCCAGAACTCGACATTTTTTTTATAATCAATAAACTCAAAAACTAGAATAAAATAAAATAAAATACATTTAAATACATTAAAATACATTTCAAAGGATTATTCCTCATTATTTGTATTAGGCCATGAGGTGAGCAAGAATTGGCAGCAACATTGATTCAAAATCAGTCGTTATTTACTTGTATAGATGTTTTTGTGGCGCAATATCATTTATGGAAATTTGTGATATTTGCACTGTTTAGTTGTTCAGCTTCTGGCCACTAGTTGGCAGCAGACATTCATCCATATAAACCCCACATCTCCCCCCATCATCTTTACTGCATTTGTCTTTTTGGCTGTTTTCAAGATAATTTGCAAAGTTTTAAACAGATTTTGATAAAATTTTCAGGGATTGTTGGTCATGGCACAAGAATGAAGTGATAGGATTTTGGTGGTGATCCAAATCCAGATGCGGATACAGGAATTGTTTTTAAGGATTTGTTGATTTTGTTTTCCACAGTTTCATTAATAACCCAAAAATGTCTTAATGGATTTTGATGACATTTTAAAAGAATGTTGATCATGGCACAAGGGATACCTAATCAGATTTTGGTGGTGATCTTTATCCAGATGTCGGTCCAGGATTTTTTTTTTAGGGATTTGTCAACGGATTGAGATTGGAAAGTTTTAGACATTTTTTGACAATAACTCGCCGACAATGTTGGAAATGCCTTGGTGAAGGTTTGTGCTCTTGGGGCAATTTTAGTTGTTATTATTTTTGTCTCTTAGCAAAAAAGTTTATTTATGTTTTAGGGACTACTCTTTTTAGTGGAAAAAATAATGAAATATCACCCTGCCTATAGTATTACAATATTTTGTGATATAACTTTGTGACCCCTGTATCGTGATATGTTTTGTATCAACAGATGTATACCAATACACACCCCAATATCAAACTTGAGTGTGTCCACAAGATGAAAATAAGGAAATAGCAAAAATTAAAAGTAAACTACAAAACTTTGCATATATTTTTTGGATTTACCCCAAATGTTTGCCATCGGGTGAGCTTTTCGTGCATTTATGTCTTCACTGTGTGCAATCTTTTTTTTTTTTTTTGGCACTGTGTCGTGACTGTAATGGAAACTGACCCCTTTCTCACTTCTCCTGTTACCTAAGTATTGTTGCTGCCAGTGTCCGAGGCCCTCCTCTGTGGGGGTGAGATGATTGTGTCGCCGTGGTTGCCTTTTTATGGCCAGGCCAGGCTCAGCTGTGGGGAACCAGGGGTTTATGTCACCCTGCTCTGATGGTTGAGTTGGCCCCAGCAGGCTGGAGCGACAGCAGGGAGAGCAGCTGTCTCCGTGTGCGTGGACGTCAGACCACCAGGTGCAACGCTGAACCGCACGAATCTTAGCGTTTGTTGTGTTGCAGACTGAGACAATATGTTCATGATTACAGTCTGCATTGGAAGCTTTTTTAAATTAAAGCATCTTTTCTTATTCTCTGTAATGAAGTCGGTACTTCAAACATGCAAACTAAAGTATTATCAGTGATTAATAGCAAACTTTCTGTGAGATAATTCTGTAAACAGGAGAGCTATTCTGCTGCTCTGACGGGTAATACAAAGATGATAGAAATGCAAAACAGTGCTGAAGTCCATGTGTATGTAAATTGTCTCTGCTGGTAATTGCAAATTGGCACCAGCATGGGGCAACACAATCATTCAGACAGAGAGCAGTAAACACTGTAAGCACCTTCATGTAAACTGAGCTGTTGTTGATTTAGCCTGTTTACAGACACAGAATAGCTCGTGGATAATCAACCCCCAACTGAGTACTTGAACTCTCTGAGGCCAAGAGTGTTGAGAAAGTCATCTGTAGGCAACAAATCAAGGATATGATTCCTTAAACTGGATTTAATAAAAAGAGGAGAGTTTTATTTTTGCTGACTGTGGATTCAGTCAATTTTAATCCTGTCTGTTGGTTAATTGGCCCTTAATTTGGGTCAGGATAAAAAAATTAGCCAACAAGAATCCATTATGGCTAATATGGCACTAAAAGTCAGAGCAAATTCTCAATTGAATCACAAAGACGTGGCTGAAGATGAAGTTCTCGTCATCCATTTCAGGCTCTTTTTATTATTTTTTTTATTATTAATTTATTATTATTATTATTATTTATTATATTTTTGTTAACTTTGTTGAGGTTCCAGCTGACTCCTTTCTTTTCTTCAGTCAGCTAGAGATAAGTTAAAAAATTTAAGCAAATTGTATCTGTAAGAAAAGTGGTGTAACAGATTTGTGCCACACCTTTTGTGCTTTATATTAGATATTAGATAACAAGGCAACACTTTTACCATTTAATCCACTGAACATCTGTATGTTGACAGTTTCCTTGATAACACATGTACATATGCATATAATATTAATAATACATTTTATTTTTAAGGCACCTTTCATGACACCCAAGGACACTGCACAAGTTTAAAACAACAAAAGTACCTGAGAGCAGCGGCAACCAGTCGGGGTGAGGGGTGCTGGGGAGGGGACGGGGGACATATTTCCAATTGTTAAGCATCTGTTACACAAATTGTACCTTCTTCAGTCCAGCTTGCTTTATTATTTGTATTTTTTTCACTTTTTCAAACTTCACATCCCTAATGTGTACATTTTCAGCTTTAGCTGAAACAAAATATATTCTGATAATGTTAATATAACCAGCGGAGACGCATTTGTTATATTCGCAAAAGGACACCACAAACTTACATCGCCAACCGCTGGCCTGGCATACACACTACTTCATTTTCAGTTGTTCTCGCAGATCCATGTGAATGCGTGTTGTAGGGCTGAATGATTTCAGGAAAAGATCTAATTGCGATTTTTCTGGCAGATATTGCGATTTCAATTTCACAATTTTCTTCAAATCAAGCTTCAGTGCAATATTTTCTATGTTTACAGTACAGACAACAGTAAGGAAATCGATGATCAAAAGCACATAACACATTATCATCTAATATTGATAATGAATAATCTGTTATCATTATTTAAGGGATACTCACACTTGTTCTAAACAGAGTCTTTGTGTTGTTGAACTGCTTACCAGAACTTCCATAAATGCAAACTGCCTGCAAATTTGTAAAATAGTATGTGTAAGATAGTTGACACAACAGATCCTGGGTCAGTCAGGAGCACTGCAAAAAATTGCAGCTTTGGCGATCACAAAATTGCGTTGTCTGGAATTGCGATTTCGATCCAAAAACGATAAATCGTTCAGCCCTAGCGCGTTGTTATCACTCCATCTCTGTGTGAACATGGAGTGCGTTTGAAAATGCAAAGGACAAACCTTTCTGTTTCTGGTGACAATGTTGTCGTGTAAACGGGCTCTTAGATGGCGAGAACAGAGGTGGATCAGGGGTGATCACTAAGTGAAATCAAGGGGTTTTTTTTTTTTACATCAGTGATTGTGAACACACTCCAGCAGCGTCCAAATCAAATGTATGAATCAGAGTTAAGGTGAAATTTTCAGTTTAATTGGATAACAAAGCATCAGCAGATAAATAAATGGTCAAGTTTTGCAACCTGAAGAGGCTGCATAGAGAATTTGCCACAATCGGTCATATATACTTTTGACCAGCAGATGATTTATGCTGATAGATATCAGAGATCAGCCTGTAATGATCAGCTCCTCATTGGTCAGAGCACCTCTCATGTGTGTTTCTGTGTTTCTTGTACAGAAAACAAGCACAAAGAAAGTTTATAGGCTTGTCCATTGAGCTGCTGTGTTTCAGGTTTTACAGCTGAACAACATTGTCCTTGAAAGCCTCTTAAATCATCACTGAGCTACAGCGAAGTCTTACATAATTCATCTGCAGACTCCTAATCTTGCAGTCGGATGTTTTATCTCTGATTCATGTGGCTCAGCTAGTCACTTACCGCTAACTACAGTGTCTATGTACAAATGTTCTGCAATGAGTAAGTCAAGGGATACTCCAGTTCTAAAATACAGATACACATCATTGACTATATCAAGGAATAAAAATGAACACATAAATAATCCAGTAAAGATTATCCGAGAAAGCTGCTAAACTCTCTGCTGTGACTAAATCCTGTACAGTCAGTGGCTGTGACTAACATCACTGAGTGTTTCCCATCAAATATAACTGTAGCTCATGAGTTTGGCTCCAGAGGCAGACAGGAGAATCTTGTTTTGGTGGGTGATGAAAGGGGCATAGGGTCCATTTCACCTGTATATCCAGGCTGTGAGGGCCATGAGCTGCTACACTGCTCCCTCAGAGCAGTCCACCTCCTCCTCGCCTTACTTCCTCTAAGGGTTGCTGTCAGCTGCTCCGAGCCACATATTTTTAATTTAGTGGACTCCTCGAAAAGTTTTGCTGATTTTACCTAAGTGAAAATGTTGGATGACTATCCAGCAGCAGCAGATGAGAAGTTCCAGTTTAATTTGAGTCAGTGCTGTTTTTTATTAATTATATTGGCAGACAGTTCAGTTGATCTATATAATAGAGTAGCACAGGGATGAAGTATTTTTGTAGGCCGACAGGGAAGTTAGCATCATATGAAAATGTGTTTAAAAACAGCTTAAGAGACGATGACATAAAAGTGACTTTTATGAAAGAACATTGTGAGTGTTAGTAACAGAGGCCGGGGGAATAATAAATCAAAAACACTACAGAGTGAAGGAAAAGTGTGCCCCGTCTATGTAAGGAAATGCTATTATCCCCTTTAACATCCAGACAATCTTTTCCACAGAAGTTGAGACGTGTTTTTGTTCAGGTTTTGACATCCGTCTGCCCTTCAGGAGTTCAGTTTGATCCCTCGCAGAGCCATGAGCATCGCTGCATTGTTGAACCCTCATGAGGAATTTGTGCTAAGTCCTCTGGCCAGAGGACCTACAAGGGGCTTTATTACAACCTTAAAACAAATCTCTGTACGCAGATACCTGTGTATTTTGAGCAGGAGTGATCATCTCTGAATACTGTCAGGACCCTCAGACAGGCCTTTAATGCAGGGTCACACTAACATAAGAGCAACTTGTGTCTAAGGGTCACATGTCTTGGTGTGCTTGCCTGTTTTAATAAAGTCTTGGGTGTCTATTAATCAAGGATTTGATTAAAGTTGAATAAACAATGAAAACTTTGTCTCTGTAGAGCAGTGTTTTTCAACCTTTTTGAGGCACCGTACATCTTTGTCATTAAAAAAAATCAAGAGGCACACCACCATCCAAAAATGTTACAAAATGACACTCTGTAGCCCCTAATACTGAACATACAATGACAATATAGTCTCTCAGTTTATTTATGCTCACTCAGTGTGAAACCTGGGTCTGTAGATTACAGCACAGACATTCAACAGTGGCTTATTATTTGCAGATAATAACAAATGTGTTTGCAAAAAAACTTGTTAAACCAATTAAGTTCTCACAGCACACTAGTGCCATGTTACAGTGGTTGAAAAACACTGCTGTAGAGGATTTGATGCAACTCTTTTTCCCTCCCCTTTGGAAATGCCCAAATCTGGACTGATGATATATAAGCTCTGTGCTGATTGGCTGCCCAAATGCTACCTGATGGGAAGAGGAAGAAGGGGTTACAGGCCATGGAGTAGGTTTTCAAAACAGCCATCCAGGTGGAGGCTGTATAGCTATTAAATCATAAATTCTCAGAAGTAAAAACAGTGTTTTATGGGGCATTTTATTTTATTTGAGGAAGCATGGAACATTTCTCTGTGAACTGAGAATTTTGTAAAGGTATGCCCTGGCCCCAAAGCCTAATAATGGGATTATTATTTGATGCCTGGTCATCCAATAAACTAAAGAAGTGACCTTGTTCTAGTGTTATTATCATCATGATTTCAGTTCATTGAGGGGTTGCGATTTAACAACAGACAGAGCAGTGACTATGTACCACACACAAACACACACAGCTTTCTGCTGCAGACTAAACAGAGACAGAGAGCTGTAGACTTAAAGGGATAAGCAGACATTCTTTTTGTTTCGTGACTTGCCTCATTTCTGAGTCCATGACAAACAGATAGACACCATTCTGTCGACTGTGCATGCTGGAATGAAGAAGAGACAGGCAGAGCTCCAACACTGGGAGTCAATGGGAAGTGTTAGCCTTCCTCTGCCTACACTCATCAGATAAACTCAGTGCAAGTTGCCTGCAAATTTAAGAATGACTTGCAAAAGAATGGCTCACTCACAACTACCAGTCAATTCTCGTCGTTCATTTAAAAGAGCTGTTCAAAAGACTCGACTCGTTCTCGAACATCACATCTCTAGCACAAACCACCTTGAACATAGGTCAACAAAACAAAGACTGTTTACAAGTAAAGGGAGATAATATGATGATAGTAGAAGATAACGTAACATAGAGTTGCTGAACAGTTTTTAAAGGATGAGTTAATACAGGGCGTTAGGGCAGTTTTCCACATTTTCAAGAATAAGTAGGCAAATATTATGATAAAATATATCGATGTTGAGTGACTTAGAGGAGGACACATCTGGCTGCAGATGTTTTGACTGTTGTATTTTATCTTTCTCACATGGGCAATTTTCGCAAAATTTGCTTTCTAAAATTGTGACTTTTCTTTCTTAATGTATTGAAGTCTTGTTTTATGTGTTTGATGTTTTATGACTGTGTGTTTGTCTAAAACTGTTGAATGTGCTGCTGTCTTGGCCAAGGCACTTGAAAAGAGATTTTTAATCTCAGTGAGGTTTTTCCTGGTTAAATAAAGGTCAATAATAATAATAATACTGGAAATACATTGATAGAGATTTGTGCTTTCGGAGCTCTGCTAGCGTGAAGAATACTGTCTTTCTTTTCAAGGTTAACAGAGCTGTTTTACCTGTGTTAAGAGCACTTTTGTTCTGTATCATGTGGACTTATTGCATTAAATCCTGGAAGTTGCCTCAGTGTTCTGGTGCGTCTCTCTGCTGATGGTGTTAGTGAGGGGGCCCAGGCTCAGAGACCACTTACTCACAGTGACTGACCACAGAGACATACCGGTGGGAGTGGGGGGGATTAAACTCACCCGGCCCACAGCATGTTAGGGGCCCCCCCCTCCTGCTTGGAAATGGACACTGCGGGTGTATTTATAGACCCCGAGTACAAGCGAGCTCTTTCTTAAACACGAGTGAGGAGCCGGTTGTGTTCACCACGGTCGTGCTGAGTTTCTCTGCCGTATTTTCTGGAGTGTTGAAGACTTTTACGTTTGGTTGTAAATTGTTCCTGGGGGAGCTCGTCAGGTAGGAGAAAGAACAGATTGTATAAA
Source organism: Cetoscarus ocellatus (assembly GCA_037902135.1). Taxonomy (NCBI): domain Eukaryota; kingdom Metazoa; phylum Chordata; class Actinopteri; order Labriformes; family Labridae; genus Cetoscarus; species Cetoscarus ocellatus. The sequence continues at coordinate 1,572,870 of JBAMNC010000494.1, forward strand.
GTTATTTAATATTTCTTGTTTTACTTTGTATAGCAGTCAACTGTTCTGTAGCTCACAGGTTTGGTCGTCTAATTTCTCAGACAAAAGCTAGTTTGTGAAACCATATGGACAAGAATTTGGGTTTTGTTAAGACCCATGTTTTGTTCATTTTTGTTTTTAAGGGTTTTTTTCTCTGTATATTATATGAACATTGTTTAAAGTGATCACAGGAATTACCCTACTGTGTTACCTTTAAAGAAGAGTAGATAAATTCATATTTGGGAACTATTTGTGCTACTGTAGCTGCGACATATTGTGAATTTCTTTATTTGCTAGATGACATAAAAGTAGGTTTGCCCAACTGATTGGGAGCTGATCATTATTTGTCAACAGAATTACATGAAAAGTAGATAGATTTTCATTCTTCTGGTCACTGAAAGAATCACCTGTGCTAAATACTCTGGTGTCTAAGGCAGAGAGAAGCACTGTGTGTGATGTATGGTGTCATTATAAAGGCTTATTAAACTACCTGCCAGTAAATATTACTAAATACATCAGCAAAACTGCAGCTGTTGTTGTAAGAAACTCAGCTTACTAGTTTGTTGCTGCTGCTGGTCAGTCATCCTCCACTCAGAACAGTCATGACAAATTCAATCTTAAATTCTGTGTCAATAAAAACATTAATCCAATGTTGAAAATTGTGTTATACCAGCAGGTTAAAAGTCAGTTAGCTAACTTAACAGGGCAACAGTCAGTGAAATCATTATGTGTTAAAGGACATAATGAGAAGCTAACCCAACCATAATGAGATGTTTAAATGTAACTTCAAGAAAAAGAGATATAGATTTGAAGAGAAACCCAAATAAATACTGCTGTTTGAGAGTAAAATGTGTCTGTTTTCTTAGCAAGGTTTAACAAATCCATCCAACAGGCCACAAAGAGCTGTCACACAAAGTATGACTGTTTAGATTTACTGAAGAGTTTGTCTGATGACTGTAGGCAGATTCAGGCTAACACTTCCCATTGACTCCCAGTGTTTGAGCTAAGCTAATTAGCAGTTGATGAGCTCTGCCCGTCTCTCCCTTGATAATGCACACACTTGAGATAATGGTGTCTATCTGCTTGTCATGAACTCAGGAGTGAGGCAAGACACAAAAAACACAAAAATGTTGGCGTATCCCTCTAACTTATTTTGTTTGGTTTGAAACTGAAGTTTGTTTTTGTCCTTTTTTTTTTAGATGAAAACTTCATTCTGAGCACAACCTTTGGATATTGAGACACCCAGAGAGAGAGGAGAGATGGAGAAGCCAGTCCTTCAAACACAACCCTCCACCCTGCCGTTTTTCGACACGGCTCACGCCTTCAACCTGCTGCGGGGGATCCATGAACTCCGTGCTGAGCGCAAGTTTTTCGACGTGACTCTGTGCGCCGAGGGCCGGGAGTTTCACTGCCACCGCACCGTGTTGGCCGCCGCCAGCACTTATTTCAGAGCCATGTTTGCAGGGACCCTGAGGGAGAGCGTCATGGACCGGGTGGTTCTTCACGAAGTATCAGCTGAACTGTTAGGTCTGCTGGTGGACTTCTGCTACACAGGACGCGTCACAGTCACTCAGGATAACGTGGACGTCCTGCTGAAGACAGCCGATCTGTTCCAGTTTCCCTCCGTCAAAGAGGCCTGCTGTGCATTTCTGGAGCAGCGCCTCGATGTTTCAAACTGCTTAGAGATCCAGGACTTCGCCGAGGCTTATGCCTGTCGAGAGCTCGCAGCCAGCGCTCGCCGCTTCGTCTTGAAGAACATAATGGAGCTGGCTAAAGGGACGGACTTCGAGCGACTGTCGTGGAAGCGTTTACTTGAATTTGTGTCGGAGGATGAGCTGTGCGTGGACAAAGAGGAGACAGTGTATCAGATCGCTGTGCGCTGGGTAAAGGCTGATCTCAAACGGAGGCTGCACTACTGGCCCGAGCTCCTCCAGCAGGTCAGACTCCCCTTTGTCAGGAGGTTCTTCTTGTTGGCCCACGTGGAAAGTGACCCACTTGTTTACTTATCGCCGACCTGCCTCCGCATGGTGAACGAGGCTCGCAGCTTTCAGTCCTGCGAGTACGACCGCCATGACAGACCCTGCCACCGCATGAGGCCCCGACCCTCCACAGGCCTGGCTGAAATCCTGGTGGTGGTGGGGGGCTGTGATCAGGACTGTGACGAGCTGGTGACCGTGGACTGTTACAATCCTCAGACCGGACAGTGGCGCTACTTGGCTGAGTTCCCGGATCACCTGGGCGGAGGATACAGTATAGCTGCACTCGGAAATGATATGTATGTCTCAGGTGAGTCTTCAGACACTTCTCTGTCTTTTCTTTTTTTTTCATTTATTTGCAAACGTTTGACAAGACATACAAAGGAGTAAAGTGCCGTATAAACAGTAAAAAGAAATAAGAAGAAATTTGAAAATACAGGAGAAGATGATATGACAATAACAAGAAACAAAAACAAAACAAATAAACCAAAAAACAAGACAGTGATAGTAATAAGAATGAAAGGGCAAACAGGACAAGTAATTTTTTTATTTAATTTTAAAAGACACAAATGAGATAGGAGGGGGTATCAGTCACAAGTGTTGGTATGCCAAAAAAAATTGTTGCTTGAGTGTGTGGGCGAATAAAATTTGTGCGATTTAAGAGCAAAACCTTATATGGAATAATATAAATAAACAAACCAAGAAAACAAAATAGAAAAAAAAATAACTTGTAAGCAAGTGGGGGGAAAAAGAGTCTTCAGACACTTTTCTACAAAAATGTTAAAATTTGATACCAAGAATCTTAATAATACCACATGTTTAAAACAATACAGTGTTAAGAAACTTTGGTACCAGAATTCTATGAAAGTTTAAAACTCTGGTACCTTTTTTTGATTAAATGAAATACATTTACATCCAGAACTGAAGTATTTTTCCTTATATTTTTGTTGAATCAAAACTTAATATTATCAAGAAATGAACCTGTGTTCAGCCAGAACAGCAGTGCAAAAGCTTTGAATAATCACGATTTTAAGTAAAAAAAAAAAATACCCAAAGACGTTTCATGAACATATCAGAGAAGTTTTGGCCCATTCAGATACAGTTTTTGCCAAATGGAAGTGCTCCTCCTGTCATTTATCTTCTGAGCAAACGTTGCTATTTTTATGGTAATAAAGAGAGTGTGCTTGAGTTTTCTGCTATTTTTAATGATTAAAACAAGAAATTCCATTCACACTGAAGACATAATATTTCTGCCCCTGTGACGCTTTGCCTGGAGGCGTCATGATGATGTGAAGATTTTACATAAAGGCAGTGTGAAAGTAACCTGACACACCAGCTGGACCATTCAATATATTTCTCTAGTCAGTCTGTGAAAGAGCCCATAGAAAGAGTTTGGGAAGGGCAGAAACTTTCAGAAGTACATCCAGCAGGTGATTGGACGATCGTTTCATCAAACATTTATTACAGGCCGATCAGATAATGTAGTAGGGGGCGCTACTACGTTACAGAATACAAGACACTTTGTAAAACAAACTCTCCTCATAACATGTCAGAAGTGGAGCAAAACATCCTTACTATAGAGAAGATTTGATAAAGAAATGTGGTCAAAATCTGAAAGAACTGCTACTGAAGCTGTTAGCATCTGTGCTAATCTCTGTAAATGCAGTCACTTCCTCCCGCCTCTCTCACCTCTCTCACCTCTTCCCGCTCTAAAGACTGATTGGACCGTGTTGCTTTGGACTGAGCACAAACGTTGTAGATAGGAGCTTGGTGAGATGGATCTGCCTGATGACAGATATTAAATCAGGACGATCCAGCTGCTGTGCAAGGTCAATGTGAAAGGGCTTTGGTATTGAAATATAGGTATTGATATCATATCAATTTACTAGAATTGTATAATAGTTTAAAACTCAGGTAACTTCACACTATGTGAAGACACTTCATGCACATAAATTAGACACTTCCATTAAAAAAATTATTTTATTGGTAGAATTCATAAACAAAATCTTGAAGATTCATACATAGCAGCAAAATAGTGTACTATAGTTGACAAGTTTTCTGACACTTAAATACTTTTCTATACCTTGTGATTCACAGTGTTACAATCTCATTTATTTAAACAAAAACAGTAATGTAAAAATGACCAAAGTTCCAAACAAAACAGACCTTCATTCATATTTCTTTCACCCACAGCTGCAGCAAGGAAATCATATCTGAGTATCTGAAAGTTTTCCTAAAGTGATGCTAATACACCGTACAGCCATACATTAATCCATCGCAGCAAAAAACAAGAAATTATCAGCGTTAAATATGCTTCAAATTCTGTTGCCGTGGTGTTGAACCTGACATTGATATTGTTTAATTTTTACAGGAACTTAAGCTTTACACTTTACAATCTGATATTGCATTGAATATACTCTTCATTTTTTATATTACTCTCAAAGTTTAATATTATGAAGGAAGTTTGCAATGATTAAATTATTAAAAGGGACTTATATTGTTAAACAATATCACAAAAATGTTTGATACTTGAGTAATTTTAATACAACTTCTATTTAAACTGCAAAATCCAGTTTGTTTGGAGGTCATATCAAAAAGAACAACAGGTTTGGACTTAGGTTTTACCTTTATTTTTCAACAAATGCTGCTGTTAGACCCACCAAAAATGCATTTTTAATCCATTTAAATTCTTATGTTTCCAAATACTGATTATTTCAAGTCATATTTGCACGACAGCAGAGTCCGAAATTACAGACCTCTATTTTAATCAGTACTGACATGTAGCTAATGGTGTGCAAGTTACAGCGTGGCAGAGTTTGCTCAAGTTCTGGCAATGAAAATTATAATTATAAGTATTTAATGTGAAAGACTGATGTTTTTGTTGCTGTGGTGTCAAAACTGATTTAACAGCACAGTGTTAATACTTGAAGACCTGGTGATTATGTAGTTATCACGATGATAAGTGAGAAAATCTGTTGGTCAGTCATTTTTGAAAAGTTTGCATGAGGGCGTTTTTATGATGCAGTACCTGGACCTGATGTCCCACCTCCAGAGGAAAGACTTCAGTGTTTGGTGGGCAGAGCTGTTGTGTATATTCGATCTGCTGCAGTGTGAACGCTCCACTCAGTAGATTTCCATTCCTGCTCCTTCATCTTATGAAACGTCCGTCAGGATTATAAATAAACTGAAGCTTTTTTGGCTGCTGCCTCCATGTGGGAACAAGGCAGAGGGAGGCAGGACATGGTGTGCTGCCAGAGCACCACAGTGGTGTCATCATCTTCATCACCAGCTGACCAACGATCCCTCAGAGGATTCATCCCACACTTTGAGTCAGAGCTCGAGTTTCCTGCAGGACAACACATTCAGATGTGTGAGCTCAGTCCTGCTAAGACTCTGAGACCAGCAGAGAGGATTGCATAATGTTGGGAGGCAGACTGAGCTTTTATATCCTCAGATACAATTTCATTCATACATTAAGAGGATATTTTTGTGCAGCAGGGAAGGCTGAAATATAAAGTCTGGTCAGATCCAGAGTGTTCCTCACCGTGATGTTTAGAAATAATGAAGAAGACCCAGAAAACAGCCAAATGAAGCTGAGATGACAGTTGTGGTAAAGGTTAATTTTGAGGTAAAGGCTAAATTTTGTTGCAAACAGAGCCAAAACTGGAACAAATAGATAAACAGCAAGACCAAAAAAAGGAAAGACCCTCTTTAGATGTCTTATTTTGTGTCTCCTAGACCTACAAAAACTGTTTAGAGTGACAAAATCATTCTGAATTTCTTTATACAAGATTTAGTTTTTTAATGCATAGCTGGAAAAATGACCATGAATTAGTCTCCTAGTTTTTTTGAATAAGGTATTGTTATTTATTTTCAAATAACACCAAACAGAAACAATTACAGTAACTCCCCAACTCTAAATTAAAGCCAGAAAATGTTACAAATATAAAATAAATTGTATATAAATAAATCAATTAATAAAAATACATAAATAAAAAATGTATCTAATAATAATAGTAATAATAAAATAAATCAGGTAAATTAATAGATAGTAATATAATTACAAAAATAAATACAGATAAAAGACAGTGATAAAAGGGAAGGAAATATGAACATGGTAACAATAATAATTATAACAATAGACAGATAAATGAAAGGTAATGATAAAAAGTACTTACATATTAAAAAAAAAACATGTTCAGACAAATAAACAGTCTCCTAGTTTTATATTTAATACTTTAATAATAGTTGATATATTTTTTGTTATTAGCTGGAGGTTTAAAATTCATTTCTACAGACAAACATCTGCTCATTTGTTTTAATCTCACTTAACATCATGACATTAGTGATGTGAGCATGTTTTTTTTGAAACAGTGTTGACCTTTGAACCCCTCTGTCACCTCCAGGTGGCTCCGACGGCTCTCGCCTCTACGATGGCGTGTGGCGTTACAAGTCCAGCGTGAACGAGTGGACGGAGGTGTCGCCCATGCTGAAGGCGAGGGAGTACCACAGCACCTGCGTGCTCAAAGGGCAGCTGTACGTGGTGGCGCCCGACAGCACTGAGCGCTACGACCAGGGTCTGGACTGCTGGGAGGCCTTACCGCCCATGCTGCACGCCATGGATAACTGCTCCACCACCACCTGCAGTGGACGGCTCTACGCCATCGGCTCTCTGACCAGCAAGGAAACCATGGCCATCCAGTGCTACGACGCCGAGTCAAACCGCTGGTCCATGGTGAGCTGTGGGCAGCTGCCGCCCTGGTCCTTCACACCCAAGACTGTGACCCTCAAGAGCCTCATGTACTTCATCAGGTCAGTACAGAAAGGTCCACCTTTGTTTGACCTTTTTCAGGTGAACTCGAATGAACGATGCGCTCCATCCCTCCTGTTCTGATACCTTTGGTCACATGATTACCTCCACCAAGGACGTTATGTTTTCACCTGCGTCCGTCTGTTTGTTTATTTGTTAGCAGGGTGATGCTACTGAATGGATTTTGATGAAATTTTCAGGAGATGTTAGTTGTGTCCCAACTTGAAATTGATTTCATTTTGATAACCGCCATTAGTGAATGATCGTTGTTGCTCAATAACTGTCAAACTAATAATGATATCAGCATGATTCTGAGTGCTAGGTATGGGTTTTCAGGGTCAAGGAATCATATTATGATGGTAATTTCATCATCAAACTATTGCTTATAGCTGTAACATTAATATGTGAGCTACCTTCGCTAGGGCTGAACGATTTTAGGAAAAGATCTAATTGCGATTTTTTTGGCAGATATTGCGATTTCAACGATTTTCTTCAACTCAAGCTTCAGTGCAATATTCACTATGTTTACAGTATAGACAACAGTAAGGAAATCAATGATCAAAAGTACATAACAAATTATTCATCATCTAATATTGATGATAAATAATCTGTTTTCTTTATTTAAGAGATACTCCAACTTCTGCTCCTAAACAGAGGCTTTGTGTTGTTGACCTGCTTACCAGCACTTGCGTAAATTACCTGCAAATTTGTAAAATAGTTTACACAACAGATCCCGGGTCAGTCAGGAGTGCTGCAATAAAATGATAGCTTTGGCGATCACATGATTGCGTTGTCTGAAGTTGCGATTTCGATCCAGAAACAATAAATCTTTCAGCCCTAACCTTCGCAGAAGTTTACACTCTCCAAGTGCTTATTAGGTATTACCAAATGTTTTACAAAATAAATATATATATAAATATGTATCCATTTAAAGTGTCAGAATTGCATTTCCTTTTTCTGCTTCTCCCTTTTACTATCTCAAGACCAGTAGTTTTTACCTTTTAAACCCAAACCTTGTGGTGCAGCTAGATCAGCCTGATTAAATGTCTGTAGTCAGGCTGACCCAGCTTGCTAAGCTCCAATATACGATTGTGTGCAGCCCAAATTGGACTGGTCCAATCAGCGTCCTTCTGAGTATGAAGAGCTGGGAGCTGTGAGCAAAAGACAGCAGGAAGTGACTTCTTGGACAGGGGATGGCGTAGATGCGAACAGCTTCAGTAGCGGTTTTATCAGATCTGGAACATATTTTGTTCTTTATGAAAAACAAATGACAACATTACAAACTTCTCTATAGAAAGGATATTTCTGCTGCACTTCACATCTTCACAGAGTCACTCACATTCTGTACACCACCGCAGTCGTGCCCGGCTACATCATTGGAAGTTCTACTTTCATTGGCTCACAGAGAGCTGTGTATTGATGGACCTTTCATCAAACACTCATCAATACAGACTACTACACTTCTGTTTCTCCACCTACACATTAAATGCACATTCACCTCTGACTCTCTCATTCAGTTAGGACCAATGTTTGAAAGCATCACTTGTTATTATAATTATTTTTCTGTTTTGATTTGATGAATTCAGGCTTTGCTCTTAGAGTTGTTACCATCAAATATTTTTGCACAGCCCTTAGACTTTGTTTGGTAAATTAATCTTAACATAATCCACATTCAGTTAACACCTCAGGGTAAGGACATCCCCACTCACGTATGTGGTCACCTGTCATGTCCGTGTTTGACCACAAGAGTCCGCCACTGATTATTCATTCCTACTACCATTCAGGCTTTATTTTAGTCTTGGAGAGTTATGGAGGGTTGACTGTCCAGTTATAGAAAATAAATAAAAACATGTCAGGGGAAGAAATGAAAGCAGGTACATGCACAGGCAGAGCACTTAGTTTTCTGATGTGTTTTCAGTTTACTACTGTGAGAAATAGATTGATTCAGTGACAAACTTCACACCACATTGGATGCTTGTTTTGGGGCGTGGGGACTTTATTTGTAGAACATTTTAAACATACAGTACATACAGTGTTAAAATAAAATACATCATGAGGTAAAGAAAGCATCACTTAATGGACACATCTGTATGTTGACACCCTTCACCCCCCATCCCTTACAAGGCCATTTATCTAAAATAAATAACTAAATAATAATGATTAATTAAAAAAATAGTTATAAATAAATAGAAACCTTAAATAATAATTATATTTTGTAACGTCAATACTCAGGAGTAAATAAATAACACACATGTCAATCCTCATGGGGGAATTTTTGCCTTTATGTGATAGAGAGAGATCGTGGATAACCTTATGAGAGAGTTTAGGGAGAGCAGGGGAGGACGCTCAGTACATGGGCCTCAGGTCTGAGTCGAAACTGGGCCGGCTGAAGTATATATGGGGCGTACCTACTTGGTTACCACTACACCAAACACCCCACAACTGATGCTTTTTACCTCGATTGACGTTATGTTTTTGCCAGCGTTTGTTAGTTTGTTTGTGAACAGGACAACTCCAACAGGATCCAGTTTTTTTTCAAGTATTTGTTAACATTGGGTAAAAGGGGCAAATAGTGTCAGAAATGCCTTGATGGAGGTTTGTGCTCTTGCAGCACTTCTGGTTTAAGAGTAACATAAATGTTATTAATACTTTCTCAGTACTGTTTGAGTGTGAGCCACTATTTATATGGTAGTGTTTAACACATTAATACAGTAAAGTTCAAGCTTAAGTTTGGTGCTTGAGCTGCTGTTATTTATTGGTCTACTTCTTCATGGACAGAAGCTGAAGTCCCCTTGCGGATGGTCCTGGTTCGAGTCTTCCCTGATCCCTCTTCACATAGTCTCTCCCTTTCTCTCTCTCCCCCACTTTCCTCAGTCCATCATCTGTCCTCCATTAAGGCAGAAAAGGCCCAAAATAAGTCTTAAAAATAATAAAAACAGTCAGATCTCTGCATCATTTTTTATGATGACTGAAAATCAGATTGTCATGATATGATTAATTGTTTAAAAACAGTTTGCATCAGCATGAAGACATGCTGAGCAGTGATTGTTTTGTCTGCAGTCTGACTCTGGTGTGTTTCTGTTTTTAGAGATGACTCAGCCGAGGTGGATGTTTATAATCCTCAGAAGAATGAGTGGGACAAAATTAGTCCAATGACCCAGGTTTGTATTTCACTCCTGACATTTGCTCCAACTTTTCTTTTCACAGTGAAAGCAGTGCTCACTGTTTAGAGCTCGAGTTTTTATATGCTTTTTGTTTCTGTTTCTTTTTATTAAACTGTTGGATTTCCTCAGTGTTTGAATATTAAGCAGTAGCCGGTAGCCATATTTATATTTTTATTTATGTCTGCAAATTGTGTTTACTTTTTTACTTTTTGATACCCTGTGTGCTTTTTTTACCGTGTACTGCCATAAAGTGCTGCTGGAATCTTCCCCTGAGGGAGTCTTCCCATGGGATTAATAAAGTTCTGTCTAACTTAATCTAATTAAGGACTAAGAGCTCTATGGAAGAAGCTAAATGTGAACACAGAGTTCATTCAAGATAGTGTATAAAAAAGTCAACAGGAGAGGAAGTAAAACCAAAATAATTTCTGTTAAGATAAGTCCAGGTCCATGGTTGGTCCATGTGCAGAGGCTTTTACAGGGTTCCCACACGTCCTGGAAAACCTGGAAAACCTGGAAAATGATTGACCAATTTTCCAGTCATATGGAAAATTAGGAAAAAACTAAAATGTCCTGGAAAAGCTTGAATTGTTCTGGAAAATTATTTGTCTTCCTTCTACTTTGTTAATGACCAAAAACAAACAAAGAAAATGAAGTAAAAATGTATTCGGTAACTAATGCACAGTGAGCCATAAAGTAGATAAAATAAAAGTTAAGGAATAAAATATAAAAACTCAAAACAATGGCGACAAAAAGATATATATAGCACCATATATGTTGAATATAAATTGTAAACTGGTAAAATGAAGCTAAGATAAATAACATTTGGCAAAAAAATATACATAAATACTAGTTTGTTGCATTAGAAAACTACACTTATTAGGATCCATGTTTAGCTTTTAAGGTTAAGCTTTACTGTTTGGTTTTGAGCTTAAAAAAAGATTTTCATTGTTTTGGTAAGTTGCTGATATTTTTGATATCCTATTATTATTGTCCTATTGGCCCTCTGACCCTGAGCATTAAAACAATGTGTCCCTTGTGGTAACCAAAGTTGCCCACCTCTGGATTAGAGTATCAAAAAAACTCCAGAAATGTTCAATGGCTGACTACCTTAACCAACACCTCATATCTTTGCCTCTTTATCAACCAGCTGGTTACAGATCAGTACTTTTTCTCACTTTTGTTATTCGAGTGTTAAACACAGACTGAACTTTCTCACTTCCTTTCTCCAGGTCCATGTTGGAGGCAGCGTGGCGGTTTTAGGAGGTAAACTGTATGTGTCTGGAGGTTACGATAACACCTTTGAGCTGTCAGACGTGATTGAAGTTTACGACCCGAACACTCGCACGTGGACTGTCGCCGGACATCTCCCTCAGCCCACGTTCTGGCACGGCAGTGTCAGCATCTTCCGACAGTTCATGCCGTTGGTGTCGAGCGCTTTTGAGCCCACAGAGGCGCCTGAGTCCAACGCCATCCACCTGCACCGACACCAAAGACACCAAGCACTGCAAAACCTGAACAACAATCTCAATCAGAACCAGAACCAGGACATGAACGCAGCGCACTGAAAGTCTGGCGACAGTTTCAGTCCTCATTGTATCATATGAGTGTTTACCTCAATATGCTGAAGTTGTTCAAAGCATGACGCTAATCATGTGCAGAGTAACCATGCCTGTTCATCCACCTGATGCTGAGCTGTCACACTGTTCTGTTGCTCTGAAGGTGTCGATGGAGCCCAAAGCTGCATTCACACACTGACATTTTGGCCAACTTTTGCTGACATATAGGGAAACATTGAGCTAAGACAGTCAGCTGTGCACCGTTGATGTTCGTCTGATATGTTGACAAAACATGTTTTTAGATTATTTTTTGGGGCTTTTTTGTGCCTTGGCACTCTGCAAACAGGCCACAGGCTGGACTCGAACCCGGCCAGCAGAAGCATATACTTGCACAGGTAGTGCCTGGTTGCCCTCTGCTCTGCCAAACCAGCACCGAATTTTCTGATGCTTAAAAAAATCTGATGTTTGATGCAACACATTTGTAGATGCCAGCAAGAGTTGACCTCTACTGACCTTCGCTCCCCTCAGTTACAGCTGCGTTCATCTCTGTCGGGTTCGGCTGATTTCTCCTCAGGCCTGGATTCCTGTGGTCTGACTTGAGGCGCCATTTTGAGGCTTAGGCATGATGTCGGGAAACTGAGACCAGCTGCAGCTGCATGTGGGGAAATGGCATATACGTCTGCTTTATATGGCATTCGATGAGTGACATCACAAAGCGTTTGTACGTCGTTCAGTAGTGCCAAACTATGTTAGGCCAGCGCTCCCCTAAGCTGAGCGCACTCCCCATGTGTACATCTACCCTTAAGCGGGGTACACATAAAGATTGTCGGGCTGTTTTTGTCCCGACATTACCTCTTCTCGACCATGGACACCAAATGCCAGATTATCTTGTGTCTCAGAAGATTATCCTATAAGTTTATCCTGTGGTCTGAGGTGTGTTCAGAGTGAATTTGTCCCGACAATCAGCTCTGAAACGGGTCAGGCTGAATATTAAAGGCTGAACCAGTTGCCAGCCAATCACAAGGCCCCATAGAGAGACTGGCAACTATTTACTCTCACACACATGCAAATTCCACACAGAAAGGCCCTGACCAACTCAGAGATGGACTTTGACCTTGCTGTGAGGCATGTGCACTACCTGCTGTGCCACCAGAAAGGGATCAAAGTAGTTAAAATATTTTTAGACTTAACAGAGACTTAAATAAAAAATAAGTACATTTATCACCTGAAAAGTCAACAAAATTGTAAAAAGTCGAGGCTTTGGGGGATTTGAATTAAGGCTTTATTTGGTTGGTGTCTGATTCTGTCGGCTGTTTTGTTGAGGCACAACAAAAACAGAAAGTCCTGAAGTTGGAGGATGGCCGTGCTTTCACCATTAGAAAACCAAAACTCCATATTTTAAAAAACTATCTGAAAGTTGAGGGACAGCAGATTGAGCCGTGATCAACCCTCGTGTGACAAACAACGAGATGGAACAGAAATCTGTTGATTAGTCATGCAGCTCAGAAAATAGATGAGAACTTTACTGCGTATGTTTGGCTGCAGTAGGAATATTCCAGAGGGCCAAAGGAGGACAGTGTAGAGTGTGAAGCTATCGGTCAGGTGAAAGCAGCCTGCAGTCATGCTCATTTTTTTTTACAACACATTGGTAAATTCACTGAAAAATGCATTGATGAATATTTATATTACTGATGGAGCAATATCCTGAGTTTGTGCCCGAGGACACGATATCACAGACTTTATAACTCTTTTTTTTTTTCTTTTTTTTATAATTGACTAAAACCATCAAGTTTATTTGCTGAAACTTAGACTGAAGTCCATTCTTGACAGCCCTATTTTGACAGAGACTTGCAGTGCATTCATTTTCCTATAGTAAAATAGCTCAGTTAAAGGTTTTAAGTCTGAAAATTTGATTAAATTAGAGGATATGGTTTCAGAAAAAGGTGTGTTTTCAATGCCTTTGTCGACCACTCCACAGCTCTGTTCAAAACACAGTTTAATGCTGTTAGCTGTGACCATCATCACTCTGCCAAATCCCTGACTCAGTTCCCAGTTGTTGAGTTAAAAAGAAAAAAAGTTATTGGAGAAAAATAAAGATTTAAGTGTTAATAAAACAATATTCAAGTCATGAATTTGCAGTATCATTGTAGATTTATGAAATGCAAGCCATAAATTAACAAGAACTATATGTAAAATGACAAGATTATTGCAGTAAACTAAGGGAATAAGTTGTAATATTTAGTTCTGATGATTGTTGGATTATCCAAGCCCTAATCATTGATGCTTAAACGGGGGGATGCCACTGATTTTACGTAATGTCTCTGCAATGGGCATTACCAAAAATCTCCCATAAGATGCTTTATATTTTAATGTTCCCTAAATGCATGTCAAATTATGTCTTAAGCATAATTGAAGATCACTTTTACTTTACACATTCACATAAAAATTAAAGCTTTAGTCTAATAAAATCACAATTTAAATCTGCGAACCTTTGATTATTTTTCAGCCTTAAATCAGCGGTTCAAGAAAAACACTCAGTCATAAACAGTAAATGTATGTTTACATTCCAAAAATGACAATCACAGCTGATATCCAGCATTAAAATCACATTATTAAATAGGACGGGTTGAATGATGAGGAGAGATATCTTTACCTGAATGCATTTTCAGAATAGTTGCATGTGACATTAACTTTATTTGCCCTTTAAACAATGATTAGTTTTCTTCATGTGACGCTCCAACATCAACCTGTATTACCAGCAGAAGAATATGCATGAAAAGCTGTATTTAAGAGACGTATTTATGTGATGTTTTAATGTTTTTGTGTATATTTGTGGATATATATTTGTGCTGTGGTTGCTTCAGGTGCCCCAGTCACAATAATTATTGTTTATTGTATGTGAAGGGTCACCAGTCAAAACTGGAAGTGGAAAAACATCTCAAATCAACGTCATTTATTACGTTTTGTTGCAATGGTAATGTTAATTTTTGTGATGTTATGCATCAATGTTTTCTTAGTTTTCTTACAAGCTTTGAAGGGTTTTTTTGTTAAGTTTCATATTAGCCATGCAAACTGTGTCTGTACAGTGTTTACAGTGTGAGTATCTTCGATTAAACTGCAGGCAGGTCTGAGTCACAGATGAGCTGTTAGCATGATGCTAATGTATGCCTTAAATGTTTGACTGCAGTCGTGGCAGAGTGTGAAAATTATTTTTTATGAATAGCATGTTAATGCTGATGTGTTCACCTATAAAGCTTTATCTTTAACATAAAAACATCCACCTGTGCAGAGTCTTATTTTAGTTATGGGATGTTCTGATGTCTGTGAACAAACTTTTAGGACTCCCTGTGAAGTTTTTATGTTAACATACAGAACATTGAATTTATTTTCAGTGAGTTCAAGATCTGATGTCAGCAGAGCAGCTTCTCCTCGTTGTCCCTACAGCCAGGCTAAAAACTCGAGGTGACCGAGCCTTGTCTGTTTTGGCCTTTTGATTATGGGGTGCGTTACCTCCTGATACCCTGGTACCTCCCTTAACTTCTTTTAGATCATACTGAAATGTACTTTTCCACATTAGCTCTAAGAACTGTGTGCTCTCTGTTTTATGTGTCTTATATTCTCTGGCTTCATTTTAACTCCTTTTTTGTGTTTTCATGTTTTTTATGAATTTATAGTGCTCTCATTTTGGTTAAAGTGCTAGATTTTAGTTATTTTATTCAATTTTATTTTATTTCTGCTTGTCACTATGGAGCACTTTGATTACTGTTTTTATAATGTGCAGTATAAATAAAATAAATTAGCTTGGATAGAATTTCCTATATAGAATGTTGATCTTTTAGGTATGTGCAAAAAAAAAGAGAAAAAAGAAATTGGTCCCATATAACCATTTTGTGAAATGTAAAAACTAAGTTAGTCTCATTTTCGTATTTAAGTTCTTAATATGTTTTTATGTCACTTCCATATGTGATGCAGTCACCTGTTATTCAGATGTTTGACCACAAGAGGGCGCCGCTGCACTCTTGTTATGAATGTAATTTCTGTTGTAGGAAATTACTAAACATCTTTATTAATATGACAGTATCACACAGTTGCTGCAGATTTGCTGGCTGCATATCCATGGTGCTACTATCTCCTTCCAACACATCCTGAAGGTGCTTTATTGGATTGAGATCTGGTGACCATGGAGGCCACCGCAGTACGGTGAACTCACCATCATTCCAGAAACCAGTTTGAGATGATTTGAGCTTTGTCCTGTGGGAAGTAGCCATCAGATGATGGGTACACTGTGGTCATAAAAGGATGGACATGGTCAGCAACAATATTGGGTAGGCTGTGGGTTTGTACTTAGAGGCAGAAAGTCAAACTCATGGGACAATAACATTTTCCTAATCTGTGAGAATTACTGCCTTACTTTCTTGTTCCTTTATTTACAATATAATAAGTACTCAGTCTACCTTCCTGCAGTTTCTCCCCTTCTTTTGAAACTTATCAGCCTCTTAAAGGCCCCATGTCCTGCAAAATCAGTTTTCTTTGCTTATAATGTTGTTGAAGGGGCTTGGGGAGCAGAAGAACAGATCACCTTTTACTATCTTCTCAGTTCATAGAGAAATTGTATGTCTCGTAAAACACTTCACATCTTACTTCCTGGGGTCTATGACGTCATAGCTATACAGGCCCCGCCTACATGTGTATTTTCTGACTGTTTTGAAAGTTCGTCCCGTGGCCCGTAACCCTTCCTCCCCCCTCCCATCAGACATCTTTTGGGCGGCCAATCAGTGCAGAGCTTGTTATCATAGCCTCCTGTAGCCTCCCGCCCCCTCAGATCCAAGTGTTTCCAAAGGGGAGGGAAAAAGAGCTGCATCTGATTCTCTACAGCTGCTAAATTTTTGTTTATTCAACTTTTATTCAATCAAATCCTTACCTATTAGACACCCAAGACATGATGTAAAATGATCAAACACACCAGGACATGGCACCTTTTCAAGTCTTACCCACTATTCCTCTCATTTTTTTCACCTTTTGGAGATTAAATTATGGCGTAATTATTAGAGATGTATGATTTTTGCCAATATCCTATAATTCCAAACACATTATCGCCAGTACAGGTAATGATACTTTCAAGAGCGAGAAGTCTTTACATTACAATTTCTGACTTTTTGCTTTCAAGGTAAAAGTCTATTTGTGTGAGGATGAAAAACAAGAAAAAAACATTTAATTCTTGAAAAGTGAACATAATGCCTTTTAAATGTACCCGTGCAGCGATGAGGAGTAGAAGCAATATGGTACATTTGTGTATTTCTTTGATATTACTGCTGATATATCTGCTGTAAATATTTGCAAAAATTTCAAGCTCAATATCTGCCAATAGTTATATTTAGCTTTTTAGGCCAATATCTGCCAATACTGATTTTTACCTTTTTAGCACAATACCTTCCAATACCAATATTTAGCTTTTTAGGACAGTATCTGCCAATACTGATATTTACCTTTTTAGGACAACATCTGCCAATACTGATATTTACCTTTTTAGGACAACATCTGCCAATACTGATATTTACCTTTTTAGGACAACATCTGCCAATACCATTATTAAGCTTTTTATGACAATATCTGCCAATACTGATATTTACTTTTTAAGGCCAATATTTGTCTTTACCGATATTGTACTGATATTATGGTGCATCACTAGTAAATATCTTTTTTTCATGAAGATCTGGTCCTAAACCTAAGGGGAAATTCTTAGAACAAGTAATGAAAGTCTTCTTAAAGCTGCAGTAGGCAGCATTGTTTTAGTATAATTGAGTAAAAATGTTATAATATCCTCCAAGCATAATGTAAGTCAAGTGGTCTGAGACAAGCAATAGGTTTCTGCACCTCACCATGGCTCTGTGTTCAGCCTCTAAAGAATCAGTATCGGGACGATGTGCATCAACCAATCAAAGGTCAGCTCAGACCACTGCGTTCCTATTAGCTGTTATACTGCATATGCACGTTCCCCTGCTGCAGGCAATAGGTGAGAGCAAGTGGCAATGGCCGACAGTGCAGCAGGAAAAATAGCTATTCCAGCATTGGCTACAACTGCCTACATGGCTAAACAACCCAAAAAAGGAAGGCAGGATTAGAAAGAAAGAATATAAAAGAGAGGCTGACCAAAAAAGGAACAAAAGTCGTGTTAGAAATGGAGAGAACTGTGGGATAGCCTGGGTCTGAAGTTGGATTCGGAGCTGGCCACTCTTCTCTTGGACAGGTAAGCTGTTAAATGAATAACCTTGTAGTATTTGTCGTAATGTGTTGCGGTGATAGTTGTGTTGTGTAGTTAGATTTCATGAAAGCAGATGACAAACAGCTACCGGTAATTTGAATGCTGCTAACAGTTTGAAAAAAATTGTGCTAAGTGGACCGGTGAATTCCAGCAGCGGCTCGATAGCGACTCTGTCGAAAAAATGCTGTGTGCGCGTGCTCATCTGGTAGGAGGGGCTCAGGGCGGAGACGAACGAAACCTAACTCAGATGAGACTCAAAAATCAACCATTTTCTGGCTTTCTACCTACTGCAGCTTTAGGGATATGTACAGTAAATAGGGACCTTATATATTTAACAGGCAAATGTGATATTGTGCTCTGTCTTTTTATTTCACTCTGAAACACATTGGCAATGAACACATTTTTAAAACATCTTTGAAAATTGAGAAGCAAAACTTAACAACAGTGGTGATCATGATTTCTGATTCTCAAGACTGAAGCTGCTGGAGGCACATTTAGAAAAAGGCAGAACAAAACAAGCTAAACATGTTGCAAGCATGCAGTCCACTTCATGTGTTCACCTCCATCAGATAAATAATCGCTGCTGTTCCCTTCACAAAATCAAGTATTGGTCCATCTTAAAATCCATTTTTACATTTCATTGAGCAGTATGACACATATAATGCTTCTCATTGCCTTCACTCAGTCTCTGGTCCTCAGGTCTTACTCTCTGATATGTTCTCCACTATCCCCTCCATGTCTATAGTGGTCCCGTACTCCTCCCCCTCCAGTGGTGTTTGCTGCAGCACCTCCTGCACAGAGAAACCACCCTCTCCCTCCACATGCCCCAGGTTCTGATTGGACACCACCTCCTCCTCAATGACAGCGTCCCTGGACTCCATCACCACCCTCACCGTGCAGCCAGAACTGAGACTGGAGTCTGGCCCTGGATTAGAAGATTCCTGAACGTCTCTGTTCTCAGGAATGAAGTCTGCCTCCTCTTCTTCAAAAGTGGGATCTTCCTCTAAAGGACAGCCCTCCACCTCCTGCACGATCACGTTCCTCAGCCTTCTCTGGCGGGGGTTGTAGTTCTCGGTGCGTTTGTGGATTTGGGCGTGACGTCGGAGGTGGGCCTGGAGGAGAAGGTGGGCAGAGGTGGTGAGTTTGGAGAATATGTTGTTTAACAAAAGGAGCCTGTAGTTGTAGAAGAGTTTCAGTCCATGTCAGAGACTGAGGACGCTGTCAAAAGGGTTAGGACTAGGGTTTGAGTTTTTACCTCTAAGGAGCCGCTAAGGAGTTTATGTTTTGGCCAGTGTGTTTGTTTCTTTCCAAGATTATGCAAAAACTACGGGACGGATTTTGCTGAAATTCACAGGAGATTTGGTAATGGCCCAACTTAAAAATGATTAGATTTTGGTGGTGATACGTATATTTTACTGGACGCAAAAAAATCCCCAAATCAAAAAAAAAGCCCATAAGTTACATTGGGCAGAAATCATATCACTACCATTTTTTACTGGATTCGCTTCTAGTTTCACAGGATACCAAAAGGTCCCTATCATTAAGGTAAATTTCATCTGGATCCAATCCAGATTGACGTCACCAAAAAAAAAAACACTGAACTTTATAATAGGAAATCCCATTGACAACATTCAATAATTCATATAAAATCAAAATATTAAGTGATGTTCCCAAAACTTGTTGTGTTCATACAGGATGACAACCTCCATGTATGTGCTGAGTTTGGTCTGGATCCTGGCACTATTCTGGATCCGGTGATCCAGATGTGTATCTTTTACAGGGGTTGTGGAAAAGCCACTGCTGGAACTGAGCTGCTTGGCAGAGGTTTGCGCTCTCTGAGTACTTTTTTAGTTGAGTGTATTATTGTGTTGCACATACGCCAAGTCAGCATTACTGGGCTTACGTGACACCATAAGTTGGAGCAGTCCTGGTTCAGGAACCATAGAAGGATCACTCACAGTTGAGGAACATAATAAGAGAAAAATAAAACTAAACACTACTTAAGACTATCTTGGCTTCTTTCCCAAGCTTTTGAGACAAAGTTCGTGAGTTTGAACACATCAAATTGAAACAGCCATTCCTGTTTTTTGCTTGTCCAGCCACAACACTATATCAGGTTAAGTGCAAAGTGATTTCATAAACAACTAGAAAGCACTCGGAGAGCGCAAACCTCCACCAAGGTAGCTCACATATTGCTGTAACTTGCTTAGTTTCTCTTTGCATTTTCTTTGTTTTAATTTGGAGTTGAAATGCATTATCTCTGCCCTGAGATTAAAAAATGGACCTTGCAGCTTGTTTAGGGCTTGATCATGATTAATTTAATAAACTGGCCATGCTACGACCTATGAGCAGTAGACTGCCTTAGGAACCATGTTGTATGTTAAATTATTACAGATTAAGCCACTTGAGAATCTCAAACATAGCCAGCAGTTGTTGCTGACATCTCACCTGTCGAGTGAATTTGTAGCCGCAGTCCCCACACTCAAACTTCCTCACTCCTCGATGACGTCGCAGATGAACTCCAAGCTGCTCCTTAGCTGTAAGGACAGACAAAAATCACATTAAGAAGCCCCTAAATTAATCTTTAGTAATTGATAGTTACAGTAATCTTTGTTAGTATCGTCCACTTCACAAACCTTTGAATGTTTTCCCACATATGTGGCAGCAGTGTGGTCGTCCCTCCTCGTGTTTGCTGGCCTTGTGTCGGACGAGAGCTCCTTTCTCTGTGAAACGCTGCTCACACAAGTCACAGCTGAACGGACGTTCTCCTGTGTGCGTCCGGTTGTGTTTATCTAAACTGGCTGGAATGACAAACAGTGATTTATTTGCCTCAGAGATATAAGAGTAGAAGAACAGTGTTGAAGGACTTATCTTTGACTGCTCTGAGACTTTGTGAAACTCTTCAGAGGAATGTTTCTGTTCATGTCCCTCCACTTTACTCTAAGTCCTCACCACCATGTATGGAGCAGAACAGAAACTGAACCAATCTTAATGCATTTTGATAATTTTATCTTTTATTGTCTTGTTTGCACTGTTATAATATGCTGTGTGCGCTTGCAGTTTTACTGAGGCACACAAATGTAGGATAGCGTTAGTTCTGGCAGGACACAGGGTCAATATTATTGTTATTATTTTATTGTTAAACAGCTGACCTAAAGCTAGCCCACCACTGCTAACAGCCAGCTGATTTGCCTCTAAGCTGCCATTGGCTAAATGCACTCAGACCACCTCACTTAAGCTGCTCCAGCCTGCCTACTCTTCACTGCTCCCTCTGCTGGCCGCTTTGCAACCCTCCTCCGCCCCAGCTCCCCATTTATCCTTCTCTCCTTGACTCGTGTTTTTCTTGTCGATGCAAGGAGGGCAGAAATGTGTGCTGCTCCTGCTTTAGGAGGACAGGGAGAGCCCCCATCAGAGCAATACCGCCAAATTTGAATATCTGCTAACAAAAGTAATATAAACTGCTGATAAAGCTGAACATAAATAATTACAAATAAGCTAAATTTATGTAAGTGTTCTGCTGTCTTTTCTGGACATAGTGGTCCTGACTGAAATTTAGTTTCTTGATGAAGCATAGTTTGGGATGAATTGGGACAAATTTGCAACTTTTAAGGTGGACTGATTTAGCTGGTACAAAGTATGCTAGCGTGGGCTACCTCTAGGAGTTTGCTGAGGGCCGATTGAAAATGAGTTCGGTGTTGCATTGGCCCCAGAGCCATAATTTGGACACCCTGCCATAGATATACAGCCAACTGAAACTGGAAAGGCTCAGCACTGACTTCAATGTTAACCAGGGATGGGAATCGAAAACCAATTCCAGTTGAGGATCTATAACAACTCCCTTATCAACTTCTTCAACTTTGTAAATCCAGGACACCACACTTTCATCAGCGGCAGTCGGCAGAAATTAAAACAAAGAAGTCAAAAATTGCGGCAGACAGGGGGCAGAAAAAAAGTGGTCGATACTGTTTTTTTTTTAACTTTTAACAAAAAAAATCAACAACTACTGTGCAACTTTCAGTGAGTAGAAACACCAGCAACTTGCAAAAGCATTTATCTGTGCAGCACAGCTTTGAATATCAAGAGTGTCACGTGACATTGTTGCCTCTAAAAACCCACGCAAGCCAACTTCATTCAACACAAAAAAGCCACAAGAATCGACAAGGGAATCGTTAAAGAGTCGGATCGATAAGCAGAATCATTAATGGCACTGGTATCAGTAAAGTCTTATCAATTCCTGTCCCTGATCTTAACACATCTGGATTTTAAAAAAAAAGCAAGGATCTTCTCTGTACAATTTCTTAACAGGTTTACTCAATCAAAACTTAAATTCAATTTTCAGTCTTGAAATTTTAATGTGTCTAGATTTTAATAAGTTGTATTTTGATCAAAACTCCGTCAGATGAGTGAAAATCGTCACTACCTTGTGTCCTGAATGTTTTTCCACAGAGGTGACACTGATACGGCCGCTCGCCGCTGTGGATCCGCAGATGCATGTTCAGGTTGTTCTTCTGGGAGAAAGCATGGCCGCATAAAGTGCAGACAAACGGACGCTCGTTTCTGAAGAGAGAAGAAACACGTCGAATTTCTCTGTGAGTACAACATTCAAATGTATTTGTCTCTAAAGACAACAGGTTTTTCATGATGCATTCACTCTCTTTAAACTTTTCAAACAGGCAGAAAAAGGTTTATTCCCCGACCTGTGAATGGCTTTAATGTGCATCTGCAGTCCATTCCTGCTGGACGCTCGATGGCCGCACTCCTCACACACGAACGGTTTCTCTCCTCGATGTTTGGAAGCTTCGTGAACCCGCAGCTCAGACTTTGTCAGGAAGGTTTTAGGACACTGAGGACACTAAAAATTAAAGGTATGACATGACAGGATTTAAACTACAGACATGTCCTCGGATTAACACATCATGATACACAATTTAAAATCTCATTAAACTGTTTCTGAACACTCACTGCGTTCGGTTTGGGGTGACCGTGGATCTTCATCATGTGAGTCGACAGGTTTTTCTTGTACATAAACTGTTCAGAACATGTTGAACACTGAAAAAATGGAAGCATGTTCATTAATTCACTAGTTTTCAGGTCAATATCATTAAGTTTGTATAATGTTGTCACCAGAAACAGAAAGGTTTTCTTTTGCATTTTCAGAAGCGTTCCGCGTTCACATGGAGACGGTGTGATAACAATGCACAATGATAACATTCACACGGATCCGTGAGAACGACTGAAAACGCAGTAGTGTGCATGCCAGACCAGTAGTTGGCAATGTAAGTTTGTAGTGTCCTTGGTGAATAAGACAAATGTGTCTCTGCTGGTCGGAGTATTGACGCAGCAAATCCACATTTTGTTGGAGGAGCGATAACAAACCGAGCACAGTTAGCAGCACACATGTTGCGCGGTAGTCAGCCATAGCTGTTGTTGTTCCTAGGTGAGCGTGCAACCTTTATCTGAAAGAGAACTGCGCATGCGCCGCGTGTCACCGTTTTTCCTGACAATGCTGATTCCTTTACATGGAGACGACAACGAAAATATTGTCAAAACTTTTCACCCTGGACCCCGGTTTCAAAAGTTTGCGAATTCAGGCACTCCGGGGACCGTTCTCATGTAAACGGAAGGCACAAACGCAACGAAAAAAACAATCAGAACGGCCTTGAGTTTGGACTCTCTTTGTCATGTTTTTTTCATCCTTGTTGACAATGTTTTTCTTCTCATGAACCAACGGCCATTTTGTCTCAGAATCGTATTTAAACATCCAAATTTAATCACATTTAATCACTACTTCAAAACTGTCTCTTTCTCCACGAAGACCATTTCTGCTCTTATTCTAATAGTCGAGCGTCGTCGATCATTTCGAATAATTTGTTCAGTTTGAGGAATGTTTCCAGAAGACTCGGCTGCTATTTGTTCAGTTTTAACATAAATATTAAGTTAAGGCATTGTTCAACTTTTAGGCTAATCGTGTTCTGACACCTCAGCAAAAACACATGCACTTCATCAGTGAACCACGTGGTTTCATCCTAAAGAACGCAGTCTCATTAATACTTGCCATACTGTATAACAATATTTTCTCACCCTTTAGCTTGTCTGAAAATAAACTGATCTATCCTGGAAACTGAAAATATTTCTGTTGCTAATTCGGTTCTCAGTTGTCTGTACCTTGTAGGGAAAGTTTCCCGTGTGGCTGACGATGTGAAGACGAAGTTCTTCTTTTCCTTTAAAAGTTACAGCACACATCCCGCAGGTGTACACCTGAAATTTTAACACAATAAATAATCTGTTATAAGGATCTCATTTTACACTGGAGACTCAGTCTTTGTTTGTCCTGATTTCATACAGATCAAAAATTAGTTTATGCTTTGATACAAAGTAATGTTTCAGGATGGAAGTGTATATTTTAAAAGAGGTTTGTTAGGAAGTTATTTATCTTTATAAAGGCAAATATAATTATTGACTATATTATAAGATGCGTGATTGTATAGCTGCTTATCAATGAGGAAAATAGAATTGGCTTTTGATACTTCATGGAGAAGAGGTGAAATTTAATAAGTTTGTTCTTTGTTTCTTTTCAGGCGTGTAAATCAAATCAGTAAAAGTGTTGTTTTCAGAATCAGAATCGGCTTTATTGGTCAGGTGTGTTAGACATACAAGGAATTTAACTATAATTAACTTAACTCTCCAACTACAGACTAGAGCGTAAATAATATGTTAATTAAAATTAAAGGTAAGAAATAGAATATGTGCAAGATAATATTAAGTAAAAAGTAAGTAAGGGCCAGTAAACACTGAAAAGGCAGCAGAGCAATGATACAGTGGCCGTTCTTCTGGGTACAGTCAAAGAATTTACTTCACTTTCTGTCTCACTGCCTGTAGTTTTTCTTTCTACTTTCCTTCTTTTTTAAGGTGTTTTTTTGTTTGTTCACTAAACTATTATTATTTTGCTGTGTAAATATATATATATATAGTCTTTAATTCTTACACGGTCATATAAACTACTAGTAGTACAACTATTAGAAAAAATACTTAATACTACGGATGCAGGATATTGAGTTTTTGCTGATGTGTAATGTGCCAATATTTCTGAAATCATTACTGATACTTTACCAGTTTATCATTTGAGGCACAAGGTTTCCTCTTTACTAAATCGTTCAAAAAGGAAATAAACTGTCAGACATGAAATAAGGAAAACATTTGATTCTCTAATAAATGATAAAGTTGTTTTTTCAGATGTAGACATCCAGTGTTAATGAGGTGATTAGCCTGATTGTGAAGCTCTTTATTCCACGGATAAAAAAGGCTTAAACATCAACATCAAGCCTTTGTCCTTTTATGCACCTTAAAATTTCTGCTTAATGTTTACACGCTCCTTCTCTACTTGGACATCATTTACACGAGTAAATGCCATCCTGTTGTATATAATGTCCACTTTACTTAACTACTATTCTTACATTTTTCTTTTTTAAACCCTTTAGCTATATTTAGTTTGTATTTATATACTGTATTTTTACACTGTTCACTGTTTTTTAAGCAATGTTGTTGTACTAAGGTGCAATGTCAATAAGGGCTTTTCTATTCAAGATATCTACGGACAATATATCAGCTGCACATATCAACAGAGATTAACATATCTGCCAATACTGATTATCAGCTTTTTGAGCAGTTATCCACTGATACCGTGCCGATACCTCACCTGTGCTTTCAAACAGTTTCTGTCCTCGTGTATCAGGAGATTCTCCTTCCTGAAATACCTCTTCCCACATTTAGCACAGCCAAAGGGCCTCTCTCCTGTATGTCGCCTGAGAAAAACACACATTAGTGTTAAATCCTTCAGGAAAAAGAATAAAAAGTAAACACTGAGTGCAGATTCTCATACCTGTTGTGGACTTTGAGGTAGTACTTGCTCTTGAAGGATTTGTCACAGACGGGACACTGCACACTCTCCTTCTTTGAGTCCTCCTCCACCGCCTCCCCGTTCTCCATTTTCTCTGGTTTACACACAGCTCTGTGTTTCCGTGGCGTTGATGCGGAGGAGGCTGAAGGACCCGGCTCTGCGGTGGGGACATACTCCTCGTCGGTGTCCTCATTCACGTCCTCGGAGTACCCTCCATCATCGTCGTCTTCATCATTATTCTCTGCTGCCTCGTCTGTTACCTGAACAGGATCCTTTTCACGTGTGTCAATCTGAAGCTCTGACGCCTGCAAAAGAAAAAATAAAGTAGAAGTGCTCCGAGAGAACAAACATCCGCCATGACATTTCTGACATTCTTAGTGAAAATGTGAAAAACTGCCCTGTGTCGCCATTATCTGTGGACCTAGGTGAGAGTTTTTGTCCAATTTCAAGTAAAAAATTATCACTAGACTTATTATAAGCTCCAATTTCCTGACATGTCTGGATAAACATCTTAACTGAAGATACAAAAACTGAAAATAAGGCACTTACAAGTACACTTATCTGCCAGTGAGACAAGCCAAATTTAACTTAAAGGGAGTCTTAAATGAAATGTTATGTCCAGATTAGTTATTAAACCTCATTTTAAGACCCTCACTCAGTAAAATTTTGCTTGTTTAATTGGCAGATATTTTTCTTATCATTGCAAGCAAGTCAATGGCTTATTTTTCCCTTTAATTACTTTAAGTAAGATATTTATATGAACTTGTGGGTTAAAATAAGCATTATGGATATTTCTGACTTGAAATCAGACAAACACACTTGTAAGGTTGCAGGGGGTGGAGCCTATCTCAGGGGATATTGGGCGAGAGGCGGGGTACACCCTGATTTGGTTGCCAGCCAAACACAGGGCCACATAGAAGACAGACAACCATTCACACACTCATACCTAAGGGCATTTTGGAGTCGCCAATCAACCT
This sequence comes from Cetoscarus ocellatus, assembly GCA_037902135.1. Lineage (NCBI taxonomy): Eukaryota > Metazoa > Chordata > Actinopteri > Labriformes > Labridae > Cetoscarus > Cetoscarus ocellatus. The sequence goes on from JBAMNC010000494.1 coordinate 1,599,530, forward strand.
AATGAGTATGATTTTGGTCTGTGGAAGGAAGCTGGAGTGCCTAGAGAGAACCCACACATGCACGGGGAGAACTACCAAAGTCTACAGGGATCGAACCTTCTTGCTGTGAGGCACGTGCACTACCTGCTACACCACTGTGCCGCCCCGCCCTATTGCATAATGTCAGGAAATATTTTTTTAAATGTTCCAGGAACAACATCCAGAAAAAATGTCTTCAATATCTGTTGGGAACTTTTAGATTAGATTACATAGAACTTTATTAATCTTTACACAGGGTAAAAAGGAACAGAGGATCAAAAAGTAAGAACAATTTGCAGATATAAATAAAAATATAAACAAATATAAATCAGTGGTAATTTTGACAGCACTTTTTAATTTAGTTTTAGTTACAGTCTTTTGCCTGAAATATCTTTTAGTTTTACCCATAATTTAGTCATCTAAATTGTTTTAATTTTAGTCTAATTTTAGTTGATGAAATTTCACAACATTTTAGTCGAAGAAATCTACTGTAAATTTAGTCGACTAAAATATGAAGTGTAAAGTGTAAGGCATTTGTTATGTTTCCTTGAATTTCTGAAGTCATGTTTTACACTTGGATAAAATGAAACATCTAATAACACTTTATTGAATGCTAGTAAAGTTTGAATGTATAAATGAACAGAAACAAATTGAACTTTTGTGTGAAATGCAGTCACCTTTATTTAGGCTACCTGGCAGAGCATCTCAGTTACAATACCAGAACTGACAACAAACAGTGAACCTGCTCTACATGAATATATCAATTCATAAAGAGAGGAGCTCTGATTGGATCGCTCTACAACTTTTCCCACCACCATGAAGCTAAGGCAGTCGTGATTGGATGTCCCTCTTAACTCATTAAATCTTTCCACACAACCAAAGTAGCTGTGATTGGATATATTCCTAACTTGTCCCTACCTTCTACATGACCAGATTAGGTCTGATAGATTAAGTCTCTGTCAAACATTTTAGTCTAGTTTTTATTTGTTGATGAAAATGTCAGTTAATTTAGTTTTTGTCCATGTGCACTTGATTTTATTAAGTACTGTCTAGTTTTCATCAGAGTAAAAAAGGTTGTTGACGAAAACTATGATGAAAATAATTAGACAACAAAATTAAGACTGATATAAATAAAAATATGTCTACAGGCTGGCAACGGCTCCTCCCTGTCCTCTGTCTTCCTGTTACTCCTCCTCCCCCGTGGTGAGGAGTTGAACAGTCTGATGGCCTGAAGGACAAAGGAGTTACTTTTGAGTTATAAGCAAAAAATGTGGAAAACTGCCCTATCTTGCCATGTTAACAAATCTTTTAAAATATTCTCGGGGCTGCATTTGTATTCATTCATAAGATATAATGCATTTAAACTCAAAATTAACTGTTTCCATTAAAATATTATAGTGTTTTCTCTATATAACACCATCCTCTACCTCTGTTTCATTTTGGTTCTCCTCAGCATCACCACCTTCTCTCTCCACAAGAACAACTGGAGCACTGTTAAAGACTCTCTCTAGGTTTGTTAAATCAGGACGAGGGCTCTCATCGGTCACCAGCCGCCGTGGACCCTTCACCAGCCGACCAGACCGAGTAGTGGTGGAGGTGGTGGTGTTGGTGCTGGTGGTGCTTGAACTGACTGCAGCCTCAAAGTTGGGTTCATCCTTGGTGACGACAAACACGTTCTCCACTTTGACGTGGCCTGAGCTTGTATCTGCTGCAGACTTCCTCGGTCTCCCTCTCTTTCTCTTCAGAGGAGCAGGATCCACAGACGTTTCCCTGAACTGCTGACACAGGGTGAGAACCTCTTGGACGCTCAGGCTGACCGCTGCTCTCTGCACCTTGTCCAGGTTTTCAGGGTCCAGCTTCAGCTCTCCAGTGTAGACGAAGTCCAGGAGCAGCTCCAGGCCGTCGTTGGGACACTCCTGAAGGCAGAACTCAGTGCTCGATGAGGAGGGCATGTTGGACTGCAGCTGGACGAGTTCACTGAAACAGGCCAGGAGGTTCCTGTGGGCCGGGTAGACCACTCCATCTCCAACGTTCAGGACTGCATCACAGAACCTCCCTGCTGCCCTCTGCTGGTTCAGGGAGGACAGGACACGCTGAGCATGGCCCCTGTCTGCTGCAGGCGTCCCTCCTGCCGCGCCGACAGCTGCTGCAAGAAATACAGACACAGCAGATTTAGATTTGAACTTCTTCCATTATAATCATTTCTGTCTCAAGACTCAGATGTCTCCGTCACAGATGTTCTGAAACAAGGCGCTTCCTCACCTTATACTCTCTGACACCTTGAGAAGTGAGGACATAGTCTGCAGTTACATATTAATAAGCACTAAGCTCAGAGAGTTGGAGGACAAAGTCTTATATTTCTATATTTTTAGTTGAATGATGATGATGATGATATTTATCTTGATTTTTTTCCTGAAAATAAATGACCAAAAAAAGTTCAGATCTGAGGTAATTCACATGTACCTACCATTTAGAAAGAAATAAATAAATAGGGAAAAAAATGGATAGTAATGTTTCTCAAAGAAATAACTAAATTATGACAGAATTTTTAGTAGATTATCTCATAGTCAATATGAACAATATTTGTACATCAATGTGTTAAGGGATACTTAGAAAAAGGAAAAAAACAATGAAATTTAGAAACATTACTATATTAAGGTACCAAAATCTTCAATTTGCATGAAATCCAACTCTGAATTTTCAGATTTAAAAGTTCATGAATTTCCTGAAGAACTAGAAAAGTTTTAGTATTATAACGTACAAATTATACAACCACTCCTACAACATAAAAATATTAAGTAACTTTTTTGAAAAACAAAAATTATAATTTCAGATAGTGAAGTTTCAAATTTTGGAAAAAGAAACTAAAAATGTTTAAGTCTTAAAAAAAAATAATGGACTTACTGAAAATTAGATATTCTTAAGTTTAAAGAGCCAGAAATTCATAAAAGGCCAAACTTGTAAAATTAAAAGATTTTAAAATATGCAATATAAAATAATTCAAAATTATTTATAATTTTTGACGGAACCAAAGAGATTTTAACTTAATCTTGTATAAAAATGTAAATTTACAACAAATCACATTCTGAATAAATGGGTTTAAAAGTTGTAAATCTAATGGGAGGAATATGTAATTTTTTTAAATTTGAATGTCAAGTCACAAATTTACCAGAAAAAAGTTTTTTTGGTTTAAATTCATGCATTTACAAAAAAAAAAAAAAAACACTGATGAAAATATTAACCAAATTAAAAATTTTACCACATGAAGCATTTTGTCGTTTTTTTTAAACAGGGGCTGTTCAGAAGAAAATAAACTCTTATTTGGTAGAGGTTGTATTGTTTCATTATTTTAATAAAATAGCGACTTTGTGTTTCTGACACAAAATATCGGTATTGATATCGATATCAGCGATGATGGCTTTGGAAATATCAGCATACTGGATATCAGCAAAAACCCTATATCCTGCATTCCTAAAATAATGTTTATATATTTTTCCATTTATGATAACATGTTTTTTTTTTTTCATTTGTAAGAGTGGCCCTGATGTGCTTTAATACACCAATAGTTCTAACTGTAAATAATTATTTTTTTCTGAGCATTAGGGCTAGGAATCTTGTTCAATCATTTAAACTAACATGATCTGTATCAACAATGTTATAATTTCGTTCCGTACTTTAGCTATAAGTTTACTGATTAATATTAACAAATAAATCTATTTCTCAGTCCTACTACGCAGCAGTAAATAATTAGACTGATACAATACTGCTTTAGGGTATCTGAAAACTGTACATTTTGAAGAGCTGCTGAATATTTATAACATGCATTATCAACCTCTTTCGAATCAAACCTATGGTATGTAAACAAATCAAGTATAAACACCGCCAAACATGTTTTCCTTGAACTATAAAATTACCTAAATGATTACAAACCCCTTGTTATCTGCGCACCTCGACGTTTATGTCTTAGCACATATTTTATGACGCTCCCTAAGCGCGGTACGTACCAGACAGCTGCATCCTCACACTCACACCTGCAGCATCGATAAAAACTGTATTTTCACCCCCAGGTGTTGGAAATAATCGCCTCGGGTGGGCTGTAAATAGTTTTAAACACAACGCAGCCACATCTACCTTGTTTTCGTTTCTTGTAGGCCCCTAAAAACTGAAAGAGGAAGTGACGCCTTTTACGCGACTGAACTCCGGGAAAGATTTTTGTTGTCCTTTATTGAACATAAAATTGAACGACAATTACTGAAAGTTTCTAATCCTAAATTTGTGTATCAAGCCCTTCTTGGTTTATATCAATTAACATATACTTAAAATGTGTATAAGACAGGAAGTTACTTTTTAATTTATCATAATTTAATGGAAACACTCCGGGTAACACTTTAGTCGACCATCCACGAGCGGCGTCTGTTTGTGGCTCTCACATGTAAAGCTAGCCTGCATGCTAGCTCTGTTGTAGGAACAGTTGTGCAGTTTTGGGGATTTAATGTGGACGTTTGTAAACTGCATGGTTCCTATAATCATCTAAGGCTCGTCGCTTCAATTCTGCTCTGTTTGTACCAAGGTGGAGGTAAGATTTTAACAGTAAACAGGAAGAATGTAAGCTAACGGTTAGCTGTAAAGAACGTTAGCCGTGTTAACTTCACGCTAAGTTAATAATCGTCTGTATTGTTGTCTGACAGCTGAGTTTTATCCGTGTTTAGTGCTCGTTATGATTCAAACTCGGCCTCACTTGACGAGAAGCTGATATTATTAAGCAGTATAGCTTTTTGTAGCTGTTAATTACATTTTAATTGTGAAGCTGCAGAGGAAAGCTGGCCGTCATGGACGTTTTAAATATATCATAATAAAATATATCAGAGAGGGACTTATGTTGAGCTTTATATCATCTCTAATACAACACTGTAAATCTAAATTACTACAACAGTGTTAATCTGCAACTTCTGGTCCAGTTTGATATTGACTTCAATATACAGTCAATGACCGTCTAACTGAAGAAACAATAATTAACACCAGCCTGACATTTTATCCACCATTTTTGCTGCTTCAGTATCTTAACTGAACTGGCCTGTTGCTAGGCAAATTAATCATCGTACTCCACGCTGCTAACCTGGCCATGCCCACTGTCACCAATAATACTGTACAACTGCAGAGCTTTGGATAGTAGATAATACCTTACAACCCTTAAGTGGAAAGTGTATTGATGTAACAACATATTATACTAGAGCAGTGATTCTCAACTGGTGGGTCGTGACCCTAAAGTGGGTCGCAGACTCCTTTCAGTGGGGTCACAGGTTTTTGCCTGGGAAAAACAAAAAATTGGTGAGAAAATAATTCCCTTGTTTTGTTTTCAAGGGGATTTCTCATACTAATAGGACATTGCTTGTAATATATTCAATGAGTGGGTACTTAGCTTAAGCTACATATTTTTGAGTCCTCTTAAACTACTTCTCAGTAGTGAGACTTTTTTATTATTTCATAATTGCACATGAAAGCTCTGTTGAATCTGTTAAAAAAAGGCTAAAAATACTGAAGTGTAAGAGCCTCATCATCAATGGCTTATTACATTATCTCTACGTGCTACTGATTGACTATTATCAATAAGGAGCTGTTCAGTATGTTTCCACTGATGCAGGGTCATCACAGCTACAGTTACATTAATGTTCTGGAAACCTTGTGTCCCTAAGATGCACTTTTTGGTTTTAATTAAAATACAGCTTATTGAGGGTTAAAGGAAATAAATTCCCTCTCTATTACCGTCACCTGCTGTTTGTTTTGGTTTATCAGTAAACTTGTTTGTGTGTGTGTAAGTGAAAGCATATCATAATATTATGTGCTATCCCAGGTTCAAACTGCACCATCATTTTCTTAAATAAATCTGAGAAGTCAAAAATATGCCTCAATTTGAGTGGCTTTTAGTTCAGCATGAGAGTTGTGTGATCTCTGTCCCTTTATGTCTTTTATGGTCCTAATCCCTGTGTTTTTTATTGCTTGTTACCTCCGCCAAGGAGGTTATGTTTTCGCTGGTGTTTATCTGTCTGTTTGTCTGTTTGTTTGTCTGTGTTCAAAATAACTTGAAAAGTTCTGAACGGATTTGGATGAAATTTTCAGGAATTGTCGGAAAGGGATATGGAAGAACTGATAAAATTTTGGGGGTGATCCGGATCACCGACTGGATCCAGGAATTTGTTAAAGGTTTCTTTAACATTGGGAGATAGGACCATTTTCGGCATTTGTGCATATAACTCCACAGAAACATACCTTGGCAGAGGTTTGCGCTTTCCGAGTGCTTTCTAGTATTTCTTTTATGTTTTTTTTTGTTTCTGTTTTTACTTCTGCAGTGTTTGTTCTCTTGATTTTACTGTGCAGCACTTTGGTGAACTTGAATGTTTTTAAAATGTGCTATATAAATCAAGTGGATTGGATTGGATTAGGGGTGATGGTGGATCCTGAAGCCAGACCAGTTGAGATCCACTGCTTTAGAGGATAAAAAAATAGCATAAACTGAAAACCTATATGACTAATCCCTCTGCAGGTTCAGTAGCTGGAGCATATCACAGCTGTCATTGGTGATAGGTGGGGTACACTGTGGACTGGTCTCCAGCCAATCACAGGGCTGACATACATGATGACAGGCAACATCCATGCTCATACTCCCACAATAATTTAGATTTACCAACTAACCTAATAAACATGTTTTCTGTTCTGTGGGTGGAAACCAGAGAAGAAGGAGAACATGCAGATCCCTCGCATAAAAACCCTGCTTGACTCGGGGAGTCAAACTTACTTCTTACTAACTTACTTCCTGTGAGGCAGCAGCACTGCTTTCTGCACTACTGTGCATTCCTAACAGTTAACATACAATGCTTAACACATTTATTAGACCACCAATCTATTTAAGGTTTATGCAACAGCTGCTCTAAATTAAAAGCATTGGCAATAACCAAAATATTTTTTTATGTTTCTGTAATTGTTTATACACCAGTATTTAGAAGCTCTTTAACCACTTGATATTTTTAGGGATGTATGAGAATGGATTTTTGCCAATATTAGATATCTGATATTTCAAAACTTTATTCATCTGATAGCCATATATAGAAACGACTGAATTTGGTTCTTTTTAGGTCACACCTACATCATATGTATGTATTTTTGACAGTAACAGAAAAACCAAGCTTCATCTTCCCTTTTAAAAGCTAAAACACTGATTATCTTATCTGCTGACAGAAAACCTGGCCTATTTTGGGAGCTATTACTCTCAATTTAAGATAAATGTGCAAAAAAAAACTCCATGACCTTGATTCAAATATATAAGGCTAAAATATTGGCAGGTAATATCTGCAGAAATGATCATATGTCGATAGCGATACGTAGCTTTTTATTAATGTATCTGTGACTCTTCCCTCCTCCAGGCTTCCCCCCTCGTTCACCTTCAGCACCTACATGAATAATTTGTGATAACAGAATCATGAAGGTGAGAAAAACCACACAAGTTAAAGCCCAACCAAAATCCCAGAAGTGGAAGGATGTGAGGGGGAAACACTGCAGACCTCCCGTCAGCTCCTCAGACCTCAACTCCAGTCCTGTCATGGCCAGAGTGATCCAGGAGCACCAGGCGTCTACAAATAAGAAACCATCTGTTAAGAGATTGAAGAAAAAGGCAAAGTCTGTCTCTAACTCCAAGAAGAAAACCTCTCCTCAGCCGGGGCCTAAGAAGTCTCACACTCAGACTAATGGAGGCTCAATTTTTACAATGGACAATGAGTCAGACGACTCAGAGGAGTGGAGGGAGTATTCACAGTCTGTCCATAGAAACGGTGTAGAGAGCTTCGGTGACATGGCAGATGTTCGACCAGGTAGGCTGGAGGGAGAGGCTCTCCATCACTGTGCAGAGAGAGACGACCGACAGAACCACGCTGTGCTGGTCATGCAGGAGAACCAGGTATGTCTCAACTTATTTTGATTAAAGGGATACGGCAACATTTTTTTTTGTTTGTTTTCATGTCTTGCCTCACTTCCCAGTCCATGACAAGCAGATGGACACCATTCTTTCGACTGTGCATGCAGTAACAAGAAAGAGACAGGCAGAGCTCGCCCACCGCTCATTAGCTTAGCTCAAACTCTGGGAGTCCATGGGAAGTGTTAGCCTGCCTCTGCCTACAGTCATCAGACAAACTCTTCAGCAGCTCTAAATAGTTCTGTGTGCTTGTTGTGACTTGTTTTTTTTTACAATGTTATGTTATCTATTTTTAGACTAAGATTACCACTTAATGTAATTTTCAAAAGAAGTACACACAAAACTAAACCACAGGACACATGCGCAAACCACCACAGGGATGCTTTGTTTTGCTGACCTACTTACATGCACGCCTGCAGTGGTTTGCGCATGCGCCCTGCAGTTTAGTTTGTTTGTATGTATGTATTTCTTTTGAAAATCACATAAAGTACTCATCTTAGTCTGAAGAGTTTATCTCATGACTGTTGGCAGAGGCAGGCTAACACTTCCCATTGTTTCCCAGTGTTTGAGCCAAGCTAATTAGTGGTGGACAAGCTTTTCCGTCTCTTCCTTGTTACTGCACGCACAGTCAAAAGAATGGTGTCTATCTGCTTGTCATGGACTAAGCTAGGTATGACAAGAAAACAAAAAAAAATGCTGACATATCCCTTTAAATTTAATCATTAAGTGATGCATGCTTTTTACCTTTTAGCCCATGTCATGCTCCTCTAACTTCAGCTTAAATAGCAACTCTCATGTCATGAATGATATTTTGAAGCTTTAGTTTCTTTTGACTGTAATTTTGTTACGTCTCCTGCAGACCCTGTGTTTCAGAGGGAAGTGCTTGTTGACCAGTCTGTACGGCAGAGTAGACGTGATGGGGTTCACCATCGAAGAAGGCCAGCAGTCGTATCCACTTTTCTCTCCAGCCACACACTGTCCACTGACCATCAGAGCTCTAGAAAACTCCCAACACACCAGAAGTGACAGAACCGACATTTCAGTCATCTTAAGGAGTTATTTGTCTCCAGGTAAGCACACAAGCAGCTCCATTATATAGGAGTGTGGCAAAGCTGCACTCCAGTTTATTCCTTGGCCCCTTTAAATGTTTACTGTTTTACTCCACAGCATCGAGGAAAAAGCTGCTGAAAAGGATCAGACCAAACTCTTCAGTGGTCCTGCTGGAGCCCATGGAGACTCCTCTCACTCGGTTTCTGTCCAGCTTCACAGATCTCACTGAATTATTCAGCCCTCCTTCGGTGAGATGACAGAGTTGTGCTTAAACTACAGTAAATGTCAGCCCAGTCACACAGTGTGAATTTCTGAACTGTAATTTGAACTAACTTCCAGTCCAGCGTGTTTCTAACTGCTGTTTTTCTGCCTCGGTTGTTTGCAGAGTGAACTCATGTCGGCTGTTCTGGACACTCCGCTCAATGGTCTGGGCATGATTCCCCTGGTCAGCACGGTTGAAGGCCTGAACATTTCTGAAAGCTACAGATATGCTCTCAGTACAGTCGTCAATGCCTGCAGTGGTAAGCAGAGGGACGACTTATTGGTGTGTGAATCCAAGTCTGTTTAAAGCTTAATGCACAGAAATTGATTTAAAGGAACACCATTTTTGTTGTTTTCGTGTCTTGCCTCACTCCCGAGTCTATAAGTAGATAGACACCATTCTTTTGACTGTGCATCCAGTAACACGGAAGAGAAGGGCAGAGCTCGCCCACAGCTAGTTAGCTTAGCTCAAATGCTGGGGGGCAACGGGTAGCGTTAGTCTGCCTCTGCCTACAGTCATCAGATGAACTCTTCAGCAACTCTAAATGGCCCTGTGTGCTTGTTGTGACTTGGGTTTTTTTACCGCGTTATGTTACATTATCTAAGATTAGCACTTTATGCAGTTTTTGAAAGAAATGCTTAGGAAACTAAACCGCAGGGTGCATGTGCAAACCACTGTGGAAGTGCTTCTCATCAGGTCAACAAATCAAAGCCTCTGTTTACGAGTAGAAGAAGATCGGTACTAAGGATTATGGCCAACTTTATAAGAGAGGACTAGGATGATTTCTTCAGGACTGACGAAGATCCACAACTTTACCTAGCTGAACCAGAATATACGGAGGAGGATCTACATGTTTTGAAGGCTGACCGTGCACGAAGAGAAGCTGAGACGGAACAGTTATTTTTGTGTGTATTTCTTTCAAAAATTACATAAAGTGCTAATTTTAGTTTGATAATAGATTACGTAACATGATGTGTTAAAAAAAATTGAGTCACAACAAGCGCACAGGACATTACAGCTGAACATGCGTGTTAGCAATATGAAATTAATTGATAGTTATGAAAATGCTTATGTATTATTAACATCTTGCCTGCACAGTGTTAGCATTATGTTAGCATCATGTTTGTTGTTGTAAGAAGAAACAAATCTGCCAACCAAGCCGTCACTTTTGATTCTACTTTTCCTTCATGTAGGAGACTTTGATGGTTGTGCGGTTATTCTTGTTTGTGGTGCCAAGAATGTTGGAAAGTCGACGTTTATCCGCTTCCTCATCAACACCTTACTAAATCAGTAAGTAAATATAAATACGTTAAATGAAATGACTGATATTTTGCATTTTCTTCAGGATCTTTTTCTTGATTGTTGTTAGTAAAGCATCTTTTTGACATGATTACATCTTGTACCCAATAAGTCATTTTGACTACAAGCACTTTAACTTCGGGGTGCTGGTTTTGCGGAGTGTTAAGCAACCAGGCACAACCCATGTACATGTTTCTGCTGGAGCAGGTTTGAATCCAGCCTGTGGCCTGTTTGCAAGAGTGTCTTCCCTTCCTCGCCCTCTTTCACAAACCTATCCACTGTCTCTCTTTCACTCCTGTCAAGAAAGGCCTAAAAGTGCCCATAAACAATCTTTAAAAGTAAAAGATAAATTTTAACTTTCACTCATTAATGCACTTTTTAATTTTCAGTTTCTGAATGCTCGCAACTTAATTTTGTTGTTATTTGTAACTGCTGTTATTTTTTGTCAATGACAGTAAAGTAAAGTATGAGTATTAGCATTATTATCTTTCTCATATTCATTTGCTATACCTGATTTCTGATCATTTTATTGCACCTACCCTCTGTTTGTTTCATAATGATAGAAGATAATTTTGGAGGAAGTCAGTTTAGCTTACAGGTTGAGAACATGTGTTTGTGTTTTTTAACCAGGATGCTAAATTACATTTTTGTGTCCGTAGCACCGCCAGTGTCGATTATTTGGAGGGAGACCTCGGACAAACAGAGTTCACTCCTGCTGGCTGTCTGTCCCTGTCCACTGTCAGAGAACCACTCCTGGGTATGTTTTTGCCCTAGTTTTACTTCTTTGACATCATATTACTTATCTCTAGATGTTTTTGTTTTCTTAGTTCTATAGATTTTTTAATACTTTTCTTTATGGTCTTTCAATTACAAACAAAACCATATTTCTTCAAAACACAATCCTCACCTCAATATATTTCACTTGTCTATCTGGGAAAGAGCCCATAGAAAGTGTTTGGTGAGGGCGGAGCCTTTAAAAAGCATATCTGGTGATTAGACGATTGTTCCATCAGTCACATTCATTACAGGCCAATCAGATAATGTCGTGGGTGGAAGGTGAAATACAAAACACCTCTGTCAAATAAACCCTCGGCAAATCATGTCGGAAAGGGAGCAAAAACGTTCTTTTTATAGAGAAGTTTGTTGTGCTGCTATTTGTTCAACATTTAATAAAGAAATGTGGTCCAGATCTGATAAATCTGCTACTGAGGCTGTTAGCATCTATGCTAATCTCCGTACAATCCATCACTTCCCGCTGTTGTCTTGCATGTAGCTCCCACCTCTTCCTGCTCTAAAGGACTCTGATTGGGCCACTCACATTAGTTGTAGACTGGAGCTTTGCAAGATGAATCTGCCTGATTACAGTCATTGAATCAGGTGGATCCAGCTGCTGTGCCAAATGTCCCACAGAGCTCCTGGTGTTGATTTGTATGTTGTTTTACTTGTGTAAAATGTGAAAATATGTCATGCTTTAATTTCAGGCCCCCCTTTCACACATCAGAACACACCAGAGCACATGATCTACTACGGTCAGTCATCCTGTGAGTGGGAACTAGACCGCTACCTAGAATCCCTCAAGTCCTTGTGGAGAAGACGGTCACAGAGCGGAGAGACCCCCACCATCATCAACACCATGGGCTGGGTCAAAGGTTGAGCTCAGACTATCTCCTCCAACAGCAGGAAAAGAATATTAAGAACTTAAAAGTTAAATATTCTCCTAACACATTCTTGTCTTTGTCGTGTGCAGGATTCGGGTTTCAGCTGCTGGTCGACATGATCCGCTTCTTCCCGGTCTCCCACGTGGTCCAGCTCAGTCATGGTGGAACCACACAGTGTCCCAGTCTCACTCCAGACTTTCTGAGAACAGCACACGGGTACCAAACGCACCCCCCTGCTCAGACTGCTATGGACGAGTTTACAGAGAGCCACAGCCCACCGAGGAGCTACACACACCTTCATGTACAGTCAGAGTTTCAGGGAGTCGCCCGCCAAGGAACAGCGTAAGAAAACATCTATTAGGCTGTGTGAATATGAAGTTACTGAAGCTCCAGTGAGGGATTTTTTTTTTTTACATGTAATGATTTAGAACAGACTAAGGCGTCCATCACACATACAGCCAAATAAAACAAGAGGAAAATGAGCTTAAAGGGATACGCCAACTTTTGTTTTCTTTTCATGTCTTGCCTCACTCCTGAGTCCACGACAAGCAGATAGACACCATTCTTTCAGCAGCAAGGAAGAGACAGGCAGAGCTCACCCACTGCTAATTAGCTTAGCTCAAACATGAGGAGTCAATGGGTAGCGTTAGCCTGCCTCTGCCTACAGTCATCAGATAAAATCCAGCAACTCTAAATGGTCCTGTGTGCTTGTTGTGACTCATTTTTTTACAGTGTTATTTTACATTATCTATTTCTAGACTAAGATTATTATTTAATGTAATTTTCAAAAGAAATACATACGAAACTAAACCCAAGGGCACATGCCACTGCGGAAGCATATCCGTGGTGGTTTTCACATGCACCCTGCAGTTTAGTTTCATATGTATTTCTTCGTTTCCTCATTGAGAGTGCCCAGCAATATGTAACAGTAATAAAAATTAATGTAAAAAAAAAAAACAAAATCATATGTGGCCCTCTTGTAATCTAAGTTGCCCGCCCCTGTTTTAGAATCAAGAAGCTGCACAGGTCAACATCAGTAAAGAAATTAGATGCACTGCTTCCACAGGGGGCTCCAATGTCAAGACGAACCATAAGTTTCTCACTGGAGCTTAAAATACTGAAAATAAAGTTTTAAACTAATCTTATCACCCTTTTCTTGTGTTGCATTGTATCAAACAGGAGACATCAGCGCTCTAATGAACTCAGAGAGCTCTCGTTGTTGGCCTATCTGAGTCAGCTGCAGTCTGCAGATCCTGGACCAGTCAGACCTCTGCACAGCCTCACCCCATACCAGGTACATTAAGACAGTTATTGGGAATGTTTGGCAAGAAATTAAATTTGTTTTGATCATATATCACAGTCAAGAAGGATAATTAGCAAGGTCAGAGGCATTTTTTAACCTGACACGCCAGAAAGAAAGTTCAGTGTAATCTTGACAGGGTTTATTTCACTTGTGCATCTGGGTAACGGCCAATAGAAAGAATAAGGGGAGGGCCGGACCAAAACCTAAAAAAACACTGTCAGAGAGGTGATTGGATGATCATTCTGTCGATCACATTCGTTATGGGACAGTGGGGTGTTGTAATAGGCAAGCACCACTGCCACGGTGTAAAGTACAAAACATGAGCCAATTCACAGTAAACTGTCGCCAAAATATGTCAGAAGTGGAGCAAAATATCTTTTCCATTGAGAAATGTTTTCAGTGTTCTGTGTCTTCGTTTGATGAAGAAGTGTGGTCTATTGTCTGATGAAACTGCCTCTAAAGCAGGAGGCATCTTTGCTATCTCCCTACGAGCAGCCATTGTTAACAGACATGCAGTCCCCTCTCGCCTTCATCATGCTTGTAGCTCCACCCTCTTCCTCCTCACAGGACACTGATTGGTCAGTGACTCTGCAGACCGAGCTCAGTCATTCCAGCTTAGAGCTTTGCAAGATGGATCTGCCTGATTATAGACAATATATCAGGCAGATCCAGCTGCACTACAAACTGAGGTATTTGTTGGACACTAAAAAACATTAAATATGAAGAGCATTTTTGTAATTTTTTTAAATTCTAGTCTCTGAGATGTGGAGAAGAGGCACAAGATCAAATCCATGTCTTTTCATGTTCGCATTGGTGATATTCATAGTGATTGATATCTTGGTTTAACAGACATGAGTCAAGGTAGTGGTCCAAATTGAGCTGTATTGAAGTTGAAGGAAAGCTCATCATGCTCACTTATTACCATTTAATACACCATTATTACTGTGACCACAGTGTCTGTGAGTTAATTTGTGTGTCTTGTGGCAAAGGTCAGCTGTATTTGCACCATCGGCCTTTGGTTGTCTTCGCAGGTACTCAACTAGACTCAGCCCAAATCCAACTTTAAATCCATTTTCAGGAAGGAGCAGTAGTCAGTCGCCATTTTTTATTTTTATTTATATTTATAATTGCAAATTGTTTTTACTTTTTTGACTTTTCTGATACTTGTGTGCTTTTTTGTTACCCTGTGTGCTTGCCATGCTACTGGAATCTTAATGTCCTTGAGGGAGTCTTCCCAAGGGATTGATAAAGTTCTTTCTAATCTAATCTAAAATACTGCCAAACCGGGGTTCTGGTTTTGCTAAGTGGTAAGCAACCAGGTTTGTCTCCCACATGCTTTGGGTACGGTTCCCGCCTGGGGCCCATTTACAGAGTGTCCTCACCTGCTCTGTCTCAGCCCTTTTCAGAAACCTATCCACTATCTCTGTCTCTCCACTTTCAAGTAAAGGCAGAATATAGCCTAAAATAATAAAGAGGAAAAAATACAAGATGAAATCCATCCACTGTGTATTTTTACATCTGGGTGGTAGAGTGAGGAGAGAGTCCAAGAAACAATGGCTACACCCGGGCAAGATGTGATGGCTGTGTTACATGAGCCTGACATATGATGGCCATAATATAAAAATATGTATAATTCCTTTAACCAACTAATTAGTCTGGTGCCAAATTGTGAGGATGCCAGAAGAAGCTGTCGGCACACATTTTAAAACATCCACCGATGACGGCGGTAGTTTAACTTTCTCTTTCTGAGTGAGTGTGTGCTGTTAAACTCTGCTCATAATCACTTCACCTTTCCCTCTGTGACCTCCAGGTGCCCCACACAGCAGTGGCATTAGGCGTGACCCACTGCGAGATCGCCCCCAGTCACATGTTTTATGCTGCTAACGCCAGTCTGGTGGGACTCTGCTGCCTGGGAGAGAAAATCACGAGCAGAGGAGGTCCAGTGGTGCTCTCACAGGCTCCCATCTGCCCGTGTGTCGGCTTTGGTATGTTTACTGCCTCACCTTTGTTTATATAGACAGGTAAAGATGGAGTTTGGCTGATGTATTCGCTGTTTTGACTCTAAAATAGACTTTTAATAGCATCAATATATTGATACAAAGAAAAGAAATGATCCCAGATGAAGAAATAAGGTGTCTGCTCTCTTGTTTTTTTTTATCAGATCTTTGACGTTTAATTTGCTTAATGAAGATGAATAGAGATTGAAATGTTTATTTGTTTTGTTCTTTAAATATTCAGCCTTCCTTAATAATCATATTTGAAACAAAAGAAAAAGCAGTTATCTTGTTTCACCAGTTTGCTCACGTCACCCATCAGTAGATTTGTCATCAAAATGTCATTGTTGGTTAAGTTTGGGGTCATGAAGACCTAAATATCCAGTTTTTAAATGCTGAACAGCACTAGTAATAATATAAGTCATAGTTTTGATGTCAATAAGTCATTTTTTCAATCAAGAGCCAAAGATTTAGGCATCAGGGCAGTAAAACAAAACTTTAAAAATGATTGATCTTTGCTTTTAAAACGAAATAACACAATTTTTATTTTTTTCCCAACAATATCTTAATTGTTTTATAACATTTAACACTCCATACGTGTTAACATACATACAGAAGGTCTTCAAACATACAAGGCTACTACTAATACAACTGTAAGCTGTGGATGATACAGTCAAACGTATAATACACAATACCTGACCCAATGCAAGTGATAAAATCAATAAAAAAGTGGATATATTTAAAAAGGGAAAAAATATTCATAAACATGTAAATAATAAGATAAAAATCAGGATTAGTAGTTTGGTTTAGCTGGGATAACTGACATATATTTATGAATATCATCACCCATATTGTTTGTTTTGTTTTCCTGATGAACTGCAGAGGCCCATTTATATCTCATCTCCAGTCATTTCCATGATATTGGTGAAATCATTTTTTTTAAGAAATGAAATGAAGGGGCCCCAGATGTTACTAAAGGTTGCTTGTTTACCTCTGATAGTATATGATCTTTTCTAAGGGAAGAATTGTAGATAAAATAATAACAATAATAATACATTTTATTTAAAAGCGCCTTTCACGACACTCAAGGACGCTTTACAAAATATCCAGGTACTCAGCCGAGGCCTGGCTTCTCTCTTCCACACACAAGTTGTTTATAATGTAAATGTGTTCCAGGCGTACTTCGAGGCATTGACATGGAGAGAGGTCTGTACTTTTTGCTGACACCTGTCGATCCCTCGATCCTTCGTAAGGTCAACTGTCTCCTCCTGGGGGCGCTATCACTGCCACCCTGCATCCTCACAACACAGGTCAGCAGACAGAGACCTTCATTAATACCAATGGAACATAGGTTTATTGTAAGCGTATAAAATGATGATGAAGTTAATTTTTCTGACTTTGTGGTCTTTTTTTCCAGCCCGGGTTCGAAGGAGAGACGCCCTACATCACGACAGACTACAGTTTTGATCTCACTGGTGCTGGAAAGCTGCGAGTCTTCAAAGGACTGATGAGACCCAGTCAAATGGGGAATTAGGGACATTTTCTACTCAGCACTGGTTGGTTTTCTAACCCTTCATCCTTTTCTCACTGGTGTCTAATGCTCAAATCAGACATTTCTGCAGTTTTATGAGCAGAACTGAGGTTTAGCCGGACTGTTTTGTATTTCAAACATCAGTCTGACAGTATCACAGACTTTGGAGACGGACATGGACGACTTTCAGGACTTCCTTTCTTAACTTCCTCAACATTTCCAACAGCCCTCATACATTTGATGGCCTCATGATGACATTTTGACTTTGTGCTCCGCGTCACATGGACAATAATATCACACTTTGTAGTCGGAGATCTTGTTTTGTGTCTTTTTTTTAGGTGGCATTTCAAAACCTTTAAAAAAAATAAATAAAAACCTGCCGGATACTAAAAAAGAAGCAGTTTGCATTCAGATCTTTCCTCTTCTTGCTCTTTTTGGATTTTTATTTTTCAGTAAAACTAGAAAATAAACTGTGTGAAAAAGCTTTTTTTGTTTGACTATTTAGAGCCGTGATCATCAACTTGGAGCCCGAGGGCCACATCAGGCCCCCCCCAGTTTCCCATCTGACCCCCAGAGTATCATCAAGTTCACAAGGGTCAGTGGGGGTTGATTTTGTTATTTATTTTTTTTAAGAGCATCTCTTTGTTGTGTCAGCCAATATTCAGCAGGGAGTATGAATATTTTATCGTCCAACTCAGTGATGGAGAACAGAACAGCCCCAGCTGTATGGGCAATAGGGACTGATCTCACTTTTAAAGGCTAAGATACATTCAGTTAAAGAACAAAACTGAATAATTTGTTAATTACACTTCAATATTATTTTACATTTTTGAAAAAAATGGCCTCAGTAGTGTGTGTCGTAAATGTAGCTGATGATCCCTCATTTAGAGGTTTGTGAATACGATTTTGTTGCCACTTCATACATATTTAACCAACTTTAAGATTCAAAAGCCAATTTCAGTTATTTCTCTTTATGTGTGTAATATTTTTGTAGCGCAGTAGGTAAAACATTAGGGTGATGGTGTTTCAAAGGTAATGAAAGGAACCTGCACATTGAGACATGTAGACTTTCTTTGAATAAGGCCAGTGTCTCTGATCTTGGTGTTGAACAAAAAAAGATATGATTTCTACATTTTTCTTGCCCCTTAAAACTTTTTGTTTTTTACCTCCTGGGTTTATGATGTCATAGCTATACAGCCTCCACCTACGAGTGTCTTCTGCTTGTTACAGGCAAATGCCATGACTGTTTTCAAAGTCTGCTTTGTGGCCTGTAACCCCTCCTCCCATCAGACATCATTTGGGTGGCCAATTAGCACAGAGCTCATTACCGTAGTCTCCTCAGATCTGAGTGTTTTCAAAGGGGAGGGAAAGAGCAGCATCTGATCCTCTACATGATGTAAAAGGTCAGACACACCCGGACATGGGACCTTAAACAGCAATAACGTCAGCCTACATCTAAAACTATTTTATTCTCTCAAAATGCATGAATCGTATATTTCCTCAAACAATATATTAAGTGCGCCACAGTCAATCAAACAAAACCAACACTTTGGGCCCCTTAATGCCAGTTGAGCATTGTTTAACTGCTTCAACCTGCCTGAGTATTGTTGCTGACCATGTCCATCCCTTCGTGAGTGGGCTGGACCACATGCAGACTATATGTGGCCCACCAGTCAGTTTGAATTATCGGTACACATTAGGGCTGAATGATTGATTTGTGATCACCAAAGCTGCAATTTTTTGCAGCGCTCCTGATGACTGACCCAGGATCTGTTGTGTCAACTATTTTCCAAATTTGCTGCAATTTGCATTTACAGAAGTGCTGGTAAGCAGGTCAGCACCACAAAGCCCCTGTTTAGGAGTAGAAGCTGGAGTATCTCTTAAATAATTAAAACAGATTATTTATCATCAATATTAGATGATGAATAATGTGCTATGTGCTTTGGATCACTGATTTCCTTACTGTTGTCTATACTGTAAACATAGTGAATATTGCACTGAAGCTTGATTTAAAAAAAATTGAATTGAAATCCAATTATCTGCCAAAAAATCGCAATTAGCTCTCTTCCTAAAATCGTTCAGCCCTAATACGCATGAATAAAACATGACAAAATCTACCATGACTACACTAAAATAGCAACATTTTAGAGGAAATAGAGCTAAAGTTGTCTGCAGTTGTCTTGTTCAGCTCCCGTCTCCGTCGAACTGAATGCATTTGCAAGAATAAATTGTTGCTGTCAGGCACAAACCTCCTATCTCCAAAGTTGGTCCAATCAGGAGATGGAAAAAACACTCGACTTCTGAATGAATGAATATTGTATTGCCCTGATCAAAACTATTTTTTGCGCTTTAATGTGTTTTACAGTGTATAAAACCGACTTACCTATATCGACTGTGATCAGTGGCATTGTTTTATTAAAAAATTTAAACTCATAAAAATGGACATAGGTGGTTTTGTGTCCAATAACAACAAAATAAAAGTAGTAAATGCTCTTGAACTTAAATCCAAGGTTGCGGAAATAAGCTTGAATTACATGCTTAGCCCATAAGATTACATTTTATTGCTTTCATTTCTGTTTGAATTTATAGATATTTATACAATACTATCTTGTGGTGGTATTATATTTGTCCTCTTTATTAATTTAAAGACGGTAAAGTTGAGAATATTGCAACGATCTGGCCTTCATGGTAACCAAAGTTGACTATCTCTGCTTTATTACCACTGTGCAAGCAGGGGAACACACCATCTCGTAAAGCTTAAATAATAGGCTGGTTTCTTGAACATTAGATTGAGTTCAGTGTACTCCAGCGGCCTCCACAGTCACCAGATCTCAACCCAGTTGTGCACTTGGATGTGAAGTCGACAAATCTGCAACTATCATGTCAATATAAATCAAAATCTCTGTTTCCAGCACCTTGTTGATGCCATGAAGACTTCTGAGGGCAGAAGGTAGGCAATTTAATCATAGCAAGGTGTACCTAATAAAGTGGCCAGTGAGTGCATGGGGATGTTTTCACTTCTTTTGAGCTCAATAGTTACCAGAGACTCAGTATTTCCTAGATTATGTTGTTTTGGTGCTGTTATTTTGACCTCTAGGGGGCAGCAGATGTGTGTTTGGAGTTTTCTTTGACCAGCAGCAGATGTTCACCAACGAAAAGTCTCCAGGGCAGAAAAATGCAATAAAAGCGCTCAGATTCTGTCCTTTAATAACGACCAACTTTAATGTTTCGTTTTGTCTTAAATCACATCAATGAATAACCAGCTCCATCTGAAGGATCTGTTGTTTTATGCAGCCTGACCTTTAAATTATCTGATGAAGAGCTGAAGGGTGTCGAGGTCGTAAACATCAGCCCCGACACTGAAGAACTGCTAATTTGTTAAGTGGGCTGTTTGAATGTCCCCTCGCTGCCCCCTCGCTCGTCTTTGTTCCCCGCTCCCCCTCCGCCTCTTTATGGAGGGTGGGAGCACACAAACACAACACAGCTTCATTTTGGCCGAGTCATTGTTTTGCCTTTGTCAGGTCAGATGTTTTCCCCTCGACCTCATGCAAACCAAAGAGAAATCCCTCTGTAGAGCTGCCACCAGTCTGCACAAACACCAGCCGTCAGACAAAACACACATCTGTGAAATCACAATGATTTGTGTCACAAACCACCCACTTTTTATGTTGTTCTGTCCTCATTAAGACTTTTTTGATGTTGCTGACATGTAGTCTCCAAACACTTAATGAGCACTGGGAGCGTGTCAGACTAAACCAGTGGTTCCCAACTGGTGGGTTGGGACCCAAAAGTGGGTCGCAGTGATGTTTTTGGTAGGTCATAAATATCTGCCAGGAGAAAAAAGTAGTAAAAAAAAAAACAGAGCGAACATGAATCCATTTATTTTCAGGTTTACCAAAGGTCAGGCTAAGAGCTGGCTTAAGGGGCCCGAGCCACAATTATACCCCACTCATACACCTCATTCACACATGCACAAAAATCTTGAAAATTTCCTGAATTTACCTGAATGAGTTGTCCGAGGGAAACACAAACAGCAGACTTTTTCACCATGACTTTGCCCGGCTGTCCACTAAGTGTCTCCCCCTACCTCATCCCTCCACTGACTGACATAATCCTTTCCACAGATGCAGAAAACTCTGAAATTATCCTGAAATTACCCAGGTGAGATGCACGTGTGGAGTACTGGAGTACACAGGTCACTTAAGGTGTTTTATTAGGGTGCAAAGGACCAACGTTTCAACGCACCCTGCATCTTCATCAGAGTCAAAGGGTGCATCGAAATGTTAGTCCTTGGTGAATTTCACTTCTTTTTGGGAATCCATAGATGAGTTTTCATATGCTTTGGTGCTGTTCTGAGAGCACCAACCTCCATCTGTGGAGAGGTAGAAGCACGAGAGTTTTTCACCCTGAAATTACCCTGAGATTTACCTGAAACACCTCCAGTATTTTCCACTCCCCACTCCTCTATTTACTGACATTTAAACTGCAGGGAAACTTCCTTGTATGAAGGCCAAGTGTGAACAAGGTGGATTATCACCTTGGGGATTATCAGGGGATTATCTTGGTAGGTTACCCAGATATATTCTTGAAAAAACCAGGGTTGCATGTGTGAAAGGGGAAACTGCAAAGAATCTTCTGACTGTAAGGGACAAGTGTGAATAGGGTAGTCTGGGATTTTTTGGAAGGCTACTAAAATTTCATCGAAAAGGCTTTATTGACTCTGATTTTATCCCAAAATTTCCCAGCTCGCCCCTTAATGTAGCCCTTTTCTTGGAAATTTCTTGGTATCTTACAACAAAATTTCCAGATTTACATTTGCACTCCCCGCAGAAGGAAGTCTTCCTGCAGTTTGCTTGTAAGACAAGAAAGAGGTGGGGAAGGGGAAAGTACCCGGGCATGAGATGTGAAAATTCAGAGTTGTATGTGGGTGATAATTAATGCTATTTGTGTCTACGTCACCCAGGTAAATCCAGGAAGTTTACTTTATTTTTTTTGCACTTCTAAAAGGAGTTCAAATGACCAACAACAGGAACACTTTCTGCAGTGAGGGACAAATGTAGAAAAACAAGTCATTGAAATTTAGGGGAAGGCTGCTCTGGTATAAGGAAATTTCAGGATTGCATGTGTTGAGCTTTTTTTTTTTTTTTTTTACTCTGACTTTTACCCTCAATTTTCACAGCTTGCCCCCCTAATGTAGCTATCTTCACACATGCAAACCTAAGAAAAACTCCTTGATTATCCTGTTCACAGCTCACAGCAGCAATTTTTTTGTTGCAGTTTCCTTGTTCAAAAACGAAGAGATGGAAAAGGACAGAACAACTGAAAATTCAGGGTTATGTCTGAGTGAAATTCCTTGGTTTTTGTGTCTATATTTAGATCTCACCCAGGTAAATCCAGGAAATTTCAAAAGGCCAACTGCAGGAACGATTTCTGCCCTGAAGGACAAGTGTGGACAAGCATATAGCAAAACTTTCTGGTTCGGTTACTCAGGATTTTTTTTTCACAAATCCAGCGTTGCATATGTGAAAAAGAGTATACATGCTCAATAAAAAAGTACTTTTTTCTTAATTATCTTGGTAACCTCAGTGTGTGAAAGCAATCCCAAACATGACCGTAATATTTTCCTGCCATACCCCTTGAGTGTTCTCCTTCCCCCACCCCTCCTGACATTTCCCTGCCAGCCCCCTCATATTTTCTCTTTCTCCCATGTCTTTTTTCATCCATGCGGTCCTACAAATAGTCAGTAAAATTTCAAGGATTTTAGATTTTAAGGTGACCTAAACAGAGGATTCACAGACCTGCTATTGTTTGCTGAATTTACCTCATTGAGCTGACGCAAACAGCGAAGTTTGTCACCAGTCACTTAACCCTTAAATTATCATTCAACCCCAGCACTATTTCCACTCCTCTTCTCCTACGTTGACTTACAAGCAAACTGCAGGAAACTTCCTGTTATGAGAGAACAGGTGTGAACAAGAATGTCATGGAAATGTCTGGAAAGGTTACTGAGAAAAATTGTAGGAAACTTCAGGGCTGCATGTGTGACGAGCTTCATAAAGCTTAACCTTCCAGATTATCAATAAAGTCACAGCCTTGTGCGATCCTCCGTCTTTCCCTAACTGAACATCAGCTAAACTGCTCTGATTATAAACGTAAAGATTGTTATGTTAGCCTATAGAAAATCAATCTATACCCTTTACTTTGTCTTTCTTAAAACAGGCGATACCAGTCTGCATATACAGTTGTTTCCAATCCAAACAATAGAAAGAGAAAGCCTGTGCTTGTTGAAGAAATACGACCACAACACTGCTCAGTTCAGACTAAGAGATAAACTTCTGTAAAAGCACAAGTCCCAAGTTTAAACTTCCTGTTTTTTAGTTACACAGAATCCACATGGTGTTCCTGGGAGATTCAGTGGTCTGTGAAATCCTTGAACATGATCCAGAAAAAGTATTCAGGGCATCTGCCAATGAACAGTCATGCAGAAATCTGGGCTGTTGTAACTGTGAGCCTCGTGTTGATATTGAAGTCCTGATTTTTCTGAAATAATCTTCATCACACTTTCCGTCAAATGTCGCCTCCCAAAGAAACAGGCCATCTGCTGCCTCCAAGGACAATAATGCAGAATGGAGTGACAAAGCAGAGCAAGTTTGACACTAAAACCACCATAATTCCTTTGTTCAGTTAGAAAAATGATGAGGAACTCCATAAACTTTGGGTCCTTGTTTTGTAAATAGACAAATTCAACCAAAGCCGCAGTGATTCCTAGCTGTCACCACTTAGCAACAATCAAGAATGCTAGCAATGGTTTAGTCCAGACAGCAAAGTCAACATCAGCTGTGAGTGTGAAGCTCAATTTTTCTTTAGACTGTGCATACGGTAACAAGAAAGAGACGGGCAGAGCTCACTCACCGCAAATTAGCTTAGCTCAAACACCGGAAGTCAATGGGAAGTGTTAGCCTACCTCTGCCTACATTCATCAGATAAACTCTTCAGCAACTCTAAAAGCTTGTGAGTACTTGTTGTGGCTCTTTTTTTTGTTATCACGTTATGTTACGTTATCTTCTACTATCATTGTATTATCTTCTTTTACTCCTATATGAGGCTTTGTTTTTGACCTACTTTCGCAGTGGTTTGCCCTAGAGATGTGACGTTCGTGAATCAGGCGAGTCTTTTGAACAGCTCTTTTAAGTTAACGATGAGAACCGATTTGCAGTTGTGAGTGAGCTGTTCGTTTATGAGCCATTTTTCAATTTGCAGGCAATTTGCATTTTGCATTTGGAGTGAGGCAAGACACGAAAAGAAAAAAAAGGTTCGCGTATCCCTTTCATAGTAAACTTTACAGATTTAGTCAACCTGCTGATGTTCAGCGATCACATTAACTTGTGATTTTCTGTTGTATGATATTGTTGGTTTATGAAGTTGAATCATGAGTCAAGTATAAATATACATTAACAGCCAGTTTATTCAGTGAATCCTGCTGGTACCATGTTGGACCCCTTGTGTTCAAGAACTGCCACAATCCTTCATAAAAAGTTTCAACAAATTACCGGAAACTTTAAAGATTTTGGTCCATATTGACATGATAGTCGCTTTAGTCTTAACTGTGTCTACATGCTTCAATGCAGTGAGTAGCTACCAGGTAATCGGCCTATTTGTTCATGGCGTAAAAGATTAAGAGCAGGAACAGGCCTTGCTCACACACTTTGAGAAAAAGGTTGAAATGGTGACTGAACATTTGTTTTGTCAAACACAAAGCTGAAATCCAAGCCCCAATTCCAATGAAGTTGGGACAGTGTTTAAAGTGTAAATAAAAACAGAAAAAGACCGATATTCAACTAAATATACAACAAAGACAAGATATTTAATGCTCAAACTGATGAACTTTCTTGTTTTTTGTTGTTGCAAATATTCACTCATATTGAATTTGATGCCTTTAGCACGTTCCAAAAAAGCTGGGACAGGGGAATGTTTACCGATACATCACCTCTCCTTTTAACAACACTCAATAAGCCTTTGGGAACTGAGGACACTGATTGTTGAATCTTTGTATGTGAAATTCTTTATTCTTCTTGATTGTTGTACAACTTTAGCTGCTCAACAGTCCAAGGCTTTGTCGTATTTTGCGCTCCATAATGCACCACACCTTTTCATTGGGAGACGGGTCTGGACTGCAGATGGCAGCAGATGTTGCTCCAAAACCTGTATGTCATTTCAGCATCAATGCAGCCTTCACAGATGTGCAAGTTACCCATGCCATGGGCACTAACACCCCCATACCATCACGGACCCTGACTTTTGAACTTTGTGCTGACAACAGTCTGGATGGTCCTTTTCCTCTGTAGCCCAAAAGACACAAAGTCCATGATTTCTAAAAACAGTTTGAAATGTGGACTCATCGGACCACAGCACAGTTTTCCACTTTGCATCAATCCATCTCAGACGAGCTCGGGTCCAGAGAGAAGCTAGTGGCGTTTCTTCGTGTTGTTGATATTTGGCTTTTGCTTTGCATGCTAGAGTTTTAACTGGCATTTGTAGATATAGCGACTAACTGTAGGAAATCCCGACTTCCCAGTACAACTACAACACAGCATGAGCCTTTCAGGGATGCTCCTTTTATACCCAATCATGACACTCACCTGTTTCCAATTAACCTGTTCACCTGTGGTATGTTCCAAACAGGTGTTTTTTGAGCATTCCTCAAATTTCCCAGTCTTTTCATGCCCCTGTTCCAGCTTTTTTGTAACGTGTTGCAGGCATCAAAATCAATATGAGTGAATATTTGCACAGAAGCAATGAAGTTTATCAATTAGAGCATTAAATATGTTTTCTTTGTTGTTTCTTTATTGAGTGTAGGTGGGGAAAGGACTTGCAAATCATGTTGTAGCGCCTGCTTGCTATTCAATGTGACGCTACTCTTGCTGTGTTGGTGGACGTTCTGACGCATAACAACTCAGAGCCACTCCGTTGTTTGTTTGACTGTGATTTAATGCAAGTGTCCAAACTCAAAAAACGTCAACAACCTTTTTTCCCAGGACGAAAACTAGACAGTAACCAAAAAAAAAACAAGTGCACATGGACAAAAACTAAAACTAAATTAACTGACATTTTCATCAACAAATAAAAACTAGACTAAAATGTTTGACAGAGACTTAATACAATCAGACCTAATTTGGTCATGAAGAAAGTAGGGACAAGTTAGGAATATATCCAATCACAGCTACTTTGGTTGTGTGGAAAGGTTGGATGAGTTAAGAGGGACACCCAATCACAACTGCCTTGGCTTTATTGTGGTGGGATCCATCCAAGTGTAAAACATGACTCCAGAAATTCAAGGAAACAAAAAAATGCCTTACACTAAATTTACAGTGGACTAAAACGTAGTGAAATTTTATCAACTAAAATTAAAATAATTTAGATGTTATGTTATGGCGAGCTGAATCGGTGACATCTTTTAAATAACATCTTAAAACTCACTTTTTTAGACTTGCTTTTACATGATCCTTTTTTACTTTCTTATTTTACTATTTGTAAACGCTACTGTTCTTACTCTCCTCACCGGTTTCTCATTGTTTTAGGCCTGTTTTCACCAACTTTTTTTGTTTTACTCCCTTTTTTTATTATTATTTTGATTCTATTTTATTTTATGTATTTATTTATTTATTTTTCTCCGTTACCTGTCCTCTATCTGCCCTCTTCTTTTCTATCTTACTGATGTGATGTCGTCAACTTTCAACAGTCATAAATTTGTCTATGTATCTATAAATTTATTATCTATTTATCATCTTATCATCTCCTTGTCATCATACATAAAACGAAATACCTTCTTCACCAATGTTCATCTGTACGTGTTGACATGGTGAGCTATACGGATTTGGTGTACTCCTAAATTACTTCAGCTGTTTCCAGCTTACCAGTTTATACTATTTTCTTCAATTTTGTTGCTTTAGTTAACATGATCCTCTGTGCCTTTTTCTTTGACTCTCTTGGTCTCTGTTGACCTGATTGTTGATTTTATTGTACCCAGAAGTTCTGCCTTTTTTCTGCCTTTGTTATGTCTGTTAAAGCACTTTGCAAACATTTGTTTTTAAAGGTGCTATATAAATAAAGTTATTATTATTATCATTATATCATTATGACTAAAACTAAAAGATATTTTAGGCAAAAGACTAAAACTAAATCAAAAAGTGCTGTCAAAATTAACACTGTTATGCAGTCACCATGTCACCATGTCACCAAGCTCCCCCTAGTGGTGGGAGGACAAAGGTCCTGGCGAAAGGTCAAACAAACCCAAAAACACAGAAATCAGTCAATCAATCAATCAAACTTTATTTATAAAGCACTTTTCATACAAAAAAAAGTAGCGCAAAGTGCTGCACATTCAACAACATAAGCAGATAAGCGTCAGGGGGTACAAAATAAAGAACAAGACAAAAACCCATCCCACCCAGCAACCTGCATTCAACACACACAATCACTCATGCACGCACACACACACGCACACTGATGTACACACAAGGATACTAAGTGAGAACTCTTCAAACAGCCACAGATGACTGAGGAAACGCTATCTTGAATTAAAAATGAGGAAACACTGGACCTACGACAATGAAAGTAATAATAGAGGTAATAAAGCATAAAAGAAGAGAGTCTTAAAACCAAACGATAAAAGAAAATAAATAACAAGAGGTGATATAACACAATATAAAACTAAGTAAAACAAAAATCAGCTAAAAGCCAGACTAAAAACGTAGGTCTTGAGTTTGCTTTTGGCTCTTACAATTGTGTTGTGTGTTTATTTACTTTTTAAACAATGTCCCAGCTTCATTGGAATAGTGTAAATGTTCCACATATCCCACATGTGTGTATGATGAAGTTAAAGTGAGGGGACAGCGAACAGTAATGTAACTCAGCTCTGTGTTCAATGGGGTTTCGCTCGGTCTCTCTGGCGCCTCCAGCGGCAGCTCTGCGTCACTGCACACAGCCCGCTCCGAGTCTTTGTGGGTCCAGGTTCAGTGAATGAATGAGGGAGCCGATGGTGGAGCACAGAGGGACTGAAGCGGCGGACAAAATGACTTAAGCTCGCTGTTCAAAGTTACCAGGCGGACTCCCCTGCTCGGACTTGGTCTTGTGAAGGACCCCGGAGAAGGTTTTTCCTCCTAATCCCGATCCCGCAGCGACACAGCTTCATCTGCAGATCTGGACGTCGAGGTGGTTTCTTGTCTGGCGTGTGTGCAGCCAGCAACAGGTTATTTCCAGCTTAGCACGGCGTCCAACGTACAGCTGTGACCCCAGTGCTTATTAAACCCGGGTTAACTTTTGTTCTTTCACACTGGGAGATGCTTTTGTGACTGTTTTCCGAGCGTCCACCGTGATGTGAGTTTGCAGCTCTGCGCTCGACACAGAGCAGATCCAGAGGCTTAGTGTTTGAGGGGAGGTCTGCAGCAGGAATGGAGAGGATACACCGCACTGAGGACCTGTAACTGAGCTTTTCTGGGTGATTTTATTGACTCCACAGCTTCAGACTGCAGACAGAGCCGGGAGGAGCTGCAGGAGTAGGGGTCTCTGGAGGGACTGCATGCATAGATGGTGCCAAACAAGTGGACCATGAATTCAGTTCTGCACAAATCGCCACCGAGGAGCTGGCTTGGGCTCAGATTACGACTCAGTAAGTAGAAAATCATGAAGTCAGCTGTTGATCAGCCTTTCCATTTTCATGACAGTGTGTGCAGCTGCTGAACAGTCAGCATCTGAAGTGAGTCACCTGGACGCTTTGTTCAGGACATGAGTTGTCCTTCAGGAGAGAAAGACCAGACTAACTTTGATCCTGCAGACACGAGATCTTTGTTTGGTGCTTCACTTTAGTCATCAGAGTTAAAAGTTGGATTTGGACAGTGAGTTAGATAGGGGAGACTGGGGGGATGTGTACCACACTTTCACACTTTCCCTTTGAACTAAACTTAAATGTCTGATTATCAAAAATTAACTTGACATATTTTGATGAAAACATATCTAAGTGTTTGACTAACTTATGATGAACGAGGTCTTTTCAGTTGGGCAAAATAAGTCAAAGTGTCACATTAAGGTTTGCACAGTATCATCATTATTGTTGTTGGTAGTATAAATGTTTTTCTTTTTTCTAGGGATGCACAATATCAGAACAATATGGATATCAGCAGATAATCTTCTAACAAGTTGTAAAATGTGAAAATTTTTGCTGACATTTTGGCCAAACATATTGGGTAGGGCAAGAATTTGGCAATACAGTCTTCATCGTGATATATGGGTAATAATATGATTTATCACAACATATCACACTATTTTAAACAGGGCAACACATGATTTTCCACTTAAAAGTTATTTTTTATAGAATCAAGAACCCACAAAATACAGCGCTCAACAGATTTATTAGATCACCTGCCTTAACGTCTTAAGACAAAATAATGTGCTTTACTATTTTTTCTTTTCTTTTTTTGTAAAACAGCAAGTTTGAAAAATGAATGATAACGATATTACGTATATTTTATATATTTTTATTGAAAGAGCTTCTCCATTCTGGTGTATTAGTCATGACAGAAACACCAAAACTATTTTGTTAATTATCAATGCTTTTAATTTAGGGCAGCTATGGCATAAACCTTACACTGGGTGGTGGTCTAATACATTTGTTAAGCACTGTATGTGCATTAAAATACTTTCAAATTAGTGTTATTAATATAAAATATAGTCCCTGTAGCATTTACAAACTATATTGGCCAGTCGGATACTTGCTTTCAGCACAACTAAACCACTTCTGCTGCCGTTTGCTTCCAGATTTAACTTTTACATTCAGAAATGCTTTTTTACAAACCTTGGTCCTAGGATGTTGTTATTTGAATTAGTGTTGCCTCTCTATTATCTTGAACCATTCTTGCTGTTCTTCTTAGCTCATTGGATATTTGCTTTATTTTGGACCATTCTCTGTAAATCTTATGTTTGTGTGAAAGTCACTATGTCACTGCGAAGCTCTGAGAAGACTTGGCCCGGGTAGAAGTTTGTCTGATGGGAAGTAGCCCAGCAGTGTTTATAAGATGGAGCTGTGATTGATCAGAAAGCCAACAGGGGGTCTCTTCGCTGTTTCAGCAGCCTGTGTTATTGTCAGCACGTCACTGAAGCTCTACATGTTTAGTCAAACAGCACAATACACTGATGTAAAGTTCCCCCGATGATGAAGAGTCCCCGGACATCTCTATATAAACTCAGATGATAGATATTACCCCCTATTAATCTCCCTCAGCCAGCACTGTTTATTGTGTTCCTCCTCGGACCTGCAATCTGATCTCCACTCCCTTCCCCAAATCATAATTCAGATCAAAGTGAAATATTCAGTATAGAGAATATCTTCTTTGAGTTAGTTCATCTACAATCAGAGACCTGTGAGAAAGGGCTGCAGTGGTTTTGAAGACCCCACGTACGAACACTGAATTTTTCAAAGCTGAAGTGAGTGATCATGCTATAAAACGAGACAATAATTCTCTTTGAGAAGCTAAAAATTAGAGTTGATCAAGAGAAAGAAATTCAAGATTTATTGATTTATTATCAAATGAGATAAGGATTAAGGCAGTGTTTTTCAACCTTGGGGTCGGGACCCCACATGGGGTCGCCTGGAATTCAAATGAGATCGCCTGAAATGTCTAGTAATAAATAAAAAAAAAAAAATTAGGCTACTGATAAAAATATTTTTTGAACTAATTATTATTCTTTTTAAAATTCAAACAACACACACAATCTTAAACAGCTGTATTCTATATGATCCCTTTCTCAAATATAAAGGTAGTTAAAAAAAATGCAGCATTTAAAAATATCTGAGCTGATGCAACTTAACTGAAGGCTGCGATCATGTGACTTTACAGTTACCGTTGCTTAATAATAAGCAGCGAGTGTACTTTAAAAAGCCTGTGACGGTTAGTGAGTGGGCACTGAAAGCAACTTTGGAGGTGAGCTATCTCGTTGCCAGGGCTATGAAGCCGCATACCGTTGGTGAGAGATTAATATCGCCAGCTGCCATCGAAATGGTAAAAACAACGTTCTGGGGGGAAGAAGCTCAAAACCAAAAAACTACACATTAGAGATTGTTTATTCAGTATGAATTATAAATAAAGCCTATATTCTAGGAACAAAAATGTCTCCGGGGTCCCCAGAAATTTGTGATGTTAAAATGGGGTCATGGACCAAAACAGGTTGGGGACCACTGGATTAAGGAAATGTTGTTAATATCAAGGTTGATTAAAATATAGCAGGCCTAAAGGTTATTTACATTAAAAACTGTCAACAGTTATAGGCTTATTGACCACCAGATGATTTAGTCAAATGTTTAGTGCTTATGGGGATTTATTGCTTTATTAAGTATTTCATCATATTGATGATTGGATTCTTTTTACATTTTCAGTAAAGATCAAGCAACATTTAATACAACAGCAATAAAGTCAAAAGTGTTATTTTTATAAGAGCCCAAACTTTGTCTTAACTCAAGTTTATATGTTGGAGGGTTAGTTCGAGTGCTTGAATTTTGGGACAAGGTGCTTAAATTATAAAAATATTCTCTCATTATATTTATCAGACTAAATAGTTCACACATACAGGCTCGACAGCAGCTGTTCAAACAAAACAAACACAGCTCCGCTCGAGCCTCGCCTGCATTATTCTAACCCTCGTAACAAAGTGAACCTAAGAAATCCGGCAGAATTTCTAATTAAGCTTTTACCTGAGTGTTAGGTAAAGAATCCATGAAAGGAGATTAATTTCTTTGAACCCATTTTCCACCCCAGTGTTGACATGGTGAGGAAAGGGTCCCAGATACAGAAGAACTCAAAAGGTTTGTTTTTGAGCCAGAAGCTTAAAGCCTCTAAAGGGATGAGCTCCATAACACTCCGGGTCCTTTGGGCAACTGTAGGGGCTGCGTCTGAAATCCACTGAAGGAGCACACGTCTCCGCTGGATAGAAGCACCCAGAGCAGCTTCAGCCAAGCAGGGCTAAGGTTCAGTGCCGCAGATTGTATACCAAGAATACATAGGACAGGATGAATGTCTAAACTTTTCCTAAATACAGTATTGATTTCACTGCATACCTTGACCCTAAAATGATCAATAACAGCGCAATCGGGAGATTTATTTCTGAGGGAATCATTTTACATTCACTGAACCCTGCTGCTGTAAGTTCTACATACAAGCGAGACATTTTAAAGGATTATATTTTGTTTCTTTTCCTCTTATTTTTCCTCTTTTTATGGATTTACGTACAAAACACAATATTGCGTGTAGCATGATGCCATCTCTTTAAAATGATCAGAAAGTGACATAATATTTTTATTTGGATTGTCAATGCGCAGCTCAATAAAGTTTCTCCCTCAGTTTTGAAAGTGAAAGTAAATCATTTCCCTCACTGACATAGATTAATGCTCCACTATCTACACTGTAACTAACAAATTAAGAAGCTCTGCTGAGTTTCAAAAGGGAAAGAAAACCAAGAAAGTCTCTCCAGCTTTTCTCACTCCTTGTCCAATGTGCCGTGTTGCACAGCATTGCATTGCGTCACTTGTGGGCACTTAGGTCACTCACATTTGATTCAGTGTTATAAGCCTGATTTTACCGCTGACGGCACGCAAGTCATGTTAAGTTTTGCATTGTTCAAAAATAGAAATACAGAATATTTCACTGTTTCACACATTTTAGGCTTGTATTTGTCTTTAATGAGATTCAGTTCTAATAAGAGAATCCCATGTTGATAAATTGTGAAAATAAAGCAGCATTTGGTTTTAATGTTGACAAGCCTGCCAACTTTCACATTAAAAAATGTACCTCTGATAACAAACAGCACACACTGACTGCAGGAGGGAAATTACATTTAGTTTTGGCATGACAAATAAAGCATGATTGTACTGTTTCTTTTAAAAACATATTTTGGATATTACATGGCGATGCAAAACTACCTACGTTTAGTCGTTTCTATATATCTGTATTGATATCTGGTGGCACAGTGGCGCAGCAGGTAGAATGGTTGCCCGTCTCTCTATGGAGCCCTGCGATTGGCTGGTGGCCGGTTCAGGGTGTGCCCTGCCTCTCACCCAATGTCAGCTGGGATAGGCTCCAGCCCCCTATGATCCTGAAACGATATTAGATTTTTGCTGATATCTGATATGCCGATATTTTTTAATTCATTATTGCTGATACTGATATTTCTGGTCAAGAGCACAAGCTCTGTACTTAACAAAAATGGACTTGTTTCTTTCGGTGTTGCAGTATATTTTTGCAGATGTAAAACAAGAAAACAGAATTTAACTCTTGCAAAAATGAAACCCTTGATTTTTAAATGTACCCATGCAGTGATGAGAAGGTGCATCAATATTGTACATTTGTGTAATTTGCTGATATTCCAGCCGATATATGGCCAATATGTGTGGCCGAAATATCTGCAGAAAATTCAGTGATACTTAACTTTTTAGGCTGATATCAGCAGATACCGATATCAAACCGATATTATCATGCATCCCTCGTATTGATATCGGTATCGGCCAAAATAAGTATCGGAAAAAATACAACATCGTACATTCCTAGAATTATACCATAATTGGAAGTTCTTGAATTGCAGCATTTTTTTCCTTAAAGGTAAATAAATATCAAGATGCCACACATCCTGTTTCACCATTTGCTGGTCCATATTGCCCGGCCCTACAGGGAGCTATCCATTTTCACCCCCTTTGCTTTGATAAATAACTAAAAACATCAATGACTAATCTAAACTGTAGCAGACGAATCTCCTGTTTGATCGCTGATCTGGACCTCAGCTGGTTGTCTCAGCTTCAGACTGTCTCACATGTCGGCCTCGCTCTGTTCTGTCAGCTGATGGGTTCATACAGTGAGCATGGAGTTAAAGTTTAGCAGCTTTAATTGGTTGAGTCTGGAACCCTTCAGTGTTCCAGGCCACCAGGGTCTTAAGCCTGTCTTAGACACACTGGTCTAATCTTGGACCAGATGTCTTGTCTGGTCTCCGTCCACCCACATAAAAACACAACAGGGACTTTAAATCAGGCTGGAACCCTTTGATGAATCACTGAGTGTTAAATTCTCCGTCATTATTAAAGGGGACGGGCATGGCGGCTAAATAACTCTGTCTTAAATTGATGGTTTCTCCGGTGTTTTGGTTGGTTTGGTTCACAGCTAGACGTTATATCATCTTCATGTGACGCTCCAACATGTTCAAGCTGGCAAATTATAGGTGCCTTTGGTTATGCATTCTCACTGTTCATCATAAGCAGCCCTGCAAGTAGTGACGTGCTGATCTGACTTTTTGGTACCTGGCAGCACTAATCGTTCTGACACCAGTGTTAAATAATTTTGGGTACTGAGATCTGGCCCTGAGGTGCTAGCAGAACATCTGATACCCACCAAACTAAATAACACACAGACGTCAGAGCTACAGCTGTGTTGACACCGAGTAATCTGGTTCGTTCAGCACAGTTTGGGACGGTTTGGAGCGGTTCGCCCTGACCTCGCTTCAGTTCCACTTCCAGCTGTACCCTCACTTGTGGGCAGGGATGTGAGCTGGAAGGAGAGGCTCGTACCGGCTACGTAATTGAGTGAAATCAGGTAGCACGACACAGCATTTTCAGCACTCCAGTACTACAGTTCTTGTGACCAGTCAACAGACTGCAGCGTTTTAAGCTTGGGTAGGATGGCACATATCAGTTATTTAGGTCCCTTTCTCCCTATTTGACAATGGATACACCTGTGATTGTGTACCATACCTAACTAAACTGATCGGGACCTCACTTGAAAGGAAGGGGTATGAGAAATTACCCATAATACACCGCACCGGCTGACAAGATGGCAGAGCGGTGACTGAAGGAAGCACATAAATGTCAGAAATTAAGCGTAATTGTTGATTTTCATAGTAATGATACTCGTGTTTTATCAAATATTCAATGCTTTGCTGTTCAACATAAATTTTAACCATGATGCCATCTTGGAATTGGATAAAGAATTGTTGCATCTGCCTACAATGCAGCCAGCGAGCAGCTCTAGTTGATGGCGTAATGGAAATCGAGTGTAGTCTCGTTTCTTAGGGCCGTGTTTTCACCCCTTCCCCTTGAGCAAAGGGGTGAAATTGGGATTGACCCTTAATGTCAGAGTCAAAGATGCTAGAACCTTCTCCACCTTCTCTGTTCAGGTATTTGTCCAATACTGACCTTCAGCCACAGAACAGACACTACAAGTAGCAGAACATCTGCAGAAATAAGAGACTTTTAGCTCTTAAAAGTATCGACCCAGGGATCACTTAAAGGGAAATGCCAACTTTTTTTTCCTTTTTGCGTCATTCATCACTCCTGAGTCCGTTACAAGCAGATAGACAACATTCTTTTGACTGTGTGTGCAGTAACAAGGAAGAGACAGTAAGAGCCCACCCACCGCTAGGTAGCTTAGCTCAAACACTGGGAATCAATGGGAAGTGTTAGCCTGCCGCTACCTACAGTCATCAGATAAACTCATCAGCAACTCTAAACAGTTCTGTGTGCTTGTTGTTACTCAGTACACGTTATGTATCTCCTTCTAGCATCGTTTTATCTTCTTCTACTCCTAAACAGAGGCTTTGTTTTGTTGACCTACTTCCACTAGAGATGTGACGTTTCGAGAAGTCGAGTCTTTTGAACGGTTCTTTTAACAGTTGTGATTCGCAGTTGTGAGTGAGCTATCCGTTTGTGAGCCTTTCTTAAATGTGCAGGCATGTTAGAGCCCGATATATAACAATGACTCGAAATGTATCAATGACCCAAAATATTATAAAAAAAAGTAATAAAACCCGAAATGTAATAATTGCTTAATAATATAACAAAAGTGTTGAGCCGGCTCACTCTATGATGTAATAAAATGATTACGCTATTAGGAGAAAAATATTTTGTCTGCCCCATAATGTAATAACTGACCCAAAATGTATCAAGTTGTTACATTTGGGCTCAGCATCTTGTTACATTATCAACCAGTTATTACATTTCGGGTTTTATTACATTTTTTATTACATTTCGGGCTCAACACTTTTGTTACATTATTGACCAATTATTACATTTCTGGTTTTATTACATTTTTTTTTCTAACACTTCGGGTCATTGTTACATATCGGGCTCTATCAAGACAAGTTGGCATATCCCTTTAAGTTTGCTGTTTGTGCTCTAGTGTTTACTGTGACTACACAGACATGCTTAGTCACAAGGCCTGAGTATTTCCAGCAGCCTTACAATATGATTTGTGTTCCAGAGGTCACAATACAACATGTATCGCAGTACGTGTAAATTGTTGACGTTGACTGCGTCTTTTATTGAGTTCCCAGAAAATTTTGTTGTGTTTTGTAAAAACAAAAGCAGCAAGGACAGGATTTAAAGGATCCTACAGCTCAAGACACTTAGATTCCTGGTCTTTAGAGATTTTAGAAGTGACTTAAAATCTGAAACGTGTGCTGCATCATGGAGTTTGGCTTCTGCTGCATGGAAACTATTACCCAAGGTGTTTCTTTTACATCTTCTACCTCAGCACCCTGGGCCCTATTGATTCTGTAAAATCTTTTCTATATCTTTTTTTTTTTGTAACCACAGGCCTATTAGACGTGGGCCTTCCACAGGCTGAACAAACATCTGATTCTGGGAGGGTCTTCCATCTGGACAAGGTGGCATATCCCCCATAATTTAGGAGTTTTTTTTCTTAACAGACTGACCGAGCAGAGATTTTTTTAGCGGTTGAGCAAGCAACAGAAGAGAAGGAAGGATTCTTCTCTTGTCTGCTGCACCTTCTCCGTTCTGCCGAGAAGCTTTGTCCACATAATGAGCTCGCTCTTCTTCGGCCCACGACGACTTCCTCTGTGAGCTGCGTGACAGTTTGTGTTTTTTTTTTAAAGATTTTACGTAAACCCAATACCTGAGAGAAAACAGTGATATGTTCAATCAAGCAAAGAGAAAATGTATCTGTAAATTAACATAAATTTGACAAAATCTGTGCAATAACTGGTAAAACAGACAGCACTAAAAATGCTTGAACTTGTTCCACTGCTGTGTTAAAATAAAATATTAGTGTTTGATTGAATCAAGCAGACAAGTCCTCTCAATAAAACTCACAGTCCCCCCATCTCCTCTTCTCTCTTTCCATCAGCCGGTCGACTGTGTTGGCAGGAAGGTCTGCCCCGTCTAAAGCTTGACAGCCTTTATATACAAGTTGTCATAGAGAGCGCTGTCCTAACAAAATATATGTCCAAAAACCAGAAACCAAAAATGTTACTGTCGGGAAGACTGTGAAAACTGCTTCATATCAGTGTCACAGCTTTTTAAGATGTTCACATAATGTGACAATGCACATTTGTCACAAAGTCCCTGCAGTCGCCACTTAAGCTCCTTTAAATATAGCCACAGATTGCTCAGCTTGATTCCTCTTCAGTAGTATTAAATAATTCTCAAAGCCTGGTCTGTGATGTTTTCGGTGTGTATCTTCAGCCTTTTCCCCAGGAGCCTTTCTACAAAAGTGCTGTAACAAAGTTCGGCTGTCATTGCACCTTAACCTGTGGGTCCTCCGCAACAAAAAGCAAAATACAGTGCACTAATCATGTAGAAATATAGTCATGTTGCACATCAAATTAAACAGGAAAAACTCCACTACTAGTCCACCTAAGCCATTTCTACACACAGCAAACACAACTCCAACACCAAGCAAATTAATTATCAAAGATCGTTAGCTGTGTAGCACCCCCTAGGCAACCCACTTGCCGCATTTCCACTGCTAGCTCTCTGCTACATCAAGCTACACACACAAACCAGATATCAGATGAAAGCTGAGACCTTTCCATCAATACCAGCTACGTTGCACTATGACGAAAACTCAGGAAACCAGCAGCCAAAGAAGACAACAGTAAAAAAATCACTTGTTTACAGCGAGAAACAAAAAATCAGTCTAACCTTTGCTGTTTTGTGATGAAACATTGGATTTAAGAGCTGTAAACGCTTGTATCAGTACAATCCTCCATGTTTGATTTGACACTGAAGAACTCCACTTCCCATCATCCCTTGTGTTGTGGGATGCTTTGATAAGCGGAGAATGCAGTAGCGTTTTATTGGATCATGATGCCTTTGCTCTTTTGTGGTTGGCCAGTGGTGTTTTTGTTACGGATTTGGGCACTCCCCCCTTAATTCGATTGGCTCTGATGGTTCGATAGAGGTATCAATCACCCAAATCAACCAATCCACTGCCGAGATATTGCCCTGCATATCATACAGGCAGAGGCAGGGCAAAGCGCTACCCATACCCAGCGATTGAGCTAGGCTAACTAGTGGTGGGTGAGCTCTGCCCGTCTCTTCCTTCTTACTGCACGCACAGTCAAAAGAATAGTGTCTACCTGCTTGTCATGTTGGAGTGTTTCTTTAAGAAGTTAATATTGATTGAGTTCTTCATAACCACACGTGCAGATACACATACACAGTGACAGGCTTCATCGCTGCCCCTCCTGTCTCACCTCTGTTACAGCCTCCAGAAGGGGTACAAATACTCCCATCTCGTGTCTCTGGCCACAGATAATCTTAAAACAGACACTTTCTCTTGTGCTGTGAGAACTTCTGCTTCATGCTGGCAGTGATTACCATCGTGATTGCGGAGAAACAGTTGAGAAAACATTCTTGCCACAAAATCAATTCAGAAGCTGCTTTGCTGTTTTTAATCAAATCTCTTGATCTTCACCAAAATGAAGTCTGAACTTCTTCATTTGCGTGACAGCTGTGCAAACTCCAATCAAGCTCCTTACCCTGTTTATCATCAGACTTATGGGTTTAAATCTGAAGAGCCGCAGCGCTCAGAGCCAACATTTGGACTGTTTAGTCTGTCTGCTGCAGCTGACGGGCGAGCGTGTTGGTGTGAGTGACTTCTGCCCGGCTCGTGGCTGGTTACAGTTCAGACTTCCCTCTTCAGATTGTCTTTCCATTGTTCCTCTTTATTTTCCGGCAGTGATTTCCTTTCTCTTTTCCACTCTTTGCACTTCTGCCTCTTTCCTGCGTCGCTCTGGGTCACAGTTATCTCTGCTTTTGTTTTTCTCTTTTTTTCCGACTGTACTTAATATTCATCACGGCAACAAGTGCAAAGTCACAAATCATCCTTTTGGTTTATTTTCCACATCAACCTGTTTTTGATTTCTAAATGCTCTGCGGTGCATTTATTGTCACAAACAGGCCAGGCTCTGTTCTAAACTTTGAATGGCTGGAGCACAAATTTGCCTTTTCTGTTGAAGGCTAAACCACCTCGTAATCAGCTTGTTTTTCTTCCTTTTTTTATGATTACTTTTTTGGGCATTTTGTGCCTTTATTGAGAGAGATTGGCTTGTGAAAGGGGGCAAGAGAGAGTCGGGGATAC
The DNA here is from genome assembly GCA_037902135.1 of Cetoscarus ocellatus. Taxonomy (NCBI): domain Eukaryota; kingdom Metazoa; phylum Chordata; class Actinopteri; order Labriformes; family Labridae; genus Cetoscarus; species Cetoscarus ocellatus. Next base: position 1,639,017 of record JBAMNC010000494.1, read on the forward strand.
TCTGCAAACTGGCCACAGGCTGGATTTGAACCCGGATCGACAGACGTATGTATATGGGTTGTGCCTGATTGCTTAACACTCCATCAAACCAGCACCCACAGCTTGTTTTTCTACAGTGAAATCCTCCACCAAAAAACTCTGTCTGATCCTTTTCCTCATATCTGATAGAAAGTTTATTTCCTTCCTTGAACATCATCCTCTCTGTTACGTACTTCCTGTTTGTGGATTTCCTTACAGCTAGGGGCATATAAAGGTCGTATTGCACAAAAAAATGCATTTTCATCTGTTCTCAACCACAGTTTTTATAGGATACACAGAACTTAACTGGAGAAGACTTGAAGGGATGTTGAAATTTTGTACTTTGAAATAGGGATGTCCAAGTCTTTCAATTAACAAATTCAGATCTTGAAGGGAGCTACTTTTTGTGTTTGGATCTTTTTGTGCTTTTTCATTGAAGTAGGGTGTGTGTGCGCCTGGGTTGCATATTTTGAATGATGATAAAGAATCCATCTATCTATGATCGACATGGGCAGATATGACAGTTTCTGCCGATGTTTACTGATACAGATATATCAGCCATATACACATTATGACCTCTGACAGGCAATGTTAATTTTGTTGACTAATTATTTTCGTCATAGTTTTCGTCAACAACCTTTTTTCCTTTGGCAAAAACTAGACAGTAACTAATAAAAACAAGAGCACGTGGACAAAAACTAAAACTAAATTAACAGACATTTTCCTCAACAAATAAAAACTAGATGAAAATGTTTGACAGAGACTTAATCCAGTCAGACCTAATTTGGTCATAAGTAGTTAAGAATATATCCAATCACAGCTACTTTGGTTGTGTAGAAAGGTTGGATGAGTTAAGGGGGGCCATCCAATCACAACTGCCTTGGCTTGGTGGTGGTGGGATAAGTTGGGGAGCGATCCAATCAGAGCTCCTCTCTTTATGAATTGATATATTCATGTAGAGCAGGTTCACTGTTTGGTATTGTAACTGAGATGCTCTGCCAGGTACCCTAAATAAAGGTGATGATATTTCACAAAAAAGTTAAATTTATTTTTGTTAATTTATACATTCAAACTTTACTAGCATTCAGTAAAGGGTTATTAGATGTTTCATTTTATCCAAGTGTAAAACATGACTTCAGAAATTCAAGGAAACATAAAAAACGCCTTACACTTTACACTTCATGTTTTAGTCGACTGAATTTACAGTAGATGGTCGACTAAAATGTTCTGAAATTTCATCAACTAAAACTAGACTAAAATTAAAACAATTTAGATGACTAAATTATGACTAAAACTAAAAGATATTTTAGGCAAAAGACTATAACTAAGTTAAAAAGTGCTGTCAAAATGAACACTGATCATACTTCATCATGGTATCTGTTAGTTGGCGGGATATATTAGGCTTCAAGTGAACATTTGGTCCTCAAAGTTTATATGTCAAGGCTCGGTTATGCTTTTTGCAGCGATGGTCGCTCAGTGGAAACAGTTGATGTGTTTATGCTCCATAAGGCTCCCTCCTTACCGCAGACTGATATTCTACCAAACATCATGGGGCAGTGTCTTCAAAAAAGTCTTCATTACAGCGTGATTTAACTGAAGGTAGTAAAAGAAGTTACTTATCGTCAATATGGAGAGGCTGTTGTGTTTATTCATGTTATAGACAAAAAAAGAGCGAAGATGGTCCCGATGGCTGTGATGTCAAGAGAGGACGAGACGAGGGGGAGGATAATATACCTGTGAGGACAGTCAGCCTTATGCACAAAGAAGAAAGAGAGAAAACTGTTTGCTGTGCTTGACTTCCGCTGATATTTACTTCATAAAAATAAAACAAAGAAGTGTATAAAAATCAGTTCATAGACATTTGACTCCTACCTGCATCTTAGTGTGAACACAGCTGATTAATGAAGAGCTAAAACGTGGTGCTCTGTGTGTAGATCCCAGTGAAGCTGAACCACCACACAGATCAATACAAAGCTGATAAAACTTCCTGTATGTCTGATAGATCAGATGAATCCTGATGATGTTTCACTCATGTTTAGGTTCACAGTGAAGCTGATCGCACGGTCAGAGCATAATTAGGTCATTTTAATCAGGATATTGATCATGTCCCAGTCACGGTATACAAACGATAGAGGAGAATTGATTTATTGACTGAAGTGTGTCTGTCTGTGCTGCAGTGGGAAGTGTTACACCCCCATGCAGATAGTTACCATAGACCTCCCTCTGGCTAATGTGTCACACACAGAGTTGCCAGGTTTGCGTTTTATAAGTGACTTTTGGCTTCTGAAAAGTTGCGTGTAAATATTGGCAGTTGCAGGTTATGTTTTTTTGGTTTGTTGTGCCACCAAACCCAGCAGGGATCTGATGCACACTCTTCTCCCTAAACACAAATGAAGATTTTACTGTAAGAAGAGGGGCAAAAATGATGTTTCCACCAAAAGAAATCCTTATAGCCAGAATTAAATTTATTTCTAATGTAGCTATTACTGTTTTTCCCTTCATAAAGCTGTAGAGGATCAACATAAAACTTAGATAAAAGCCTGACTATGTCTGTTTGGTTACAAAAATCAAGGTTAGAAAGACTGTTTAGTGATAACAGAGTTATAAATAACAGTAGCCTCTCCCTTCACTTCTGTATTAAGAAAAGGATGTTTCACCTCCAAACAAAAACGTGTTGAATAAGTAAATTAACCTCTTTAGCCCCATAGGACCCAAATTTGGGTCTGCTGGGGCTCAGGAGGAAAGCTCCTCCACACAACAGCACAAAGCAATGAACTGTGCCTTTAAGACTATAGTCATGTTGGCTTTTATTTGACAAAATACATATATGTTTGACCTTTGGCTCAATATGCACTGTTTTCAAAATCCTCGCCTGACCATATTGTTAAAAACCCTCTTTAATTTTGCTCTACATCACTTTATAACAACAATCCTTTGCAGAGATGATGTAAAAATATTTTATTATTCATTTTTGGAGTTTCACAGCCACTCCAGCATCATTTCTAAGAGATATTCACAATAAAAAATTGTTTTTGTTTTAGGCGAGGATGAAATTTTCTAGTTATTCTAATTTTATTATGACACCAAAATGATTCTAATAGACCTTATGGGTTTCGAGCAGAAGGCTTAAAAAAAGGGTGGGACTGAACAGGTTAAAAGCACAATAAGAAAAAAAGACACTGTGAAATTAAAATGTAATGTAGATGAAAATCAAAACACACTTTCTGTAGATTTCTTTTTATTTTAAGTAATATATCACATTAGAAAAAAAATAGCTGTAGGTAGCTTTTTAGGCTTATTTTTATAGATCTGGTTGCTTATTTCAGTAGAAATATCTGGCAACACTGGTCACATACTAAACTGTCATTAAAACTGATGCCTGTCAGAGTGGAAACATGGAGTTTTACAGCCCAGTATATTTTTGAACACGGAGCATTTATCCATGCCATACTGATCCCTTCCTCTTGCTCTCCTGGCTTCTCTTCCTATTACATTTTCTACACCCTGCAATAACTTAAGTATCTCTGTCAGGTACAAACCTTCTGTCTCTATGTCTATATACTATCTTTATACTTTTTTAACCAAATTAAAGGCCAAAAGACAGTATAGTTTTTACTCACTCAGTAGTAGAGCATTTGTCATTTCCTGAAAAGTAGCAGTTTTGGAGATAGAAGGTTTGTGCCCGACAGCAACGATATGCTCTGTCCTTATTCAAACACACTTGACACATAGTTTGATTCATAAGCTAACTGGCCACTATATTAGAAACACCTTGCTAATGCCAGGTTCGCCCCCCTTTTTGCTGTCAAAACTGTCTTAACTCAACAAGGAGCTGGAAACATTCACAGAGAGATCTGCAGTAAACAATTTCAGAAATACTCAGACCAGCCCGTCTGGGACAGACAACCATGCCACATTCAAAGTCACTTAAATCCCCTTTCTTCTCCGTTCTGATGCTCAGTTTGAACCTCAGCAGGTCATCACGATCATATCTACATGTGTAAATGCATCAAATTGCTGCCTTGTGATTGGCTTAATTTAGAGGCTGGTGAGTGCATGTATTCAGTCTTTAATTTTTGCAATATTTCTCTCGTTTTGTGCCAAATCAGATGTTCTACAGTCATGAGTGTTTATGTAACTGGTCGGCTCGGTCCCGGGATTAAAGCCTAATGTGAGGATTTTCTAAAATGTCTGCAGCATTTGAAGGGGAAGGAGGGTGGTCACTTTTGATTATTATTTAGTCTAAAATGTTGGGTTGCTGGTTCCTTCCTTTTTTTAATTTATTTTGGAATCACACATAATGGACAATGGTGCAATGACTGGCAAACAATGTTAAAAAAGAAAAATCAAAGCAAGAAAAGGAAAATTAACATGGAGTGTCTCTTATCTTATGAAACAGGAAACATCTTTTCAAACAGGTGTCTGGAAAATAAATATGATTTTAAACAAAAAAGGGGCATTTAGGAAGGCCTTGACTTGAAGACCTGCCTTGACTCGCATATGAACTTAAGTGACATCCCATTCCTAATCCATAGGGTTCAATATGACATCGGTCCACCCTTTGCAGCTACAACAGCTTCAGCTCTTCTGGGAAGGCTGTCCACAAGGTTTAGGAGTGTGTTTATGGGAATTTTTGACCATTCTTCCAGAAGCGCATTTGTGAGGTCACGAACTGATGGACGAGAAGGCCTGGCTCTCAGTCTCCGCTCTAATTCATCCCAAAGGTGTTCTGTCGGGTTGAGGTCAGGACTCTGTTCAGGCCAGTCAAGTTCATCCACACCAGACTCTGTCATCCATGTCTTTATGGACCTTGCTTTGTGCACTGGTGCACAGTCATGTTGGAAGAGGAAGGGGCCAGCTCCAAACTGTTCCCACAAAGTTGGGAGCATGGAATTGTCCAAAATGTCTTGGTATGCTGAAGCATTCAGAGTTCCTTTCACTGGAACTAAGGGGCCAAGCCCAGCTCCTGAAAAACAACCCCACACCATAATCCCCCCTCCACCAAACTTTACACTTGGGACAATGCAGTCCCACAAGTATCGTTCTCCTGGCAACCGTCAAACCCAGACTCGTCCATCAGATTGCCAGATGGAGCAGCGCGATTGGTCACTCCAGAGAACGCGTCTCCACTGCTCTAGAATCCAGTGGCGGCGTGCTTTACACCACTGCATCCGACGCTTTGCATTGCACCTGGTGACGTATGGCTTGGATGCAGCTGCTCGGCCATGGAAACCCATTCCATGAAGCTCTCTGCGCACTGTTCTTGAGCTAATCTGAAGGCCACATGAAGTTTGGAGGTCTGTAGCGATTGACTCTGCAGAAAGTTGGCGACCTCTTTGCACTATGCGCCTCAGCATCCGCTGACCCCGCTCCGTCAGTTTACGTGGCCTACCACTTCGTGGCTGAGTTGCTGTCGTTCCCAAACACTTCCACGTTCTTATAATACAGCTGACAGTTGACTGTGGAATATTTAGGAGTGAGGAAATTTCACGACTGGATTTGTTGCACAGATGGCATCCTATCACAGTTCCACGCTGGAATTCACTGAGCTCCTGAGAGCGAAACATTCTTTCACAAATGTTTGTAAAAGCAGTCTGCATGCCTAGGTGCTTGATTTTATACACCTGTGGCCTTGGAAGTGATTGGACCACCTGGTTCTGATTGTTTGGATTGGTGAGTAAATACTTTTGGCAATATAGTGTATTTCATAAATTATACTGTACTAGTTGTCTATAGTTGGAGCTTCTGGTTTAAGCACATTATTACCTACGCCAAGGAGGTTATGTTTTTGCTGACGTATGTTTGCTTGTTTGTTTGTTTGTTTGTTTGTTAGCAAAATGATACAAAAACTAACTTTATGAGCTCATGCTTTCTAATCCAACAGGTTTTGTAGTTTTACGCTCTTCTCTGCAGTGTCACCTTTTTTGTTTGGAGTCCCAGATGAACTCACCAGCACGTTCACAGCTGGAGGCCAGTTACTGTCCCATTACTGTCTCCTGTATCATTTTCCATCAACCATTTCTTTAAGAACACCTCCCAGAACTCTTGGTGACGATGGTAAACAAAGGCCGAGACTGTCATACTACTCTTAACTCCTCAGCTCTTGTTTCTCTCATGCTCTGCTCTTTGTTGGGCTGTTTTCTTGTGTTTGTGGGACAGGACTTCACAAACACTGGACTTGGTTCTTGTCTTGAAATTTCAGATGTTGTATTTTTCCCCCCTGAGGGCTTTTCTGTGTCCTTGTCCTGCTTGTCTGTTTTGCATCTTCATCAGACAGAGAACAATCTGTCATGCTCTGCTTTGCATTTTCATTTGATTTGCATCCAGAGTCTCTTTGACCTGGTTCCAGGCTCCTGTGACAGTCGCCTCTTATCTCTGCATTTGGTTTTATTTCAAGAACCAAACATCACACTCAACTTCAGCAGGGCTCAGGGATGAGGACAAACTAGTATTTTTATTCACCCACTGGCCACTTTATAATGTGTACCTGTTAAATTGCATGTCAAAATACCTTATAAGCCAATCACATGGCAGCAGCTCTATGAGTTCCGGTAGCTAGACCTCGTCAAGATAACCTGTTAAATTCAAACTGGACAAGATGGTGAAGAAAGGCGATATCAGCTGATTTACTGAGATTTTCATGCACGACCATCTCTTGGGTTGACAGAGAATGGCCCTAAAAAGAGAAAATATACAGTGAGCTACAAAAATGCCTTCTTGATGTCAGAGGAGAATGACCAGAGAGGTTCAGAAACGATCATTTCTGAATGCACAACATTAAATCTTGATACAGATGGGCTACCGCTGCAGGAGACCACACCGAGTGCCCCTACTGTCAGCTAAAAACAGGAAACTGAGACGATAATTCACACAGGCCCTCCAAAGTTAGACACTAGAAGATAATAATAATGTTGCCTTATCTAATAAGTCTTATAGGGTTGGCATAGACGACATGACAGCACGGATCCATCCAGGCTTGTATCAACAGTTCAGGCTGGTGGTTGGGTTAAGGTGAGATGTTCACTTTCTTGCCACACTTTTGCCCCTTAGGCACAGATTGGGCATCGTTAAGCAGCCCTACTTGAGTGTTTCTGATGACCATGTCCATCCCACTATGATCACAGTGTCTCGCTGTCTGTTGGCTACTTCCAGCAGGATAACACACCATGTCACAAAGCTCAAAATCTCAAGCGGGGTATTTGCAAGAATCTGGTGATAGGATAGGTATTACGTTGCATAGGTTACAATACAATATGTCACGTTAAATTGGAGTACTACAAACAGTACAATACTTCAAGATTACTAAAAAGTCTTTTTGAAATAGTTTGTAGTTGCAGTAAGAACCCATAATATTGTATACACAACAAGTCTGGTTATTAACAAGTGTTATTTACATAAAGCATGGTCCCTGCAGCATGTATGAACTTTATTGTCTGTCCCAGTGACAGAAATAATAAAATAAAAGTAACGGAGAGAAATTTAGTAGGCGAAATATCTGCTGCCAACTAGCAATCATATGTTGCTTTGAAATACAAAACAGATGTCTCAAATTTCTCTAAATAATTGAATTAAAAAATTATTGCAATGAAACATGGATATAGTAACCTGACACACCAGATGGCTCTTTCAATATATCTACTACTCCATCTGATCAACAGCCCATAGAAAGAGTTTGGGAATGAGCAGAACCTTTCAAAAGCATAATCGGCAGGTGATTGGATGATCATTCAGTCAATTACATTCATTATTGGCCAATCAGATAATGTAGTAGGCAGGCTCTACTGCCACAGTGTAAAGTAGAACAAATTCTCTGTTGTTTGTTTTTCATTTAATAAAGAAGTGTGGTCCAGATCTGATATAACTGCCACTGTAGTTGTTAGCATCTATGCTAATCACTATTTATGCAGCCACTTCCAGCTGTCGTCTCGCTCGTAGCTCCCTCCTCTTCCTGCTCTTAAGTCCTCTGATTGGGCCGTGTCGCTTTGGTCCGCTCGTAAATGTTGTAGATTGTAGCTCGTCAAGATAAATCTACCTGATCACAGACATTTAATCAGGCAGATCCAGCTGCACTGCCAGGTTCTGGATGTAGCATTTTCAAAATATTGCAACACATTGGTGTATCAGTATTTTCTTACAGTCTAACCTCAAACTGGTTTCTTGAACATTACAGTGAGTTTACTGTACACCAGGGGCCTCCACTGTCAACTGACCTCAATCCAAGAGAGCACCTTTAGGATGTGGAGGAGTTTCTGTGCATGTGCAGCCGACAAACTGAGTGATGCTATTATGCCGATAGAGGAATGTTTCCAGCACCTTGTTACCTCCGCCAAAGAGGTTATGTTTTTGCCAGCATATGTTTGTTGGTTAGCAAGATTACGCAAAAACCTACTGGACAGATTTTGCTGAACGTTTGGCCCAGCTTAGAATTGATTAGATTTTGGAGGTGATCCAGATAACCAACATTAGTGAATGATTGTTTTTGCCCAATAACTGTCTAACTGATAATAATATCAACATGATTCTGAGTGCTAGGTGTGGGTTTTCAGGGTCAATGAATCATATTATGATGGTAACTTTATCATCATATGTGAGCCACCTTGGTGGAGGTTTGCGCTCTCTGAGTGCTTTCTAATTGAATCTGAGAATTAGGGTAAAAGAGCGTCCAACCTGGTGCAAGCGAAGTGGACCAGGTGAAGTGTTGTGTGTACATTGATGTGATAAAATCGTCCATATGCAGTGTTACCCAGCCCTGCTTTAGAGACTGGTGCAGCATAAGTATGAAGAGTTAGCAGCTCCTCTTTCGTTTAGTGCAGCAGGTAATTGAAGGTGTCCCGCTCTAATGCACACCTTTATGTTCAGCATCATAATGTTAAATATTTATCTCTGAATAGACACGTATAGCCTCCGCCGGGCCAAATGACTGTTTATGCTATAGAAACCCTCCACTCGACAATAACTGTACTTTAAGAGAATACATGTTTCAGACTCCTGTCAGCTCTGTTATTGGCTCTTCAATTGCAGCCTCCCACTGCAATTTGAACCAGATTGTTTCAATTAGAGGATTAGTCATATGAACGATTGAAATAGGGGTTGTTTGTGTCTGCTGAATGCTGGTTTGAGTCTTATGGGCGAGAGAGGTGATGCTCAGCCTCTTCGCTCTGAGACACTCCTGTGGTTTACTGTAAAAAGAAGAAAAACAAGCTAAAAGATGTAATGTCCTTTCTTCAACTAAAAAAGATAAGTATGTTCTAACAAATTCTAAAGAAAATGGCACTCTTTAATTAGCTGTTTTAACTCTTCACTATGGATTGACCTCCCCTCCTTTAATTTAATTTATCTTTAAGTTGAATTTAATTTTAATTTCATTTTAAGTTTCCCTAAGTTTACTTAATTCCTTCATTCATTCATCTATTTTCTTAAATGCTTACAGTTACTCTCTTTTGCTTAACTTAATATTCTCAATTTATTTTCATCCACTGTTTTTAATTGTTTTTTTAATTTTTAGGTCCAATTTTAATGCTTAATATTTTTTTCTTTTTAAGTTTTTACCCTTAATTAATATGTTTTGTGCAATTGGTTGTCACACACACATGCTGAGATAAAACAAAGTGAAGATGTAAGAGAAGTCACGTTTGATTAAAATTAAAAATCAGTGTCCTTTCTTAAACTAGAAAAGATCAGTCTAACTGTAAATGGCTGTTTTAACAAACTCTATAGAAAATGGCACTCAGCTCCCTGCCACGCTGAAAGGGAAAAGTGGTACAGATAATGGATTGATGGACTTCGTAGGTCTTCAAATAACATTAAAAAACAACTTGGTGCATCTTAAGCAAGAGAAAACCTTCGAATTGTCACATTAGAGATGCTTAAGGGAGCTCAAATTTGGCGTTTTTGCTTGAGACATATTTTATTTGAAAGGAAATCATTGATCCTGAATATCAATCTTTAACACTTCCTCACCCAGAGACGTCTCAAACTCCTCCGAGTCTTGTTTTTGTGGCTCTGAAGGGGTTAACCTCGGCCTGTTTGATGGGCCACCTTGCTAAATATAACCCTCAAACCTCCTCCACATGGGCACGCACAAGCCTTCAACTGCACTCCCTCTGTCAACACTCCGGCTCACACTCGTTTTCTGCCCGTAGCTCACACGCTCTTACGGGCTCATTTACAGTCTGCTGGTAACGCAGCCGCTCGCACACTCGTTTCTCAGCTCACCATTAATACTTTACTGAGTGTGATCCTGCTCCGGAGCCAGAGCGTTCAGACAATTTACCTGCTGTTTCGGACTCACAGTAGGACGAATCAGAGGCTCTGCTGTCTGAGTTGTTTCATCCATGGGCCATGCAGTTGTAACAAAGGGCGACATTTTCCTTGCCTGTTATTTCAAATGCCCTCACTGACACATTTATGCTTTATTAAAAAGGCAGGTTAATAAATGAAGCTAGAACATGTTTTACAGTCTGATTAAAAAACATTTTGAATCTGAGTAATTCACATCTTTATGTCCTCACTCTGCATGAGAAGGGGATTTTTACAGCTCCTTTGTTTTGGTTGAAGGAGAATATGGTTTATGCATATTTCGGGGCACGGCTGATATTAGTATAAAGCGACAGATAGAGACAGATGAGAAGGACAGATTGATCACAGCAGCAGACACAACAATAACTTTTTAAGACAAATAGATAAACTAGAAAGCACTTGGAGAGCATAGACCTCCATCAAGGTAGCTCATATATTGCTGTTACATCTATAAACAACAGTTTCATGATAAAGTTACCATCATAATCTGATTCAATGACCCTGAAAACCCACACCCAGCACTCAGAATCATGTTGATATCATTAGTCAGACAGTTATTGAGCAAAAACGATCGCTCGCTAATGGCGGTTATCTGGATTACCAGTTGGGCCATTAACAACATCTCCTGAAAATTTCAGCAAAATTTGTCCAGTAGTTTTTGTGTAATCTTGCTAACAGACAAACAAACAAAAAAACATATGCCAGCAAGAACATAACCTCCTTGGCAAAGGTAAAAAAAAAAAAAGCTCCAACCATAGACGACTACTACAATATAATTTATGAAATATTTGTAATGGAATTTTTCCCCTTTTCATTGCGGCTTCTGAAGAACAAATTTCAAGAATTGTGGGAAAAATGGGAAATCTGTATCCTCCCTAAATGCCCCTCTTTTGTTTAAACTCATTTATTTTCCAGACACCTGTTTGAAAAGATTTTTTCTTGTTTCATGAGATAAGAGACACCACATGCTTTCTTTATTTTCTTTATTTTTCATTGCTTTGGTTTAATGTATCTCATAAGAGTCAGATTTGATTGGAAATTATGTTTAAAAAATACTTCAAAAGTGAGATAATGCTGGATGTTTGTTTGTTTGTTAGACAGTTATTGAGCAAAAACAGTTGTTTTTTAATGGCAGTTATCTGGATCACCACCAGAAACTCATCATTTTTATGTTGGGCCATTACCAACATCTCCTGGAATTTTCAGCAAAATCTGTCCAGTAGTTTTTGTGTAATCTTACTAACAAACAGACAAACATACGCCTCCATGGTGGAGGTAATCAAGACCACAATCATCAGCATCTAAACACAGAGACTGTACAGACACAAACACAACAGTTCATCTGGCTGATAACAGTTAATTCTCCTTTAGAAGTCTGGAAACAAGGATTTAAGTTCGGTGTACTAATTCAACTGGTGACTGTGTCCATTGGTGACGTCACTCACTGGGTGGAACGAGCACAGATTGACAACAACAGCCAGAGGGAAGTTAACTGTCAAACACTTAAATTCAACTGAAAAGCTTCAAGTTTTTGGCTGTTAGTATTTGATAATGTTCACAACAGACAGTGAAGCTCCTCGGTGGGTGTTGTTGAAACATTTGGAGCCGTAACGTCCGGTTCGTAACAAAGACAAAGCTGTGATATTACAGCAACTGGTATCAAATCAGCAAGTATACTCAGATTCAGGTAATGATGAACATGAACTCTACTCCTCTCTCTGTCCTCTGGTTTAAAGGGATGTGCCAACTTTTTTTCTCTTTTCATGTCTTGCCTCACTCCCGAGTTCATGACAAGCTTTTAGACACCATTCTTTCGACTGTGCGTGCAGTAACAAGAAAGAGACAGGCAGAGCTCGCCCACTGCTTATTAGCTTAGCTCTAACACTGGGAGTCAGTGGGTAGTGTTAGCCTGCCTCTGCCTGCAGGCATCAGATAAACTCTTCAGCACTCCAAACAGTCCTGTGTGCTTGTTGCGACTTGTTTTTTTTAACCACGTTATGTTATCTTTTTTGTTTTGTTGACCTACTTACAAGCACGTCCGCAATGGTTTGCGCATGCGCCCTGCAATTTACTTAGGTATGTATTTCTCTCAAAAATTACACAAAGTGCTAATCTTAGTCTAAAAATTGATAACATAACGTGGTAAAAAAAAAAAAAAAGTCACAGCAAGCACACAGTACAGTTAGAGTTGCTGATGAGTTTATCTGATGACTGTAGGCAGAGGCAGGCTAACGCTACCCATTGACTGCCAGTGTTTGAGCTGAACTAATTAACGGTGGGTGCGCTCTACCCGTCTCTTCCTTTTTACTGCACACAGAGTCAAAAGAATGGTGTCTATCTGCTTGTTGTGGACTTGGGACTGAAGCAAAACACGAAAGCAAAAAAAAATGTTGGCGTATCCCTTTAACGTCGATAACAAAGACTGAGACAGATTTCAAAGGTCTTCCTCAGTAATAAGTTTGTGACGTCAGAGGATTTGTTAAATATTTTGTAGAGTCTGTGGTTAAAGGTCCAGCAGGTAACCTGGAATAACAGTTAAAACCGTGCACCTGCACAGGGCTGCCAGAGCTCCTCACCCTGAAGTATGAGTTTGATGTTTTCTTTGTATTCAGCCGACTTTTGAGTGAGTCTAATGAGATTATTTTTTCATTACCTCAATATTTTTTGCATGACATCAGAAGAAACGCATTAGACGTCTTTAGCAGTTTAGAAACTGGCTCTTTCTGACCTTTAAAGAGCTGAAGGAGGCATCTCTTTATTAGAAGATGATCTGATGGACGAGGATAAAAGCGAGGCTGTCTGATGCCTCGTCTTCTCCCCTCTGTGTTTCTGCAGGAGGTGGAAATTGGCCCTTGTGTTTGCAGCCCAGTTCTCATGCTGCACGGCTGCTCTCTTCATTAAAAGGGAAGCCGCGTGCTCCAAGCTGCTTCAGATTATTACCATATGTCTGCAAAGCCCAGAGCTGAGCAGCAAACCGGCTCCCATCCTACCCTCTAATTTCTTATCCCAAAATTGGACATGTGGGTCGTTGTGTGTGACAACGTCCCTCCCTTCCCCCGGCCGGTGCTGCACACTCTCACAGTATTTCTTTTCCCGTTTTAGATGCATAATAGCAGAGCGTCAGCCTGCGAGCAAGTGAGGAAAATATTATGATCGGACCGAAAGATCCGACTGTATTTTATTTAATCCGTCAGCTGTTTTTGTGAATTAAAAACTCTCGTAGATACAGAAAAATCAAACCTGATCTTCTCTTATTGGAGCTGTTTACCTATACCTTACTCTACACTGGTTCATTCACAGTTTGCACTAACAATACCGCCTTAAAAACATGTCATCTAAATTGGTATGTCGTATTCTCCTGCAATTAGCAGCCCATACATCATTTCTGTGGCTCACTGCGGTTTATTTATGTACATACAGCCTCGCCAGTCACTTGTTGTCTTGAGTTGAAGAGTCTGCTGGCTCTTTGTAGAGAAGAGGAGATTAATTCAATGAGTTGGGACAAATTAGCCAGAAATTAAGGGACTGTCCACAAAGTTTTTTATCGTTTGGGCGTTTCGTCCGCACGGAGCTGGTCGGACACATGATGTGCTTCAGGTCACATGACTCACGATTGGTAACATTTAACAATGTGACTACTGCACGTGCACAATGAAATCTTGATTAAAAAATGATGTTTAGCTTCAGGGTTAGGTACCGTTCAGTTTTTTTTTATTCCTGTTCTGGTTTTGCTTTGTTCTGGTTATTTTTCCTTCTGTGTGCCAATAAATACTCCCCTTATTATAGGCCTCAATGACACTAATAATAGTTAACCAAAACTACTTAATAATGACCAAAAAAACTATTATTTTATTATTAGTGATTTACATAAATATTGCTGTCAGTGTCCAATAGGTTTAAGTTCTTCCACCAGGACTATCCACAGAAGTTTTTGATCATGTGGGCATTTCATCCACGTGGATACAGCGTCTTTTGGAGCACAGAAATGCACATTTTTTAAATATGTCCCAGAGTGAATACATCTCAAGATTCTGTACTTGTGTTTCTGTATTCACAGCTAATACGCAGAAACAGTGTCGTAGCTTCGCCTCTCACTTAAACAGCATGGCTCAACCCAAACGACAACAGAAACAATGGCAGAATACAACATCCCATTCGTGCTGCAGAAGCTGCTGAGCTTGTTATGACTTTAACAGCAACTTCTCTGCTCCTCTATGACAACTGTGAGCAACAAGAGGACTCGGAGAATAGCGTACACCACGTTTTGATTTTTTGTTTACATAGCACGCTTCATGCCCATGCTCCATGTCTTCTTCTCTGGTTTTAATGTATGTCTGGAGCAGCATTACAGCGCCACTTACAGTCCTGGCATATATACCATAGCGCTTTCAGTGGCCGGACACATTTCTTAAAACAATACTGTGTTTACAAAAGACATTTAAAAGCGAAAATAATCTCCATATGGTCAGGTTCGTAATCCCTTCATCACACATCTTCTCACTCACTGCAGTGATCTTTGCAGGGTGTCTTTACAGTAAAGGGGGGTTAATGGGGCACTCTCTGGACTCGTATATAAAGAATGTATTTTATATATGTATATATATATATTTGTCAACATGATTTGTTTACCTTAACAGGAATGTGAGCTTAGCTGTGTTTTTACCAGGCGGCAACCTACGGAGCTGTAAATGAAGGCCCATGCATATACTGTAGTACCCCAAGTGTCCACTTGAGGCTGGCTGCAGAAAAACAACACCTTAATGATTGTTTGCAGGGCAAAGACGATTTTCACAGCCTTAATCAACATCTTTATAGCCTGGTTCAAAAAACTGTTTCAGTCTTAAACCATAACATATCTATGTGCTCTCCCTGTGAGGGGGGCAATTTTTTTTACTTCACACGCATTTTTTTTATTAAAGATTTATTGATGATTTCCTGGTTTGGAAATGCAGGGCTGCTGTTGGTCAGACGGCCTAAAGTCTCACCTAGACATGGCCTTTCTGCCTGAGAGTAGATGGAGCTAAAGTTAGGTTGAGATAATGTGCAGCATGGTAGCATCCAATAGAGGCTATCAACAGTGCTCCAAAGGCTCCCATTACATGGCATCGTCCAATTCTTTTACAGTCTATGGTTTTACCCCTGTGTGATGTGACCTTTGCACTGCAGCTACTTGTCGCTAGGAATATAGTGGCTTATATGGGTGGAAGATCATAATACCCTGAACATGGTACATTTCCTTAAAATTGATACTGAGTTGAAGGAAATGCGTCGTCATGTCATTTTTTATGCATCATCCATAGAAATTGCCTTAACTAAACTGTGGGCCAACTGGGTTTTATATGTCAAACCCATCCAGACAGATTTTGTGGAGGTGAAGATCTAAGGAAGTAGTGGTGCTATTTAATCTTAGCAAACTACAATGTGGTTGTGTTTTTTTTTTCTCTACCTTTCCACCTCTTACTGTATCTTCGGTTGATTTTATGTGCACACTTTACCTCTCTCATGTTGTATTTAGTTCAGAATGAATTGCGAAGGAAACTTGTTACTTTACCATGTATATAATGTGTCCCGATGTCTGCATTTCAGGACTTAAGAAATAAAGAATTTCAAAAAAAGAAATTGCCCTTACTGCAGGAGCTGTCATTAGTCAAACTCTCCAATGCTGCGGCACACCATGATCCTCCTTTGTGGACTTAATTATCCTCACTGGGGTTAAATTACCAAAAAGATGTTTGCACCTTTTAGGAGCTGAAAAGTGAAACTGAAACTCACGTCCCTTCTCGAAAACATGGAGCTGGTTCCACTCTGGGACTGTTTTTGGTGCCTGAGCCTATTCAGCCCTTAAATAGAATTAGTTTAATCCACTTGTAGACCTGGTGCTGACTGTTTTGTTATCTGTCTGTAACTGTTTAGCAGGCTAACAGCAAACATCCCTGTGCAGGCCTCCTCCATGTGAAGTATTAGCTGTTGAATATCAGATTTTCATCATCCAAACCGAACGTTAAGGACTACCACCCAGAATCCCAATTCCCAGTCTGGATGTTAATCTCAAATGTAAACAGGGTCATTGGTGTTTCTCGTTTGTAAGAGGCCGCTGTGTTCATTGTACCTCCAGAGAAATAACTGAGCTGAGTCCTCACAGAGCCGCTGTATTCATAAAAAGACATAAATCTTTCAGGACACATAAAGGGCGCGGGCACTGATTAATGCAGAAAAATGTCAGCCTTTTTACAGTCTGCGTCCACTCTGCATGTAGGAGGAGGTTTTTAAAAGAGATCTTTGTGTTGCCCGGTCCAAAAAGCCATTGGACCAGATTGCATGTCCCAGCATGCATCTCACCTCTGCATGAATACAACACTTGTCTGATGGTGTGGGCAGAAAAAGCCCCCCTATATCGCCAGGAGATCCTACACACGAGCAGCCTTTTCCTCTCACACCACTTTTGGACACTTTGCAATGGATCAACCCCGAGGCTCCAGAGAGGCAGGGAGCGGGGATGTTTTACCTGCTGGGGGACAGAAGTTTGCAGAATCTTCTAGCAGTGGGGTGTCTTTAATTTGCCTAAGAATAGTTCTGTTAAACGGATTAAGAGAGGGCAGCATTTGGTGCTTTGGACCGCTTGGTGTGTGGATTTTTTCAGGGGATAATGAAGAGAGAACTTAAGAAAACAAGAGGATAAAGTGGCAAAATTGTGGCTTAAGGGCTGGTTTTGGTTTTGTCTTTAAGTGTGATCAGTTATATCGCCTGTTACCTACGTAGAGCCTGCGTATTAACGCCTGGATGGCAGCTTGTAAGTGTGCTCCACCTTTGGAATCAATAACATGCACCCCTGGAGAAGTAATGGACTGGACTTGAGGGAAGTCTGCACATTTGGACGGGGTTTTGAGTCGAGACTTGGACCGAACGTTCAAAGCAAAGTGTTTTGGGGCTTAGCTGGATGAGGTAATAGTGCAGGTGGTTGGCAGTTGGCAGAAATTAAGTGGAGCGGGTACGTTTTTTATTGGTAAGATGTTTGACGTAAAGTGTGCGTTGATTGTCTGCAGAAGATCAGATTATTGTGTTTTCGGGAAGGTCAGGAGCATGTCAGAGCCTAGCCCGTGGGGTGAGTCCAGTTTGAGGTTAATGATTTGAGAAGTTTGGTCTCATTAATTACAGTGAAGCATTAGGCGGTTGTAGAGCTCATTATGTTCCTGTACTGGAAGAAGCGAGGAGCGTATGAGCTGGAGGCACTGCCAGCGTCTCTCGGCCAAGTGGGAATGGAGCGTTACTCCTGGTCTTCTTCTCTGGACGTCATCCATGACCTGTGCGGTAAGCTGAGGAGGATCACCTGACTGAAGGGTGGATTTGTTTGTGTGTTTTTTTTCACAGTGAAACAGGATTCAGGGCAGTAGGTCTGCCTTTAGCTCTTTTATTTGCTCATTAGTTTCAGAGCTTTCAGGTGTTAGAAGCTGAGATTTGAGCGTTTTTGTAGGGAGTGATAAAACAAATTAGACTATTTTATGGCAAGTGCACATGGCATAAGTAAGGATGTAAAGTGTGAAAATTTCATTATTATTGCGGTATTGTTGCAATGTGCTCACAAACTGTTCGAAAAGTACTTATACACAAACTGAAATCATTCAACAAAGTTCAATTTAGTGAAAAAATGTGAATTTCAGAACTATTTGGTGGTCAGAGCCTGACCCTCTTCACCTCTCTGGTTCCTAACTGAGGTCTTCCTCAACAATCCAGCCTCTGATGCTGCTGGAGGTGTTTGTGATGGAGGTGCTGCTGGTGCTTTGTGGTTCTTCCCTGCCTCCTCTCCCAGAGACTTTTTTCTGCTTTTTCTACAGACATGATGACTGTCTTCAATCAGTTTCCCCTCAGCATCCTTATAAGACCAAAATACAACCAGACTTCAGACTTTGTCCGTTTTGAGGGAGGAAAAATCTCCGGTACAGTGTCTGTGCAGGCACCAACTGCCGTAATTTTACTTTCAGAGACCTGTGGGACCGCTGCTGCTTTGCCGAGGAGCAGACAAACAGTTCTGGCTTTTCCAGGCAGTGAGCAGCATCACCGTGAGTCACTGACAAAGTGAGGTCATCAAACATGGTTTCAACGGTATTTGAAATAGGAAACAGTAATACTAACTGTCGGAAAGTTCATCACAGTCTATCATTTTATCAGGTAACCGTTACATCCCTTGGCATAAGCAATTTAAAATTAATTGTCCAACATAAGAGGAATCATTTTACTGCTGTGGATTTGTTTGTCTGTTGTCCCTCCATCCATTCCTCATTTTTAATCATAATCATTTATCAAGTCTGTCCAAAAAGTCAATAATTTGTTAGTGTTTGAAAAATCAATGCTATCTCTCTTACTCAATGAACAAAAACACGATAAAGTAACCAAACTTCCGAAAACTAAATGTCACACCATCCGCTCAGAGAAGAGGAACAAATCGATCAAAACTTGCAGGGAAACTCTCAGGACTAGGTGCAAAGTATTTACACTCACTGGCCACTTTATCATGTGAAACCACAAAACAACTCTTAGAGTAAATAGCTAATCAGCCAATTACACTACAGCAACTTGATGCATGTGGGCATGTAGACATGGTCAAGAAAAGCTGCTGAAGTTTGGATCAGGATGAGTAAGAAAGGTGATTTAAGTGACATGTAAGGTACAGTTTGCTTAGCTGTACTCAAAGTCTTTTCCCTTGTTACATAGATCTCCTGCTGTGCTGTGACATTTGAATGTCATGACTCAAAGAAATTGCTCCTGCACCCCAATAAAGTCTACGATTTTAATTAATATGTTTTTTTTATCAAGTATTTTATTTCTTAAATTATACTTTTTAGTTTTTATTCTGCTATATTCTGTCTTTAATCTGACCCACCAGATGGACTGTTCAATACATGTCACTAGTCCATCTGGGAAAGAGCTCATAGACAGTGTTTGGTAAGAACCTTTAAAAAGCATATCCAGCCGGTGATTGGAGGATTGTTCCGTCAGTCACGTTCTTTACAGGCCAATCAGTTAATCCTGCTGCTGAGGTGTAAATGACAGAACGTAAACCACGGTGTAAAACAAACTCTCTGCAAAGCATGTCAGAAGTTTGTAGTGTTGATATTTGTTTTTCATTAAACAAAGAAATGTGGTCCACATCTGATTATGCTGCTACTGAAGCTGTTAGCATCTATGCAGCTTCCTGCTGTCGTCTCACTCGTAGCTCCACCTCTTTCTGCTCTAAGGACTCTGATTGGGCAGTTCGGCTTTGGGCCTCTCACAATCAGTGTAGATTAGAGCTTAGCAAGATGGATGTGTCTGATTACAGACATTGAGTCAAGCAGGTCCATCTGCACAGCAGGGTGATGCAGGGATGGGAATTTATTCATTTTATTAATACCAATACCATTACTGATTCTGCTTATGATTTAATTCTTTATGGATTCCCTTATTGATTCCTGCAGATCACCTGTGTGGGGGGTTTTCAGTGGCAAAAATGTCAGGTATGTATGTATTTACCTGCGTCTGTTTTTACTGAAATTTTCAGGAGATGTCTGCTCAACTTAAAAATGATCAGATTTTAATGGCATAATTTTTGACTTCTTTCTGATGATTGACTCTGGTGAGAGTGTGAGGCCATTAACTTTTAAAGCATGCAGAACAAAGTGGTTGAAGTAATTCGGGACTCAATACATTAAAAGACTAATGATATTAATTCCTTGAGGAAGTTCTTAAGTGGAATTGGTGTTTGATTCCCATCCCTAGTTTTTATAATGAAAGCCCTGCCAGTTTTGGCACTGGCACAATTTTTGGCTTGTTTCTGTTTTTCAGTTAGATTAAGTTATTATATTTAGCCTTTATTTTACTAGTGAAAGAACTTGTGATTCAAGATCTGTTTATTTTTAGGCCATATCACCCAGCCCTACTTCAACCCTTGTTCATCTTAAAAATGTTGATCCATTCTGGAGAATGTTTCTTTATGCATGAGTCACAATAGAAGTATGCAGTAGGTTTGCTAAAATCCTGTTGTTGAATGATGGATTTGGACAATTTGTAGCACTCAGTCTTCCCACGGATGTTTCCAATGTCTGAATTTGTAGGAACAGTAAAGTCCAAACATTTGGATTCAGCTTTTCAGTCTCTCTTTCATATTTAGGAGTGAGTATGGTGGTATTAATCTGCCCAGTGTGATAGAAATCTCAATTTATGACATGATTATTCCACATAACTATCACAGAAATGGAAACCTTGTGTGTAGTTTAAACTCAAGTGACTTGTTCTCATCCGTTTTCATCCATCAGGACATGAGAGAAGTTGTGTAAGGTTCACCGGGGCTCAGACATGACTTCATTTTGTTATATGTAACTTTGCTGGGAGCAGATGACCTGGTTCACTCACACTTTGGAGCTGAGGATTTAAGCACCATCATGGAAAGGGTTTATTTTTTTTCCATTGCCCTGTTCTTCCGTGGAAAGCACTCGATGACCTGGCATGAAGAAAACCTCACATGAGAGTGGAGCGAGGGGGGGAAAGGCGGACGAGACAAACCCCACAGATGAAATATTTACCGCTGAAGAAGAAGATGAAGTGCAGAGCTGGACTAAAATGCTTCCCTGTCTCCTGTGCGTGTGTTTTTTTTACTTCTAACGTGGCACAGGGGCACTTTCTTTCCGCTGCCCTGCCCGACTTATGCCATTAGTGAAGAGGAAGTGATAACACAGGGCTGGAGAGGAATGTTCTTCATCCTCCGCTCTCTGCCAGCCAGACTCTTGAAAATCCGGCTTCTTTCTGGTCAGCTTAAGGACGCTGCCTGCTGAGGAGGCCGACCTGTTTGGCAGACACAGAAAAGAGGAATGCCACAGAGCCAACAGCAGAGCTTTGATCCTTACCTTTTCACCGTCTCTTTAATCAAGCCCAGAGATTCACTCTAAAATATTTTCCAACTACTTAAGCACTCGGGGATCATCATTTCTCAATACTTACAGAAACAAGGCTTTAAACTTACTTGTTATGTCTTCATTTAACAACTTAAATGTCACACCAGGTCTTGAGACCAGGATAAGTTCAAGCTTTACTGATAACTGTTACAGTGCCATGGCAACAAAAACACAAAAATCAAAAGGCATTTACATGTGCCTTGCATGCATTATGATGTTGCAGAAGTACAAAAGAGCACAACATGCAAACACAAAGAGTGCTGTGCTCCCCCATTGGCTCTGCAAAGTCGCTGTTCGACCTTCATAGTTGGCCCCAGAGGGGGGATAACTAATCCATTGCACCTCCTTGACCTTCATATTGATAACTTTCATTGATGTCACAAACACATAAAACACTCCCAGGGTGGGCAAGAAATGCTTTCCAAAGCCTCATACTAGCCATTCCCAAAGTTAAGGTCCTGACCCAAACTGGGTTGCAAGCCTGTTTTTATTTTGTCGCAGACTGTCAGACTAAAATCACCAAAATGACTGCAAGGAGCGATCGTCCCTGTCCCTTTCCCTTATCTATACGCGGCCCTGCTCACCGACACCTGCATGAGCCCTCAGTCTCAACAGCACAAAGATGAGAGCGTGATACGTGAATCTGTGTGACACTTCAGGTTGCAGTGTCCAAGACGCAAAATTATGAAGACAAGCCCATGAGTGTTAGCTTTGCCAAAGCCTTTTGGATGCATTAGAGAGATAATATGATGTTTTATGAGGGGGGTGCTCAGAGATGAAGCTCAGCTTTACAGATTGGACAGACACCCAAAAATAAAACCTCCTCAGCGTCAAGGAGAGTCGCAATGTTTTGTGCAAAACGATATAGAAGACAGATATTGAAAGTAATCACTTCATGACACCCAAAAGGACTTAGCCGGCTTGCTAAATTGTGAATCTGAATCAATCAAACAATCTGTAATTGTATAAAAGCTTTAATACTTGACATCACTTTATAGAATATTAAAATAACTGACTGTGTATCGTTTGAACATGTGATATCAAAAAGTATTTGAGTATATTGAAGTTGAATGTGTGTCGGGCTGTTTAAGGTAGCAGCCCCTAATGCCGGGGTCATACATGATTTATGGACAAACACAGGCTGAAATACACATGCACAAACAGGTCCTATGATCATGCATTAATGGAGAGATGTCAGAGTGATGGCTTGCTGCTTCAGAAGAAGGGCTACAGCAGTTTTGGGCTTAAGTGCCTTGTTCAAGGGCACCATGGCAGTGCCCAGGAAGTCAGCTGACACCTTCCAGCTACCAAACCAACTTCCAAACATGGTTCAGTCGGGACTTGACCGGCCGCCCTTCAGTCCCCAACCCAAGTCCTTATGGACTGAGCTACTGCCGCCCCATAGTGTGTCATAATGGCCAACAGCAACAGATCAGTCTGGACGCCTCACGACTCCTCGACTGAAAGTCTAGCAGGTTTGATTTTTGTCCTGCCTCCTATTATTTGTCCCTCCACATCAGAGACATTTACCAACGCGAGCACTGGGAGCTCTGCATGTGCGATGACCGTGGACTTAAACAAACCGAGGTTTGCCATTAAGATCTACGAGACTACAAGCTTGCAAAGCTCTGACAACAGCATCCCTGTCCTTTTGAAATGTTCTGAATGTACTGACTGTAGAAAGAGAAATGTTGGAGAGAAACAGCAGAGGAACACAGTGAGTGACTGCTTATATTTATCAACAAACTAACATCTCATTCAACATCACGTTTGGCCATGCAAACAAAAGTACCGTTCTCTAAATACAGTCTGTTTGTTTGCAGTTTTCTGGGTTATGTTCGGGTTCAGTCGTGTAGTCTGTCAGGCGAGTCACAGCACGAATTTAAGGCTCTGTGGTCACCTAGTCTGACATACTGACCGTCGTTGCTGGTGAAAAATTCGTGTAGTCTGACCTCGGCATTAGAGCCCGTGAATTCAGCTTTTGATGATTGTCTCACAAGGACAAAGTCGGCCTGCTTTGTGCGTCCTAATTTGGGCTTCAGTCGAATTCAGTTTCGGGGTTTATCTCATTCTTAACCTCATGCCACACGCTCCGATCACCGAGCCGGTCCACACTGACATTCCTCAGGTCATACTCAGCCACGGGTTCCTGTAACAGCTGAACATACCCGTATTTTCTTTGGAGTTTAAGCCCATAAAAAGAGCAGTCTGACACAAAAGGCCACACTATTATATAATAATCAGCTAATACTTGACCGATTACTGTACTTTCTGACATAAATGCTCTGTAATATTCAAGATATGCAGTAATCCCCTCATGACCCCTCTTAAATATGGGGACAGGGTATTGAGTTTTTGTCTAATACTTTAATGTGCGAAGAGCTCTGTTCGTGCATGGACTGACTGGTGAAGGCTTTTCATTAAGTAACTCCAGAGTGAGTCAGCAGAATGAATGTGTTATTATTTTTTATCCTCCATCTTTTAAATTATAAGATTGTCTCGTCCGCCCTCTCTGGAACAGTTTACACTTGTTGTTCTGTGGTGTCCTGTTAAAAACATGGAGACCTCGGGTTCACTCAGATGTGGTGGAGGAGGGGTAAAGATGGAGGGAGGGGGGAGCCGAGTGTGTGATGCACATGTGTGTGATTAACCACTATGGGGGTAAAACAACATTAAACAGGAGGGCTGTGTCCTGCCCCCGCCACCACTGAAGCCTCGGCATTAAAAACAGCTGCAACCTGCTCGGGTTTGAACGTCTGCTCGACCAGACTCAGTCACCTGCTGAAGAAACAGTTTGGGTTGTGTTGTTCATGACAAAGACTTTTAGGTGTCATGAGAAAGTGTGATTTCATCCTGAAGAGTATGCTGAGAAACATGGTCTGCAACAATGCTATACTTAGGGCACGTCCACACAGAGATAAATGTAGCCGCATCTGCAGAAGTTTTAAATCGTATAGGCGTTTCGTCCACACAGATACGGCGCTTTAGGTGCCTGAAAATGCACATTTTTGAGAAAGGGTCCCAGAGTAGATACATCTGAAAACACCAGCTGAGCATTTCCATGTGGACAATGTGTACTGATAGCTATAGAAATGATGGCGTCACAGCCCAATCTCTCGCTTAAACCACATGCGAACCCAAACATCAAAAGCCCCGTTTCCACCAGAAGGTTCAGTTCGGTTCGTCTCGGTATGGCTCGCTTTTTGTGGCATTTCCATAGCCTAAAACTGGGACAGGACCCCTTATAAGCGAACCGTACAGTCCTACTTTTTGGGACCCTTCTGTTGGGGTGCCAAGCATACCGATCTGACCCCAGAAGGTGGAGCTAGAAACACTGCAGCCTGTTGATTGGTCGAAGGAGACCTCACTTCCCGTGCGACAACGGTAATAAAGAACAACACAGCCCCGCCATGTTTAAATCTCCACTCGTCTTCGTGAAGATAACTCTCAAGGCTTTTTTGTTTGGAAAATGGCATCAAGATCGATCGTCCCATGGTCTACTGTGGAGGTGCAAACCTTCCTCAGTATTCTCCGTGAAGACAATCGTTGCCCTTTGTTTACTGTGTCGCATTTTCATCTTCGTTGTATTTAATAGCCGGGTACACTGTGTCGCGCTGCTATGACGTCATGCTATCAGCATCCGGCTTAGACGCAGCCTACCAAGTAGGGTACGGCTGGCTGTGGAAACGCAACCAGGATCAGGCTTTACCGATCCGACCTGAGCCAAAACGTGCCGATCCATACCGGACCACTTGGTGGAAACGGGGCTAAAGGCAAATATGGTATCACGCTCTTACTGCAGAATCTACTGAGCTTGCTTCAGCTTTTACACCAAAATCCTCTGCTCCTCTACGACCAACGTGAGCAACAAGAGGACATGGAGAACAGCAGAGGTCGGTGTGAGCTGTCTCTTTATCAATGGAGACTTCTTCTGTGATCATTCTTTTTCTGAGTCATTGATGATATTGAACCATTCGTTCATTCTGTTGAATGTTTTCAGAAGTTTTTTGATGTGCATGGGTGCCCACATCCATTGTCTTGGGTGTCCCCTCTGGCTTCACGAAATCTTTTGTGCCATCTTCCATACACCTCAGTTAATGTACGAACAGACTCTGCTGCCGTTCTGTTGTTCAACCTTTAAAATAATAATTTACTGACGCCTTGTGCACTTCAATAAGCAGCTAGCAGTGAACTAAAGATGTCACTTATTGGAAATTTACAGAAGTTGTGTGAGAATACTCAACCTTTTATGTTGAACTCTCAGTGTGAGTGAACCTTGTGGGTTTATCCTCATAAGCCCAGTCTCATTAGTTAATAGCCAAACTTTGTACCTCTCAAATGATGGAACAGCAAGAAATAACAACTTAACAATGCTGACTTTGACAAAAGGCATCATTAGCTCGAGACCATAACAAACTGATTGGATTTAGGAGTAGGTCCTAGTTGGGACCAGAGTATTAAGTCAACATTGACATTTCACAAACATTGCATATGAATGGCGGTCTTCATTGGGCTAGTCCTCTAGTTGACCCAGAAGCTCTCCTAGCCTATGACATGACTGTAGTAGTCGCCAAACACTTTGATTAGCTCAGTATAAAGAGTCTTTCTTGGCTGGATCAGGGACTTCCTGGAGTTTAAGTTGGCCGCCTGATTTATGGCAAAGAACTCCAGTGACTCCTCTGCGCCAAGAATGAGTTCAGCTTTTCTGACTTAACCTGGGTTTCTTGTTGGTGTGCTATTTTTTCATGTTGATGACAAAACCAGTTTGTTGAAAGACAGACTTTGTTGCCCTTTTCCAGTCTTTATGCTAAGGTATGCTAACTTCTCTATGGCTTTGGCATCAAATTCAGCTAAAAATGATGACAGTGTAGTTTTGTAAGCCTCCTCGTATGATTGAAGTGTTTCTTTTACTAAAACAATTCCTTCAAAATTGGCTTCCTATTAATACTGATTAATGATTCAGGGTGGAAATCCTGTCTTGTTTTAATGAATAGGGTGCGGGTGGCAACCAGTATAAACAATCACCCTTTTGAAGACTGAATTTCACTTGAAATTCGGGCTTCTACTGAACACATTTATTTCACTCAGATGTATTTTCCCATCCTTCTTGCTCAGGCCTTAAAAACCATCCATCTCCTGCCCAGACTCTGTCAACAGGCCAAACATCTCTCACTTTTTCCCTACTTTTTGAGTCCTGATGCCTCATTAATTTAATGTATGGTCTCACTTTCTGTCTGGCTGCAGCCTTACATGTGCTGATATGGCTATCTGCTTGCCAGGTTTCCCATCGAACACCATACCGCCTGCCTGCCATCTGTGCTCATCTCTCAGAGGTCTCTTGTAGCCATATCCTGGCGATGTGGTGCATGTTACAATGCTTCACCGTCAGGAAGAAAATTTGAGGGCCTTTTCAAAAGTATGATGTTAGATTGAAATGAGGAGTTAAAGCCTGAACAATCAAAAGAACAATCCCACCCTCAGCATGCAGAGGGCAGAGAGAAGCATTCTTAAGATTCCTCATAAAAACGTGGGTAATGCTTTCGGTAAACTCGGCTCTGCCTCTCCCTGCCTAAACTTGGAGGTCTGGTGAGGCTGTTAAGGAAGTGGTGGTGTAAGAGGAGTGACAAGTGAGCACAGCGTGGCATGATGTGGTGAAAGAAAGACTGGTTTAAGTATTTGGAAGAGTGTAATTATGAGTCTTCTTCCTCAGAGTTACATCATACTGATAATTGTTTCTGGGAAATATGGACAAACTAATCATATATCATCTTTGGCTCAATTGTGAGACTGAATCGAAACGACATAACACATGTTTTTCACCAGGGCTTTACATGTACATCTGCCCACCAACCAAATGCAGGTGGATGTTAGCCATGGCAACCACAAATTCTCCATACCAAACAGCTCTGTCACAGACTGATGAATTTAAGACACATTCATGATGTATTTGTGAACGGTTAGAAGTCTGTAACTTTTCAGCTACCTGCTCCGTCTGCAACACAGACACATAGAATTTTCATTTGATTGTTTTACTATTTCTCTCGTTGCATGTAAATCTTGCTATTTTGCCTGTGGTGGCTTTGCAACCCTCCTCCTTCACATTTGGGAGGAAGGCCAACAAATTGGCTTGTGGATTTGTTGTGGATGAAGAGTAAGCCAGCTGCTTTGTACATCGACACACAGCCCAGTGCTGTTTCATGTTTTATATGCAATCGGTGATGTGGAGCCCAAAGTGCTTCCACGCAGTGCCTTTCCTTGTCCTCCATTTTCTCAATTTGTACTTCCTGTGGTTGAAGTCAAGAGATCATTGGCTGGTCAGATTGTGCTGGGTGCGCCCTCTATTGGATCAGGCGGTGTACTGCTCTAGGTGCCCTAATGTGCTGCAGAGCTTTATTTCTTCAATTTTAATGTTTATTTACAGTCCAAGCACTGAACTCTGTTGTTGCCCTTCTGCATGAATGCACTTTTTGGGCGTTGGTGGTGCAGTCTTACAGGGCGATTGGTCGGTAATCAGAGCAACCCCAAGTTGCTCCAACTGGCATGAAAGTGTTAGCTAATACTGATTGACAGCTGACATCGAAACTCCAACCATCAGTGAATGAATGTGAGAGTGAATTGGTGTGATTGGCATACATTTATATTCAGCAGAGACAAATATGACGAAGACAGGTCTGTGATTGGCCCATGGATCTGTCACTAGCTGTAGTTCTTACTTTAGTCCACTTGTCTCCGCCCACCTCCCTTCCTTCGCCCACACATCCACACAGCATAGTGTGGATGGCTGTTCATCGTGAGACTGGGATCCACATTCAAGATCTCCTACTGATAAACAGGTTTTTTCTTGCTGCCATGATGGAGGGATTCATGATTGGCTATTATAAAGTGTCTTGAGATAACACTGGGTATGAATTGGCACAATACAAATAAAGATTGATTGATTGATTGGGTAGATGTGACCTGCGGTGTAAAGCTGCTTTGAGTCATCGGAGACAACCACACTTACTTTTAACTCCACTGTTTTAACTGACTGCTTTCTTCCTGCTTGTATTCAGGCAACACAATTCAGATCCTGTGTGGTTGTAAATGTCAGGGAGACATTTGAGGAAGAGGAATAAGAGAATTGATTTGTTGCACAGCAGAATAATATCCTAAATACCAATTGATGAATGCAGCATGTTCTGGATTCAAATGGAAGTATAACTGAATTGATTTAATTTGAAAATGAGATAACATGTATTTGTGGATAGATCTTTTGTACAGTATGTCATGTTGCCCCGTTAAGTTTGTATTGAAATGAAAAGAGTGACAAATGTTCTGTTCAGAATTCAACTTCAGATGTCAAACTTTTGTTCCTTAACCCCCGACAGCTGCAGGCCTCTCATTTTTAGCCGACGACTGTCTATTTAATCTGCTCAAATCCGTCTCTGGCTGACTTTTTAATGTTTCCAGCTGACTCGCATTAAATGAAAATCCGAGCTTTGCAAAAAACGGAGTCTTGAGTTTGTATTTTCCAACTTTGCTGCATAATCTCCAGGACAAAAAGTCAGCATGTTCACCAGCAGATCAAACATTTCTGAGATGTGGAAATAAAAGAGTGGCCACATTTTTGTTTAGCTCACCTAAAAACATCAACAGATGATGACTTTGGTTGTTCTGGATTAGTTTTATGATTGTTGTGTGAACAATAGACAGTCCTTTGAGTGCTGTATGATTGGCTGAAGGAGGAGGTTGGATGGTTGCAGTGCAGTAAGAAACTGATAAACTGAGACTGACATGCTGAAATACTTCATAAATCTTGCGTGTTGAAGTAAGAATCATCTCAAACTTCTCTTCACTGCTCTGGTTTTATTTATGGATACCTAATGGCTCCTGCCCCAGGCGTTGTCTCTCTCTGTGTGGTTGAACGAGCAGGCGCTCAGAGAGCGGCGTGGATGGGATGCTCCACTCGTCGCCTCTTTAGAGTGCGAGCTCATTGTCTGCCGTCACGTGTGTGTGCGTGTATCGTGTGTGCTTGTGTTTGCTTTTGGCTTAATCAGCAGTGCTGAGTTCAGAAATTCCAGTTCATCAGAGAGCGAGAGAGCGAGAGAGTCAGCGGGGGGTGAGCAAGTAGGACAGAAGATGGAGCTTCAGCAGGGATGGAGTGATTTTATGAGACAATCAGGAGGAAAAGGGAGAGGAGGGGATTCAGGGCAGTGGGAAGTAAAGTGGAGTTTGGACCATGACTCTGTGTCAATGGGACTGAGTTATAGTCAAAAACTGATACTGGTGCCAATATGAGTGCTTTTAAAGTGAGCTCAGTGCCATGCTTAACTTTAAATTATTACTGATGGAGGTCAAATACAGTTTTCATGTTTCAGTGGTTTAAACTAGGGCTGGGAAATATTTCAGTGAAATCAATTTATTCAATTTTCTTGTTGCAGATGATGGATGACACGGTAGCACAGCAGGTAGTGCACATGCCTCATAGCAAGAAGTTTGATCCCAGTGTCAGTCAGGGCCTTTCTGTGTGGAGTTTGCATTACGCACGAGTGTCACTGCACTATTTATATGCTCCTTCAGTAATTAGACTGATTGTTACACACCTTGTCACAACTAATACCAATCAGTCAGTGCTATCCACAGCTCTTTATCTTTTGAAAGTGGAAGTATGATGAATGATTGTTGCATACAATGGTAGACCTAATGGCTCACTAAGGCCCTGTTTACACAACAACATTGTCCCCAGAAATGGAAAGGTTTCTCCTTTGCCTTTTCAAAAGCCTCCACGTCCACACAGGGATGCAAGAACAGCTGAAAATGCTGTAGCCTGCATGCCAGCCCAGTTGATGGTGATGGTATGTAGTGAAACAGCAGTGTTATAACACACGTACACTTTCCAGTGATGACAGACTTTTCACAAACAACAATGGCGAGTGGACTCACGAAGACGCAGGAGTTTCTTGTCTGGATGACAAATCTGTCTGGACATTTTTGTCTGGATAACAAACTGAGCACAGTAAGCAGCACACATGTTGCTCGATAGACAACCGAACCTGTTGTTGTTGTTCCTGGAATGCACGCAACATTTATCTGAAAGGGTGCTGCGCATGCGGTGACATCAGCGTTTCCAGAGAAAACACTGAATCCCGTCTACATGGAGACGGATACGAAAATGTTTTCAAAACTTTTCACTCTGGACCCTGGTTTCAAAAGTTTGTGGATTCGGGCACTCCAGGCACGGTTCTCGTGTAAACAGGAGGCGAAAAACATAATGAAAACTCCCCGTTTTTGGCCGTTTTCGTTGTCATGTAAACGGGGCCTAAAGGAACACATCTATCATCTGACACATCTATCCTGCTGATTTACTGGGATCAGAGGTCAGGGGAAAATGGCCGGAGTGGTTCCAGGTGACAGAGAGGCAACAGTAACTGAAGCTACAGCCCTCATGGGTTGGACAATCAATGTCTGGTCTGATGAGTCTCACTTACTGCTGCAACATTTAGATAGTAGAGTCAGAATTTGGTGTAAACAACATAAAAGCGTTGATCCATCCTGCCTTGTATCAACAGTTCAGGCTAATGGTGGTGGTGTTACGGCGTAGGGGATATCTTCTTGGTACACTTTGGGCCCTTAAGTACCAACTGAACATCATCTGATTGCCACAGTATTTTTGCTGACCATGTCCATCTCTTCATGACCACAGTGTACCCATCACTGATGGCTACTTCCAGCAGAAGAGCATCTTTGGCATCATGACCAGATTTTTGAGGAATGTTTCCAGCATCTTGCTCAGTATATGCCACAAAGAAGAAAAGTTTAAGTCAGCTTGTTAAGTTGAAACTTTGGTACGTTGTTCAGATGTTTGAAAATCAGTGATGGAGCATCGTTAGATCAATACATATTAATCAATCAGTCCTTTTTTGTAAACACCTATTCATTAAATTGTCTTAAGACACTCACAAAAAATGAAGGTCCGACCCAACCTTGATCCACCCTGAGCCCAGCATAAATCAACACTCTGCAGAGTCACAGCGCAGGAAAAACTTCCTTCATCCAACACTTTTTCATCAGGGCAGATATCCTCCCCTATCCCATGAGCCTGTGTGTTTAGTCTGTCCAGTCTTAGCATGCTAACAGACCGAGCGATTGTGATCATGCTACCATTCCACCTGCTAACCATCAGCATGTTAACATTGGCAGAGCGTGCATGTTGACATTAGCATTAATCTGAAAGCACTGCTGTGCTGGAGTCCAGCCTCACAGAGCTGCTAGCGTGGCTGCAGACTCTCAGCCTTGTTTTTACTCCCATTGAGCACATTCACTGCAGACAGGTTGACCCTTCCGTTCCCAGCGGGGAAGCCACGGGCTCTGTGGTATGCACCAATTACAGTGTTTTTCCCTCTTCCTCTGCAGCACCCTTGACCTGTGAGTGTAGCTGTAGCCAAGTGGATGACTCAAGGTGACTTGTTTCAGTGCACTGGCTCTGAGAAAGGCCTCCAGTGTTGGAGGGTGTCTTTAATGAAGATGAATTATTGTTTAAAGTGGCTGCAAAGTTCAGGCACTAAGTGACTCCATTTCTAAAAGCACTGTGTCTCTATTACTGATGATTTAGAAAAAACAAAACAAGTGCAGCTCTGCTAAATAACAAGACACTGAGCAGGTCTTCTGAGCATGCCATCAAGAACATTCAAACAAAGCTCCCGTCCTCAGAAACTGGACCCTTCTCTGCATTAAGCACCATCGTTATCATGTTAGGGCTGGGTGATATGGACCAAAAATCATTACTTGATATTTCAACTAAATGGTAAAACACAATATTTAGTTATTTATAATATTTTTTTGTATTTAAAGAAATCACAAATGCTTGTCAAAATGTAGTTTTTTGAAATAATTCTAATAAAGATGATAAGGCATTGATAGCTGTTTGATAGCAAAGCAGCAAAGTATAAAGCTGGTCCCTCTTTTATTTTATTTATTTTTATTTAACCTTTATTTAACCAGATAATTCCCATTGAGATCAGGATCTCATTTACAAGGGCACTCCAGAAAGCTGGAGTGCCTTGAGAAAACCCACACAAGCACGGGGAGAACATGCAAACTCACAGAAAGGCCCAGACCAGCAACCCTCTTGTTGTGAGGCACGTGCCTGCTGCGCCACCATGCTGCTCTTACACTAGAATAAAGCATTCATAAATCTTCTGTTGAACCAACCAAAATAAAGATACTGACATGTATATATCATGTTTCGATATTTAGAAAGAAATGGTTTTATGATTTTTGCTCCATATCTTGTAGCTCTATTGTAACGAGTGTAGCTCTGCCAAACGGGGTCATTTAGCATGATAACTGAGCATGTTGTTAAGATTTTA
Organism: Cetoscarus ocellatus; assembly: GCA_037902135.1. Classification (NCBI taxonomy): domain Eukaryota; kingdom Metazoa; phylum Chordata; class Actinopteri; order Labriformes; family Labridae; genus Cetoscarus; species Cetoscarus ocellatus. Next base: position 1,671,607 of record JBAMNC010000494.1, read on the forward strand.
GCAAACAAACTTCTTACACACTCTGAAACAGGACACTTCTCAGCAGCAGCCGTCCTCTCCTTTGTCACCAACCCCCCCTTCAGCTCTTTCTTCTCCTCTCCTGCTCAAACTTTCCCCCTCCTTCACTTTTATTCTGTTTTTCTCATTAGTCAGACGGATAAATATTGTTGGGCTCAGAGTCTCTGTTATGATATCTTTATCGTGTGTGTACATGTAGAAGATGGAGACGTAAACACGGCCTTTTATCATCCCCTGAATGCAGCGTTAGCCGGGCAGCCGGGCAAATTTTGGAGGTTTATTTGACAATGGTGATTTGTTATTGTGGAGAACATCGAGCTTCCCCACGATGAGTGCACTCTCATTCAGAGTGAGGCTTCCTCTCATTTGCTCCATTTTCCTCCTGCCTCTTTGGTCGTTACTTTTTTCTCTCTGATCTCCTCCCAACAGCACACCCCATCCTCTTCCCCATGTTTACCTTTCCTACAAGAAATCTCTTTAACCAGACTTCTCTTTTTTCACTTCATGACACGGCTCCTCGCTCTCTGACGGTGTGAGAGTGTTTCTTTAGCCCTTTCTCTCTCCCTCCCTCTCTGTTTCACTCAGTCCTTACATAAACACAGGCAGGGACTTCAGTCCTCATGTCTACGATATGTTTTTACAGCTTTACCAAGAAAGGTGTGTTCATGGACGTGTGGCCAGCAGGGTGGATGGTTTGGTGTCATAGTGATAAAGAGAGATGTCACATTGACGTGTGTGTGTTCTGTTTCAGATGATAAGCCCGTCCAGGAGGAGGACTGGGTGGTGTGCCAGCATCCGGAGTGTCCTGACCGTCGGAGGGCCTCAAAGGTAAGATTCTGACACCTGCACGCTAACTCCAGGAAGACCTGTGGGAGGTCTGATTTCAACGCAAACCACAATTTATGTGTTGTAGTTGAATGGTCGGCTTTCAACTCACAAGGATCATTGCCCAAAAGCAGGGATGGGCAACTTCTGTTACTGTGAGGGCCACGTTGATCTTATTCTCAGTTTGAGAGGGTCAACACGTTAAAAATCAAAGGAAACTATCAATAAGGTAATAAAACTTACTTGTAATGTAACAAAACAATAAAGATCTGATTCTTCGATTTAATATTAATATTTCCAAACTTCAATCAAACAGTAAAGCTTAATTCAATAACCAAAACTCAGAAAATTAGCCAATTAAAGGTATTTTTTTCAGTGCAAATAAACAAGTGTATGCAATGTTTTTGGAATGAAGTTATTAATTTCTCCTTTACTTTACTAGTAAATCCTGTTGAATATAAAAATGTCTTTACAAAAGTAGCCAGACTAATGTCGCAGTCATAAAACTCTGGTTATTGGTGGATATTTGGAATCATTTCGTTCACTTTTTGGACACTTTTTTAAAACATTTATTAAAGACCTTTACAGAAATATGCTCCCGTTTTCATGTTATAATGCATTTTCCAATGAATATGGTGTCACAGAGGCAAAACTGATAAAATACTTCATCTTAAAGTTTGCAACTTCTGGAAATTTGACTGGCGGGCCACATTGAGTGAAGAAGAGGGCCACAAGTTGCCCACCCCTGCTATTAGGTCACCCTGTCCTTACGTAGTAAACGACATTAGTGCATTTTCAACAGAATTTTTTCTCCACGTAACTGTACCAAAACATGCTGGTCTGCACTCACACTGCTCTAGGAGCAACTGGACCCAAATACATTATCACACAATGAAACAGACACATCTTCAAGAAGCCTGGACTGACAGCCAGCACAACAGAGATTGACTAAGAGAACATGACTACAGTTTTCAGGTGACTTGGCACTAGACGATTTTGTCATATTAGCTGATTTAAAAATAGGAGGCCACAGACAAAAGGCCATTTTTAACAAACTTTTATCATATTTCTCTTAACACAGACAAAAACTTACAAGAACTTGTGATCAGGCCAGCAGGCAGTCCTGACATGTGTTTTCTTTAGCAAAAACAATAAAGGATTGTGGGTGAAATCAAGGCTGAAGAGATAGTATAGTTGTGTTTATGTTTGTAGCTGTAAATGCACGTAACAGCTGGTTGATGACAAGTCTTCATCTGCTTGCTTGCATTTGCTTTTATGGGTTGTTTGTCATAAGAATCTGATGTGGAATAGTAAATATTAAAAATCACTGAAATAAAGGGTTTAGTACTCGGGAGGCTCCATCTTTAAAGGGAGAATTTGCATAGTTGACACATCCGTAATGGATTATTTGGACAAATAGTAGATTACAACAAGTTTGGACACAATCCCTGCCCAACCCTTTATTTTTTTTAAAGGGGTAAATGGATTGAAAATATGGATTAAAACCAACCATTGTGTGCCAGCCTTTTGGATTTGTGGCTAATTTGGAGCCATTTCACCCCAAAATGGTCCCGAGTCGCATCTGCCATTAAAACCAAGCACATCCATAACTCTAACATTAACAGGCTCACTGAACAGCAAGAACGTGGCAACTTGTCTGGTGGGTTTTTGCATTTACCGCCACCCTAGAAGGTTGTCAGAAAGTTGATTTTTTTGAACTTGTGTCTGCCCTTCAAAATAAAACTACAGAACCCTTGCAGGTTGTCTTAGCGTCACATAAAGACAAAAAACTGGAATTAAGTAATGGAAATACATTAAAATCTTCCCCAAAATGCTTTTTAAAGGCCACTATAGTCATGATTTTTTTATTTGTCCAGAAAGTTCCTCCACTGGTTGCTTGGCTACCTGCAGTGACATTGAAAGGACATTACAAGAAAGCCCAACCCTGTCCACAAAAGAGTCTCGTATAAAACCCCCGTAACACCAAGAATTGCCTTTTTTACACTTTTCTTTTTGTGCAACTTTTTACAAACCCAATAAAAAGTGTTAATAAGTGCGCTTTAGGGTTGTTGGCAGGTGTATTTTTTCTGTTCTGCCTTCAAACAGAGCTCGGGGTCAAGTGTTAGTGTTCGTTCCCATTGTTTATCCTTTGAAAGACGGGCTAACTGCTGGCTGTATGCTGAAACTTAAAAGGCATGAAATTGATCAGTATTCACCATCGATGAGCCTTTATTCAAAGGCCTGTTTGTTAAAGCAGATGGACTTGTTAACTGATTTATTTGTTAAATTTCGTGATCATGGTGGCGCATATTGTTCAACATAGAAGACCTTAATGGGACCATTGGTGACACTCAATGTTTTTTTCATTGTTGGGGCATTTTTTTTTTTTTTTTTAAGATTATTTTTTGGGCATTTTGTGCCTTTATTGATAAGAGAGAGAGATAGTGGATAGGCTTGTGAAGTGGGGAGGACACTCTGCTAATAGGCAACAGGCTGGATTTGAACCTGGGCCACATGGGTCGTGCCTGGTTGCTTTTTATCCACCAAACCAGGCACCCATTGTTGGGGCAATTAACCGAACCAGACTTGACCCACGCTGTGTGGCAAGCTGTGTCCTTTTGTTTCAGAAAATGTCTCGTTTCTGTCCTAATTAGAAAAGCAAACATTGCAGTGAACTAGTTAACAATCCATCACTTCGCCACGTGACTTTACTGTTTATTTCCTGTTTCCTACCAACAAGCTTCGCTGGCACCTCATTACCTCGACCACAATGATCTCCCAGTCTTAACCACGTGGTAGTTACTGTCACCATGATGATACACGTCTCCTGAACTTAACCAAACCATCAACTTTCCCAAACCGTAGCCGAATCACTTCTAGGCCAAGACCAAAGCTCGGTCCCAAATATTTTGCCTGCAGCAGTGATTTGCAGCGGCTTCTGAGTCAGTGTAAGACGATATCTCTGATAGAGACGTCAAGCCAAAAACAGTAACATGTGTCACTGTGAGAGTGATTGTGTTCATTTCTGTAATTTGCAGGACTTTTCTTAAAAAGAATTAAACCCTCAAGCAACCAGATCTCTGAAAAATAGGGTCTGAAAATTAAATGAATGATGCACACACCCTGTCCCACCCTGGAGTCTTTTGAAGGTCCAATATTTCATTTAATGACACAGTAGGTAAAGTATAGATTAATTTATCATGGTATTTTTAAACAGAATGGTAACACACAATGTACTTTACTATTACAAACTATTTGGTCCTGTAGCCCAGTGGTTATGTCTGTCTCAGTTGATTTTTCTACAAATATGAATGCTCTGAACCAAAGAAAAAAATAAAAAATAAAAAATAATAATAATAATAATATATATATATATATATATATATATATATATATATATATATATATATATATATATATATATATATATATATATAATTCACCATTTAGACTAAACCTTTTTTTACACTATCATATAAAAATAAGCTTACCACTAGTCCTGGGCAATAATTGATTTAATTGATTAATTAGATTTAAAAAATAGAAAAATCAATTTTTTTCCATCACTTAACTCCACACAGGGCTCCCTAATTTACACCCTCCCCACAAATATTCACCAGCAGCTTGAATGCTGTAGCTAGAGCTGGGAAATTAATATAATTAAAAGGTTACTGTGCCACAGGACATGTTGCACTTTTTTGTCTTTCTTGCACATACCATTATTTTAATTAGGATAAGATAAAAGAAAATGTATTTATCCCTTATTGGGCAAAAGTTGGTTGTTACAGTAGCAGCTCAAAAATAATAACAGATAATAAATCAAGCACTTATACTAAATTTAACAAAACATAATAATTATAAAAGATAAAAATCAAAATACAGATGGAACAATGTAATATTTGCCTCATTTAAAAAAAGATAAAAACTTTTGGAAACATGCACAGTGATGAGCATGTGGATATTATAAAATGTAATTTGTATATCATCACATACTTTTTTCAGTTGTTTCCTTCATTTTTAAAATTACATTGTAAAAAGTGGTGCAGGATAGAAAATGAGAAAGTAATCGTTTCAATCTCAATCTTGGATATTTATTAAAAATAATTATGATTATGTTTTTTTTCCATAATCAAGCCATTTAGTGCTACTGTTACACTTCCATTCACTTTAGTTACAGTATGTGACATTTTTTTTTATCAAATTAAAGCAAAATTTGCTTCTGTAATTTTGATTTTTTTTGTTGTTGTTGTTTTTTTTTTTGTAGGAAAATTTGAGATTGTGTTTTTAGGCTGTATCACCCAGCCTGGCTTATCATGCTGACTTCTTTTTGTTTTTAGTTTTTTTATTCCCACTTTATTTATGGAACATTTCAGACATTTTAGACAGACGGTGTGATATACAACATAAGGTATAAAAATATAGAATAAACATCAGTTGTCACATCTGAATGTCAACTCCCTCCACTACCCACCACCCACTACAAGGCCATTCAACTAGAAAAAAATAGATAGAAGAAAAAAATTAAATAAATAATATTAAATACAATTAACAACCAAAAATAAATAAGTACCGCACATATCAATCCTTCAACTCCGAGGGGAGATCTGGAAAATATATATAGTTCAAAAAAGGGGCTTTATTTTGTTTTTTTAAATTATTTTTTTTGACATTTTTTCCAAACCCATCGTGAATCCACCATGAGTACAGCACTTTGCCATAACTGGTGGTAGTACCATGTGACTGACATCCTGTGATGTAACTTTTGTGCCTGAAGACTGCAGTTGCAATGTTATTACCATCTACTGTTTAGCCCTGCCCTGTATACATTTTTAAACAAACATAACACTGCTGTATCTGGTGTAAGAAAATATCGTCACATCTTAAAATCCAGATTTGTTTCCCCTCCCTGTGGTGAAGTTTTGTCCCGGGCCTCCTTCTCTCTTTTAGGTGTTAAAAGGGGGCGTGCGTGTCGGGCCACCAGACTGTGAAATGAATTATTCCTTTGCAGCCACTGGTGTCTCAAAACAGGAGTCTGGCCGGACAGCTCAGGGACAGCGACAAAGTGTCTAGTCCGTCTGTCTGTCTGTGTTTTGGTCTGTCAGCTCCCTCGTGCTAACAGAGCCGAGCTGCAGATGGATTTTCCCCATTGAACCAAGATGTCGTCCCCTGCTGTCCTCTGCAGAAACAATAGAAGAAGACCGCTGGAAGAAGATGGTGAAATCAAACAGCACGTGGAGTGAGGGAGAGGAGGTTATATATAGTTTTTCTCCATGGCAACAGAGAATAATAAAGTGGGGGAAGAAGGGAGAGCCAAAGAGCTTAACCTGAACTATCCTCACTCCGCTCATCACATTATTGGATCGACAAAACTCACTTCTGCGGCCCCTCGTCCATGAATATCTCTGCTCCAGTTTTTATGAGTGTGTGTCAGCAGAGATGTGAATGAGCCAGGGACGGGACATTTATCAAGTTTTTATTATATGTAGATGTATTTGGGCTGTTACAGAGGTTAAGGCGATGTTGTTTTAATAGGAAGTTTGCATTGGAATAAATGCTGTCCTGCCACTTTATTAGGTACACCTTGCTAGTGTTCTGGTTGGACCCCCTTTCACCTTCAGGACTGCCTTCATTCTTCGTGGCACAGATTCAACAAGGTTTTTGATCCATATTAACACGATAGCGTCACACAGTTAATGCAGGTTTGGCAGCTTCACATCCATGATGTAAAGCTTTTGTTCCACCACATTTCACAGGTGCTCAATTGGATTAAGATCTCTGGTGACTGTGGAGGCCGCTGGAGTACAGGGAACTCATTGTCATGTTCAAGAAACCAGTTTGAGATCATTTGAGCTTTGTAGCATGTCACATTATCCTGCTGGAAGTATGCATCAGAAGATGGGTACACTGGAATCATAAAAGGAAAGGAAATGGGGTGCTGGTTTGGCGGAGTGGAAAAGCAACCAGGCACGACCCAAACACCGTAATTTCTCGTTTATAACACACATTTTTTTGCTCTTAAATAAGGTCTAACTTTCAGGTGCATATTATACACAAGCACAAGCAAAATGTGTAAAATATTTCGTCTCCCAACATCGCGATCGCAACACGTCTGATACAAAAAGTCAAAATATGCTCTCTTCTTGCAAAAAATGACCGCCAAACTTGCGTAATTCTTATTAAACTGACTGTTAAACTGTAATCCAATATTTTGGGTCTTTATTAGTTAACCTTTGTGTAATGATCATGTAATTCTCAAGTGTTATGGTACCACTCACATGTAAACACAGGGCGCTGTCATCTTGTGAGCAAGGGGACCAAAATAGCTGCGCTGTGATTGGTCGAAGACATCGGCATGTTGATAGCTGCTCTCTAATTGGTCGGTACACTACGACTGAGCATGCTCGGGCAGAAATCGAGTAACTGCGCATGTGTGAAGCTAAAGGTGTTCTCATCCGGTTGAGAGAGAAAATCGTGTATGGTATTTGTTGTGAAAATACTGAAATTTCATTAATTTTTGAGTTGTCTGAGAGAGTAAGGTTTGGGAAAAATGTGGGTGCGTGTTAAATTTGAATACAGCGTTTTTCCTGGAAAAAACATGAAAAAATAGGGTGCGTGTTATAAACGAGGGCGTGTTGTATTCGAGAAATTACGGTAGATACTAAAAGTAACACCCTCCAGGTGACACAAAAATCACATGAATCAAGCTTTGCCTTTATGTTATCAAAATATTTTCCAAAACTAAACAGACTCTCCCTCTTACAGTTAAAATGCATGATGCAATTTTGTCATAAAATGTTGACGATATAGTTCAAACTTTGGCACGCTTGTCTACATGAACACTGAAGGCTGAGCTATTTTCACAGTATATTAACATGGAGCTCTGTGATCAAAATATAATATTATATTTAAAGAACAAATACAAGCTTAAACATGTGCTTGTGCAAAACCTATAAAGCCTACTACCATGAAACTGTTTTTATATTTTCAAACATTGCAACAACTTATGATTTGAGTAAAAGTAAGTTGAGAAAAAGCATAATTCGAATTAATCAATTTAATCGATATATTGCCCAGCCCTAGGTGTACCTAATGGAGCTGCTAGTTTGTTTATGTCCTTACTGTAACCCCAATCTGGTCAGAAAGTAAAGAAACAGTAAAGTCCAGACTCTCTAGATACAGCCCTGATGAATTAAAACACTAACTCCTGATGGTTCTGCGGCTATAAACATCACATTACTGCTCAGCATGGTGACTGCACTGCTTCACTCATTGCTTGTTGCGTAAGACTGACACATTGATCGCCTGTGACATGCTTCAAGCAGCAGGGGGCAATGTCACAGCAACCCTGACCTGCAGGCCCCTCTCTGTAACTCACTCCTTCTGCACTCACTTCACACGATGGAGGCACATTTTTGGAAGAACAAAAACATAAATTTGTCCCTTTATTGCAGCTTCGTTTAACTGCAGATTTGGCTCCATCAAAGAGTGGCCTCTTTGATATTCCTGCGGTTTGGCAGCGGCGCTCGCAGCCGACAGACAGAACGAGAGGGAGAGCATGAGGCTGGAGCTGCAGAGCATTTAGAGCGTTTTATTCACAGACAGGCGTGCTTTCGCTCTCCTCATGCCGTATATCAGCTCCTGGCGGGGCGCAGCACGAGTTCACCTGCACCATAATTTACTGAAGTCACACCAGGTGCCATCCTCTGTTCCCTCGGAGCTGTCACCACATTACACAACAGGGCTCAAAGAGGGGCTAAGGGGCTAACGCCACGGCTTTAATACCTGATACATGTGTGTGCTGCAGGGCTGTCTGGGCTGTTTTGGACACTTTGCTGTGGGTTACTCTGAGCCAGCGGGGTTTAAAATCAGCCGGCAGGTGTTCAACTGGAAGACAGGGTTCAGGTCTTGGCTGGGGTTTGGTGGGATTCGTTTCAGATCATGTTGGTTAAGGCTCTATGCTAGTCTGAGCTTGCTTCCTGGATCCAGACTCCCACATAGAAGGGTTTATTACTGCTGATCACTCCCCCCTCTCCCTCTCTCTCATCTCTCTCCCTCTCTCTCAGCTTTGACAAGACAGGACCAGACAAGATGACTCGTAAGGTGTGGGTCGCCGTGGAAACGGGGCCCTCCCTGCCCAAACAGCTGGAGGCAGAGGGATAATGTTGAGAGAGTCTCGGTTTGACAGAGAGAGAGGGGATGAGGGAGAGTTTCAGTCTGCTGGAAAAGACGTTTTGGACTATCACTTTCATTTTAGTTCAAAACAAGTTCCCAAATATTACAAGGGATGTAAATCAGAACCAGTTCCAGTTGAGAATTGAAGCAACTAGCTCAAGTCCATGTGCTCGACGATTCCCGTACCAATTCTTTTTACCATGGAAACAACAACTTTGCAGCATACCAGCCATCCATTATCTACCCCAGAGGTCACTAACCACTGGGCAGGAAACCCGTACTGGGTCTTAGAGAGAAAAAATAATGAATTTAATCACTGTTTGTAGAAAAATGGAGGCTGAACAGTGTTTTGTTTTGAAAGGATGAGTGGATCCTTGCATATCCAGGTGTCCGCCCCTGTAGCTTTAAGCTGACACACTAGATGGACCATTCAATATATTTCACTAGTCAGTACTGGAAAGAGCCCTTAGAAAGTCTTTTGAAATGGGCAGAACCTTTCAGAAGCAAATCTGGCATGTGATTGGACGGTGGTTCCATCATTCACATTCATTACAGGCCAATCAGATAATGTAGTAGGCATGTGCTGGTGTTGTGGTGTAAAGGACAGAACGTGAGTCACTTAATTAAACAAACTCTCGACTGATAAGTTTGTAGTTTTGTCGTTTGTTTTTCATTTAATAAAGATCTGATAAAACTGATACTTATGCTGCGTTCTGTTTACATCAGAACTGGGAAGAGGGGAGTGTTAATGACTTCATATCTGAGTTATTACCGTTCCAGTTGCAAAGTCAGAAAAAACTTGCTGATCTACCAGGCTATTGTTAGCTGTTGTTAGCACGCCCTGCGTTGTAGTTCCCACAAACCACATGAAGAATGTAAATAACACTATAGCAGCATTTCCATGTATAAACATCAAACAATACTACATACAGCTTATTTAGTGCCACAAAAAGTATTCAGAAGTGCTAATAAACAGAATATTACAGGAGCTTAATAACTGTTTACACCCGGGGCAGCCATCTTCGATTGTCAACTCAGGGGTGGTAAGGATCCGCCAACTTCCCAATAGAAAATTCCGACCTCAAGGGGCGTTCCAGTTGAAATTTCCCACTCAGAACTCCGAAATCCCCGACTTCCCAGTACAACTGGAATGCAGTATTAAGCTGTTAGCATCTATGCTAACCTTTGAGCAAACTGTCACTTCCTGCTGTGGTCTCTCTCGTAGCTCCCACCTCTTCCTGCTTTGGTTGGAGCTTGGCAAGATGGATCTTCCTTATGACAGACCTGGTATTAGGCTGATCCAGCTGCACAGCAAGGTCATATGATCCGGTCTTGCCTCTGTAAGGAGAAAACACACATGGAAGCTAGGCTTTACAGTCACCACTGTAGGTGGTGCTAGCACTGGTTTGAACCCACTTTTGCCTTCAGTCTCCTTAGGTTATCGTGGCATAGACTGAACAAGATTCTGGAAACGTTCTTCTGAGATTTTGGTCCATATTGACATAACATCATGCAGTTGCTGCAGATTTGTCAGCTTGACCATCATGATGTGAATCTCCTTTATCACCTTGTGTTCTCTTTTTTACTACCTTGAGCCCTGATCACCAGTATGCCTTTTTGTCAAAGTAATATCAAAAACCCTTAAAGGAATTTTCTTCAAGCTTCGCATGAATGTCCACTTTGACTCAAGGGCAACAATATTTGAATTTGGAGGTCAAAGGTCAAAGAACAAGGACACGGCCTGGCGTTCGTACCTTATTGTTTAAGCAATATTTCTAGAATGCTGCAAGTTTTTTCTAATCTTCAATCTTTTTTCGATCTTTCCAAAAATGCCTATTTTGACTTAAGAACAACTTCAATGAATATTAAAAGATGTTTCTGATAAATGTGATATGCGTACTTATAATTAGGTATTGAAACTATTGTGAGACACTCAACCATCTGCGTTTTCTGTCTCAGTTTTGTCTTGGTATTTTTGTTAGAACTTGTCTCACATTTCAGAGGAAACCTGGCCTGTCAGTGTCATGCCGTCACTCGCACTCTCATCCTCACCCACATTGTGTTTTTGTTTGGCACCCGTTCGCACTTTTCTCTCCTCTGTCCCTATTCAGTCACACCATGAGTAATCCTCTGGCTTTTGTAATCTGGGAAGTAATATTGTATTAGTCAGACAGGCACACACGCACCCCTTTGATATACCGCACACAGGATCCCAATAACAAGTGTTTGAATCATTCACGCCGTACCTGTGAAGCGTCTTTAAGGTTTGTGCCACCATGTTTTTGAGCTTTTATTTTGCTTATGTGCTTCTGATAGCCTGGGCCAGTGGCATTTTGTGAACATAAGTGCTCTCTGAGGTTTTCTTAAACTTTGCACAAATGTCCACTTTGTCTGAAGAATGAACTGATTTGATTATTTAGGTCAAAGGCATTCAGTGTCATGTTTATCTCTTGCTTGTGAATGCGATAGCTCAAGAATGCTTAGAGTATTTCCCCTAAATTTGGCAAAAATGTCCACTCTGAGTCAAGGATAAACTGAATACTTCTTCAACATCAGAGGTCAAGGAATCTTTTTCAGGTGCTTCTGTTGCATGTAGATCCAATATTCCAAGAATACTTTGAAGGATTTACTTAAAACTTTTTGCAAATGATACAACGATAAAGTGATTGAATTTCTCAGGGATTAGGTCAAAGCTCAATAGTACCAGAGCCTCATGTTGATCGTTTCTGTGTTTTTCACTCTGATTTAAAGACTGGATTGATTTTAGGGTCAACAGTCAAGGTACTGGGGCCTCGTGTTGATACTTTGTGTGAGAATGCAACATCTCAGACACTTCAGAGATTTTCTTCAGACTTTGTAAATATATCCTCTCTTATTTAAAGATGAACTGTCCAAGTTTTGGAGGTCGAGGTCACAGGATCTCATATTCACCCCTTGTGTGTGAATATTTCTCAATAATGCTGTAAAACATTTGTTAAATATTCACACAAATGTCTCAAGGGTGGACTAACCTAAAGTTGGAGGTTATAGGTCAAAGGCAAGGTAATGTCTCCTTTGACTCACAAATTGTCTGATTATATGTGGCAGTCAAAGGTCAGGGTTCAGGTGCCTAATGTTGATTCATTTTGTTTGAAAGCAACATCTCCATAATCCTTTGAGGGTTTGTTTTAATCAGTTTACAGATTTTCACTCTGCCTCCAAGATGAATTTATTAAATATTAGAGATTACACATCAAAGTCAGTGATCATTAGGGCCTCATGTTCATCCCGTTCTTATGAAAGCAACAGCTCAAGAAATCTTTGGCAGATTGTAGATACATTGTAGGTGAGTAAGATATTTCAAGAATGGTTTGATGCATTTATTTCCTCAGAAACTTTTTAAGGTCTTTTTTTCCTGCTAAAACGTCCACTCTGATATGAGGATAAACAGATTTTGAAGTTCAAGGTTGGCAGATTTGCTCATGAGGTTGATATCTCAAGAACAACCTCATTTTTAATGTGGAGGTCAAAGGTCAAGGTTACTTGGCCTCAAGCTCATTCCTTTTTGTTAAAATAACATCTAAAACCCTTAAAGGAATTTTCTTCAAGCTTCGCATGAATGTCCACTTTGACTCAAGGGCAACAATATTTGAATTTGGAGGTCAAAGGTCAAAGAACAAGGACACAGACCTGGTATTAGGCTGATCCAGCTGCACAGCAAGGTCATACGATCCGGTCTTGCCTCTGTAAGGAGAAAACACACATGAAAGCTAGGCTTTACAGTCACCACTGTAGGTGGTGCTAGCACTGGTTTGAACCCACTTTTGCCTTCAGTCTCCTTAGGTTATCGTGGCATAGACTGAACAAGATTCTGGAAACATTCTTCTGAGATTTTGGTCCATATTGACATAACATCACGCAGTTGCTGCAGATTTGTCGGCTGGACCATCATGATGTGAATCTCCTTTATCACCTTGTGTTCTCTTTTTTACTACCTTGAGCCCTGATCACCAGTATGCCTTTTTGTCAAAGTAATATCAAAAACCCTTAAAGGAATTTTCTTCAAGCTTCGCATGAATGTCCACTTTGACTCAAGGGCAACAATATTTGAATTTGGAGGTCAAAGGTCAAAGAACAAGGCTACTTGGCCTGGCGTTCGTACCTTATTGTTTAAGCAATATTTCTAGAATGCTGCAGGTTTTTTCTCAATCTTTCCAAAAAATGCCCATTTTGACTTAAGATCAACTTCACTGAATATTAATGTCATAGATCAAAGGTCAAGGTCACCAGGCCTCATATTCATCCCTTATTGTTCCCTAATGTTATATGTTAATTTCTTAGCCTTCACAAGTTTCCTTTAGGGTTTTCTTTTAATTTTGCACATGTATCCATTTTAGGATTGAATTATGATACTGTAGAGGTCATGGGTGAAGGTCACAGGGCTCTATATTCATCCCTTACTCTTGAATACAATATTTCAAGAACTCTTTGAAGGATTTTCCTCAAACTTTGCACAAATGTTGCTGTAACCCAAGGACGGACATATAAGATTTGGAGGTAAAACTCAATCCTTGTAAAGAAATAAAGAAACACGACCTGCCCTCCTCTTGATCCATCACTTTGCTTTCACCGTCCGGCGCTCGTACTCCTGGTGAAGGCCTCTGACTGCCAGACAGTAGTTCTTGTTTGAGGTTTCAGAATCCCTGGATCTTCTGCTTTAACCTCGCCTTGTGTTCTGTTAACCTGCTCGGCTGTAAATCTCACCTAACTGACACTGACAGGCGGCCGCTAAGGCCGCGAATGTAAACACGCTGATTGGGCCCGATGCCCACTTTCTGCATGTGTGAAAGGGTCAAAGGGTGCACGGCATTAGCTGCTATTTTTTGCTATTAGGTGCTGTCGGTGATGGATTAAGTTCTAGGTGTCATGCAGCGACACTAACACCCTTCCATCAGCCTGATTGTTGTCCATCTTTAAGCCTGCTGGGATTCACCGCTCCTGCAGGGAAGCAGACAGCCGCACAGTACGTATGGACTGTAGATTGATTTAAACCCAGCTGTGTGTATCCTCTCAGATTACTCCGTCCCTTCATTTGCTCTCCTGCTTTTGAGGAATATTCTGTAATGTTTAGAGGAGCTCCTGGCAGGGATAAGATCCTTACATTTTATGGTGTACTCCATGATTTATGCTCTGCTCTCCTTCTCTGTTTCCCTTTTCTCTCTCCGCTGGTCTCTCCGTCTACCTCCAACAGCCTGTTTTGTACTTGAGTGACTGCAGACTAAAGAGTCTTTAAATTGCTTCTTCTGGGAAAAATGTAGCAGGAAGTGAGCTCAGCTTTAACCGTAAAGTTCTTGGAAAGTTGAATTTATGAAGTAATGTAAGCCCACGCAGAGCTGTGATGACTCTGGAGTTGTTCGACATTAGTGGAGCTGAGGAGAAGTGGACTAATCAGTTTTTAACATGGAGCTGACTGAGTGTTAATTTGTTTATGAAGGTAGAATGACTCCTCCTGGTTTTTCCAGTGTTTCACTTCCAGCCACACTCACAGATTTGCTTACTCTTCTGTTAGAAGCTCTTGAGGAATGATTCTCTGCTGCATTGCTGACTTGGTTAAGTGATTGGTTAATCGATGTATCAATCCAGATCGATGGATCATTACACCCCTACTCTTTAGAGGCTGCAAATACATTATGTTAGCATAATGCTAATGGCAGCTAAAGGCAGAAACACAGTGAATTTGGTTGTGCAGAATGTAAGGAGCAGGTTAGGAGCACAACCATGGAAGAAAGGGGGGTGTAAAGTGTTTTTAAGTCTTAATATTGTCAAATGTTAAGGATGCTCTGGATTCGATTGACTCATCTTTTCTTGCATATAAACCTGTCAGTCTTGATTTCAGTGCCGTCATCATCATTTAGGCCCCAGATCTCATGTGATTGATGAATCTCTGTAACCCGTCTCATCAGTCTTGTAGTCCTGTAATTTTTTTATGTATCATTCAGCCTCATGACTAAGATTAATATGAGTTTACAGTATCGCTGTCAGCAGCCTCTTCTGTGGTTTCTTTAAATAAAATCTCTTCATGGGAAAAACCAAACTCATCATCAGTCTTACTTAGAGATAAGCTTCAGTGTTTTGTACCGCTGGCGTCACTCTTAAGCTGAAAACTTTTTTTTTATCATCAGTTTTATCCTGCAGAGATCATTAACGTCTGTGTGTACAGTAATTACCCAGATATGACATTCCCATGTTTCGCAGAGAAACATGGATCTCAGCCACTTTTACATGCTTCAACAGGCTGACAGCTCCGTCTTGTACAGACAGTCACAAACGCATCATCAGCTCTGAACCAATCACAGAGCGGGGTCTCCCTCAGCTGTACTTTTCCAGCTCTGTGGGACGTGATCACCCAGTCAGAGGAGCTGATGAATCTGAGACAGTGACTCAGTTAACGTCATAAGAGGTGACTGAATGAAGATACAAAACACATGTAGAGTCAGAAGTTTGTTTACTAATGAGGAAAATGTGTTGCCTCACTTCAATTTGGAGCATTTCACTGACACATGAACTGGATTTACCCAAAATACTTACGATAGATCTGTGCCAAAAGAAATCCTTGAGCAACACTTTGTAAAGGCAGAATCATTTTTTCTCCATCATGTAAACAGATCATTCTGTCACCAATCGAACAAGCTCAAGTACAGTTAGACTGCAGTACAGCTGCCTTTCCACCAAGAAGTCTGGTTCAGTTCAGCTCAGTACACATTTACAGGTGTTTCTGCAGACAAAAATGGAGAAAAGGTCCCCAAATACCTGACCCGTCCCACTTTTTTAGCTGCAAGTGGTTTTGTCTGGTTCAGTATGGTTTGGAGCAGTAAGCCCTGATCTTGCACTGCTAGCTGTACCTTCAGAGCGGGGATGTGGACCAGAGGGAGAGGGTCGTACCAACTATGTGTTTGCATGATATCACAGCAGCGTGACCCTGTAAACAAAGAGCAACAATGGAGTTGTTAAATATTTTTATTAGAGCAGTTGCAGGCATTGTACATTCACACACAATAAGTGTACAGCAAAATAGTGCTCTTCCTCTTTTTTAGTAAACAAAAGTGAAATAGACAGTAAACAATATGACTATTAATTGTAAACATCCTCCAAACTGAGAACCTGGATGTAGATTGAAGTGAAAACAAATAACTGAGATAAATCAAAACGCCTAAATCAATACAAGGATAAAATGAATAATGAAAATAATTATGGCAGGATAAGAGACATTGAGGAGGAAGACCTCCACCCTCCCACCCACCCATCCATCATCCATCCATCCTCCATCCATCCATCCATCCATCCATCCAACCGTCCCACTATAGTCAATTCATAGTACCTTGGAGTCAGGGATTGTAAGAGAGGTGACCAAATCTTTTTGTAATATGCAAGATTATCTAGAAGTGTGTATCTTTTCTGCTGTAGTTGGAGAGTATTTGTGAGTTCGCCAAGCCACATCTTTATATGTGGGAGTTCTTTCTTTTTCCAATGTGTGAGAAGCAACTTTTTGGCAGTGATAATGCTGTAGGAAAGAAAACATTGTTGGGGTTTGTTTAGTTTTGTGTTAACAAAGAGCAACAATAGAGGACCTCCAGCAGTCCAGTACTGTCATCAACAGGCAGCACACGACGTCAAATATGTGCAGTAGAAGTCAGTGTTCATAATATGATAGCGGACAATGTCCTTACTTCAGTGTTACATGTTAAAAAGCGAATCAACAGTATCGATTAAAGAGTAAGAGGAGCGCTGAAGCACACAGAAGTCAATATGAAGCAGCGTCACTTTGGGCATGACGATAACACTGGAGAAAGAAAGCTGCAGAGTTTCAGCTCTATATCTAACAGCAGTGCAAGAGACCCAGTGGTGATCGTTTTGGAGCAGATGTTCTAGAAAACTTTGATGCTGTTTAGTGAAAACAATACTCCTCTTACTCCTGTCCTGAGGATATTATCCAGATAAAGTCCGAGTAAAAAACTCAGCTGTTTGCATTCGCACATATGGCTCAGCCAGATAATTTCAGGTTTTTTTGGCAACCTGAATGGCGTTTTACTTTT
This sequence comes from Cetoscarus ocellatus, assembly GCA_037902135.1. Lineage (NCBI taxonomy): Eukaryota > Metazoa > Chordata > Actinopteri > Labriformes > Labridae > Cetoscarus > Cetoscarus ocellatus. The sequence continues at coordinate 1,688,694 of JBAMNC010000494.1, forward strand.
GTTTTTCAGTATTCTCAGACGGTGCTTCTATGAAACAGGCAGAGTCATCTTAGCGCTGTGTGAGTCAGCCATAATGATTAAGCAAGACAACAAAGGAGGAAACAGATCCACCAGTCACTGACTCTCTTTAAGGACTCTCTTTACGGGTTAGTGATACAGTTGTGGCCATTCAATATTTAGGATTTGTCACAAAACTACAAGAAGTAGGCGTGGGTATTTGAAAGAATCTGTTGATACAATACATATTGTGATACAAAGGTGACAACTGGGTATATCGCAAGACTATAATCAGGGCAATGTATCAAAAAATGTACTAAAAATATATATTCTTTAATTCTTGTTGCATCAAGAACCTACAGTATTGTAGGGCTGGGTATTTCTAGCAACCTCATGATACGATTATTATTAAATTCAGGTCCTCAAAGATGGTAGACCTAAGTTAAAAGTTGGAACATGTGCTTCATCATGTAGTTTGGCTTCTACTTTGAACCATTTGGCCATTGTTAACATTACCCAAAGTGTATTGACAACAACTGTTAAAACATTGAGGCTGTATCAATTCTGTAGAATCCGTATCAATACATGTATCCCCAAGTAGTATATGACGATATTTTGTCATGTCAATTTTTTTTAGCACAGGCCTACAGTATTGTTTGCATAAAAAGTACAATTTCTTAACAGTGTTTTTCAGTGTTGGGAAGTTACTTTTAAAAAGTAGTGTTTGCTTGTTACTCGTTAGTTCTTAAAACAGTGACTCGTTACTTTACTCAGTTACACTCTATGGAAAGTAACTTTTTACGTTACTTTTACGTTACTTTTACGTTACTTTTACGTTGCTCGACTTTGGACAGAACCCCATATCTGTTCCTAAATGTGAAGGCCTACATAAAGTTCTTCTATGGAGGACCTAACAGATATTTCTTTTGTGCTTTTTATTAAACAAAATCATGCCACTTACCGTGTGGAATGAGAGCTCATGTCCAGCGCCTCCAGATTTTTCCTCTGAAATAAGCAACCAGGTCGATAAAAACAAGCCCAAAACAAGCAACCTCCAGCTATTTCTTTTCTTAATGTGATAAATTACTTTTTAAAAAGAGAAATCTACAAAAAGTGTGTTTTAATTTTTGTCTACATTATATTTCAATTTCACAGTGCTAAGCATCTATTCAAAAAAACAAACGTCGCTTATAATAAGCGGACCTGGCAACTTTGGCTCTGGCGCATGCGCTATGTGCGTGAGTGTGTTTGGGGGCGGGTGCGATAACCAGGAAACGAGGAAGTGGAGAGGACAAACTGCCTACCGCAGCGTGTTTTGCTTTATTGTGGGGATCTGAGAGAAAATCAGGGGAATTCACACAGACAGAAAAGCCCCAAGAAGCAACTGCACGTTAAGAAACAAGCCCAAAAAAATGCAACCCACGGCCGAGATTTGCTCGCGACTTTAGAGAAAAACAGGCCCACAGATGCTTATAACAAGCGGACTTGCTCATGTCTAATGCGGTTGCTGGGCAGCTGAGAAGGCAGCATCGATGTCAGATTTGTCCGTGGGAAATGTCACGTTGCGCCGCATTAAAAAGGAACTACGTTTCATTACCACATTTTCAGTAGTAGTGCGTTACTTCACTTTTTACCCGAAAAAGTAGTTACGTTACTGTAATGCATTACTTTGTAAAACGTTACACGCAACACTGGTGTTATTCATATAAATGGTGGTCCTTGCAACATTAAAATAACTTTATTGTGTGTCCCACTGACTTGAATAATAGCAATAAATGTAACAGAAAAAGACGAGTCAAATGGCTGAATATCTTCTGGCTAGACTAAATTACTTAACAGTTGTCACAAGTAACTGAATGATAAAACACAAACCCAGCAGAGCGAAGACAGACAGAAAAGGGCAGCAATAATTGAAAGCTGTTTGTATTCTAAACCAAACCTACTGCAGTTCACATTAGCATTAAACCGTGGACATTGTACCGAATGGCTCAACAATTTATTTATGATTATTACATTCCTAGAAACTGAACAACTGTGTGATGATGACTTTAGTTTCTTAACTTTTCACAGTGCACTTGGAAAATGTATTAGTCATATATTTATTTGAAAAGAGAAGCTTTAAAATAACAGACTGAGGAGAATTGTGGGAAATGAACAGAAATTACACATACCATTATCCTGTAATCACGACTTGTGGTCACTGTGGCCGCTCTTCAACAAGTGTTACATAATCAGACTCTGAAGTCCATTCATCATTTATGTTAAACTTATTTTACTTTGTTGTACGGTTCCCTGCTGAGTTTAAAGATCAAAGTAGTGACCAGAAGTAATGATGCAACGCTGCTGAAATGTGGAAAAAGAGGAAGTGTGCTCCTGAGGGTTAGTGGAAAGAAACTCTGCCATAACATAACAGAGGCTCTCAGCCATAATAAACAGAGGACACTGACTTATGGTCGCCCATCCATACATCTATACAATGTCCTGTCAGGGAGGTAGTCCTGTTTGTAAGGGGGGGTTGCACTCATGACGCCAGTCCAACCCCCCAGGAGCATCCCACTCAGGATGCAGCATCAGAATAACAGGAAAAGGGTACCTGACCGAGGCTCCTATGGAAATGGCCTCGTATGGGCAGACCAATATAGCCGGGGTTCAAAGACTTAAGAGGAGGCCCCCCAGTGAAGAGACGGATAGAGAAAACAAACCCCCCCGCCACCATCATCTCAGTCTAAATCCCTCGCATGCGAAGAGTGTAGTCATGGCAAAGCCCCCTAATTGTTGGTTTGAGTGTTTGGAGAACATAAACAACGTCTGCTTAATGAAACGCTGTAAGAATAGAACAGCTTAGTTAGAGAGGCGATAATAAGGTTTGAAAATCTACAATTCAGAGCCTGTTATTACGGCACTCACTCTCTAAATCACCCAAACTAAAGCCAGCCACCAAACTGAGGAACTTCCAGCTATGGCGTCATGGCTGAAAAATTCATCTTTGATACTTTTTCCTGTTTTTTTCACACCAACATCGTCATCTGAGTATTTTATGTATGTGTTATAGACCTCCCTGCTCTGTTAAAATGCGTCTGAGTTTGTCAAAAAAATTTCAATACTTAAGTACGGTGTAATATCATGTGCTTTAAAATCATGCAATCCCTGTAATTTGGATGATTAGACAAAAAAAATTGAATAAGATATTTTTTCAGTGCTAGTCAAGCTGACACTTCGGTGTTGTTTTAAAGCCAAAACCACCAGATTCCTCAATTTTGTTATTAATAATTAATGACAGTCTGTCCCATAGTGGCTTCAGTAATAAGGGATCTGATCAGTGTGCATGCAGAGTCTGTGTGTCCCTGTGCTGCATGAAGTGCTGCTGCCACAAAGTTATGACAGGACAGACAAGGTAGATGCTTAGATGTGTAGGCAGATCTTCAGTGAGTGTTTTCCCACTTTCAGCAGAGCCTTATCTTCATGTTATCAGTGCTGGGCCCGAAAACAGGATGCATTAAGGCATAGCGGCTGTACCGCCATAGGTGAACAATGGTGTGAGAGTCACAGGCAGCTCGGCATGGTGAGCTTTCATTTTAGGTCATGAGTACAGGGTGATGTTGACTAAGGGTGCACTCAGACTAGGTCCAGTTGCCATGCTGTCCTTACTTTTTAGTTGAATCCTTTCACATCAAGATTGAGTGTTCTTGTGTGCCTCGACTGTCCTCCAGTTACACACATAGTGCAGAGTTGAATATATTTAAGAGTTGCACAATTCTGGAAACTTTCCATTAGAATAAACATTGAATAAACATGGCATATTCAATAATTGTCATAATTTACAAGATTGAATGTTGGCCCTGAGCAGGAATTATAAATCTAGTCAGGGAAAATATATTTTAGCATAATCTTGACTAAAACAACCAAATTACATGCAAGTATACTAGAATATCTTTGCTATTTTTGAATAGCATACACGTAGCACACTGTTTACTGCCGGGGTATTGAACCCTGGACTATTGAAGCCACACATTTGAGTCCATGGACAACATAAAGTGAAACTGAAATTGATTGTTCAGTAAAAAAAGAGATCTTGATCGTAAATCCATTGAAATGTTATGATTTTTGATTGTATTATTTGCATGAATGTCTGCATATGACAAGAAACGTTTATGTTTGGATACGATACAGGTTGTTTAATTTACTACCAGTTTCCTGTTAATTCCCATAAATTTCCATGGAAAGTTTCCAATTTGGAATATTTCAAAATTCCCAAGCTTAACTTCCCATGTAAGGTTTCTGGAAATTTACCGGATATGTTCCACCCTATTTACAGCTTGGTCCAGAGCACACGTGGAAGAGTGCACGAGCACAAGGTTAGCAGTGAATTTATCTCAGGTTGTACTTTTTCATTCAACACAGAGGTGACTGAGACAGAGAGCCTGAGTGTAGAGTCTGCACAGTCAAGCTTTGCTGGTGGAGATGTGAGGATCTGGTCATCCTTCAAAGTAAAACTCTGAAAGGTCCCAGTTATTCAATAAAGGGTCATAAACCGTGTGCTTCGCCCCGTACCCTCTGTTCCTCTTCCTCTCTGCTCCTCTTGGTACCTCCTGTCAGATTAACTTCCACGGGGCCTCGAGCATTCAGCCATTCTGCCCCCCATCTGTGAAATTCTCTTCCCCAAGCCATCCAGGACATTTAGTCTTTACATACTTTCAAACTCACTTCTTCAGAGTCGCTTACTCACTATAATTATGTTCTTTTGTGTTTTTAATTCAGGTAATATGTTGTGTTTTGACTGGATATTGTTGCCTCATACTATCACGTTTCATTTATAGCTGTTGTATTTGGAAGGTGACCTTGAGCATCTTGAAAGGTGCCCATAAATAAAATGTATTGTTTTGATTATTAGTATAAAATTGATTATTTTTGTCTCTCTACGGTTCGATAATAAATGATCTACGGCCTGGTATTGGTGTTTGGAAACTTCTGCATTAGAGGATCTATGTGTGTAGAAATACTGTGGGGTTTTGCCCTGTATTTCTCAACACTGAATATTACAGACATGGTTGATTCATAAAATAAAAACAAAAATGTCCTCAGTATCTGCAAGTATCGTGAATTATAAGCAGTCTACTGGCATGGCTCTATTACTGTAAGGACCAGCCTTGTTGTGCGTACATGCTTGTGCTTTTACATGAGCGTGTGTCCTGTGCTGAAGCCCATTATGTTCTCTGCACTTGACAATTCTTGGAAAGAAAAATGAGGAAATATCCAGTTTCTTCTCGTCTTCTCTGTGACTTCATTCATCCCATTACAAACTTCAAACAGACTATGTGAGTCAAAGAAGTTCTCCCTTGTATTGTTTTTTCAGGTGTCCCTATTGTTAAATTTTACACCACCATTATGTCAAAGATCAAACCCCTGGTACCGCGACAACCTTAACGCTCTCCTTGAAATGTGCCAGGATCCAAAGCTTATGGATATTTTGGGGTTAATGCCAAGGTCGGGCATCAAGGGAAGGTCACGCATGTTCACCTCCCCGTCTCTTTTCTCCAACAATGGCAATACCAGTGGAGCCTAATCCCTCAGGGTGATCACACTGCATTGCTCCTGTCCACTCCTTTAAAGCAGCCCCTTCTTATGAGGGCTGACAGCAGGGGGTGACTGGGCGGACATGGACTCGACAGGTCACCTTGTTTTGAAGACACGGGACAAGAAGAGGTGGAGTTTGAAGCATTAAAACCCTCCTGCTTCCAACCACAAGCCCCCCTTATAGCCTGAAGGGGGGTTGAATTGTTTTTGTGAGCTAGCTAATTGTGGGGGGATTTAAACGTGGTTCATCTTGGATTAACCTGAATGACAAAAGAACAGAGAGTAGTGGGCCGAGTGTTTGTGGTCAGAGCGGCAGACTGTAACAGGACATTAGGCCATGAATCATACTCAGATCTTACACCATACGCACTCTCACAACTCCCCCCCACACACACACACACACCATGCAAGGATTGCAGCATAATCTGATTTTTCATTAACACTTCATGTACGAATTTTTTCTCTATTAATCAACTTTTTATAACCCAGGAGTTGTGTCATCTGATTTCTATTTTTGGCCTCTCAAAAGTCCAAAACTAATACATTTGTACCGTGCTGTGATGACAGAGACAGTAAATCCTCACATTTGGAAACCTTGAATCACAGTTCAGTGTGTTAAAGGCGTAACCAGAGAAAAAGTCTTTATAAAGTTAGAAAATGTTGGACTGAAGGATGGCTGTGTGGTTGAGATGGTGGCTTTTACTGCTCTACTTCGTGAGCACAAGATCCCTCGTCTCCAATAATTTATCTGCAAAACTTCTCTTCTCTCAATATTCCCAGACACTTCTCCAATACAGCAAATTCTTAGCCAGTACATCTTAATACTTACATACTGAATCTGCAACAAACTTGTGTGTTTACATTGCACCAGGACCAGAAAAGCCAATCATGCACAGAGGGGTGATCACTTCATCCAGACCAGCGAGTTCAAATTATATTGGCTTTGTCCACTTGTTTTGTATTATGCTTAAAAGCATAACACAGCATAAATCTGTCATGTACACGGTGGATCAGTCCACTGTTAAGCCCAAACAAGTGTTGATGAAGGATCATTGATACATGCATTTTAGTCCTGCCCTATGATTACTAATATTGGCTAAAAATTAGTTTTTATAATGCTAATTTTATCTGCCTTTTAAAAAATGATAACCTACTGGAGAATATCATGTAGGATGCAGGACAGAATGGACAACTATCTCCTCAAATGGGGCCTGTTTTTGAGCTATATTAATAAGTCTGGTTGATTTTCAAGTGGAAAAAAAATATTCTGTACACTTTTGGAAATGATGCACTTACTCTGTGAACTATGTGTTCATTACTTCTGCCAAGTTGGTTATGTTTTTGCCAGTGTTTGTTCGTTTGTTTGCAAGATTACGCAAAAACTACTGGACAGATTTTGCTGAAATTTTCAGGAGATGTTGGTAATGGCCCAACTTAAAAATGATTCTGGTGATCCAGATAACTGCCATGAGCAAACAATTGTTTTGATCAATAAATGTCTAACTAATAATGATATCAACATGATTCTGAGTGCTAGGTGTGTGTTTTCAGGGTCAAGGAATCATATTATGATGGTAACTTTATCATGGAGCTATTGCTTATAGATGTAGCAGCAAAATGTGGAGGTTTGTGGTCTTTCTAGTTTGCAAAGCCATTACGAAGATGTGCTGACCCGTGTTATAGTTGGTGGTGGAGGTTGGGGAATAAGGGTAAGGTTGTATTTTGTGGAAAAAAATCAATAAAAATTGGATTCATGGGGTGCTGGTTTGGCAGAGTGGGAAGCAACCAGGCTCAACCCATATACATACTTTTATCGAATCCAGCCTGTGGCCAGTTTGCAGTGACCTCCCCTACTCTCTCACCCCTATTCACAAACCTATCCATTGTCTCTCTCTCCTGTCAATAAAGGCAAAATAATTGAAATCATAAAAAAAAAAGAAAAAGCCCAAACACAGAGGTTACCTTCAGTCAGACTTTATCCAGTGATGTCATCATTCATCAGTTTGTTTTCAGGGTCACAACAGATGACGCAGCTTTACTGTAACAAGAGCCTGAGTTTGTGCCCCCTTTGTCCACCATTGGTCAGCACTTTTAAAGGAGCCCAAGTGCTTCCCACCCCCCCTATTTAACCTCTGTTCACCTCGGGGTCAGAGTTTAAATCAGGCTCTAAATCTATAGCCTCAGAGTTCAGCACAGACACATGAAAGAGCGAGAGGGGAAAATGACGTTTGTTGTAAATCAGGTCGAGCTTCGACATCACAGAATCGTTGGTCGCATGGAAAAACTTCATTTCTCAGGAGAGCGGGGCTCAGTTTCTCTCTGAGTTTACATGAGTCAGCCGGGATGTGTGCGAGCATGTGGGGGTGTGATTGGGAGGATGGGCGGGGTCCATGATCCCTGTGTGTGTGTGTGTGTTGGTGTGTTGGTGTGTGTTCCCTGAAGACTGCTGTAGTAAACAGAGTGAGACGCTCAAGCTCCTTCACGTTCTGTCGACCCTCGCCGTCTGTCAGATTAAATCCGCCCGGTGCCTTTACCCTGAGGATTCAGATTATTTTAGGAACTTTACACCGACAAACACACACAGTCATCTGAAGGAAGTACAGAGCAAATTCTGCAGAAGTTGGGAAGTAAACTTTCACCACCTGCTATATATTGGACCTTGGAGATACTGATTGATTCTTCCACTGATGCTCAAAGAAGCTGCTTTAACCGGGAAGGGGAGTTCTTCTTCTATGGTAATTATACCTTAAAAACTGGCTTTTCTTTGGTTTATATGTGAGAACATGTAATATTCTAAACAGCAATGAATCTACTGCTTGACTGAAGTAATATTTTCATTTTAAAAAATCACCCCAGTTATTTTTGAGGTAAATCATCAAGCATTTTCTCGCTCCAGCCTTTTTAAAACAAGTTTTTTTCTGTAATTTCTTATTTGGAAAAGTGAATGAATTGTTTCAGTGGTTTTGGTCATTGGTTTGGACAAAAAAGGACACTGGAAGACTTTAGTTCAGCTCTCTAAAAAACAGATGTCTTTGATTAAAAGAAAAGAATAATGCGCCAGTAATGATTATAATGGGAAATTGCCGTAAGGGATTAAGATGGAATACAGGAGCATTTGAGAGGGAAAAAAGTTCCAACATATCAGCAATTATGGTTCGTTTTTGAGCTGGAAGTGAAATCTTGTTGGTGAGGTTTGTGAGCCAGTTTTGTGCTAATGTCTTCTTTAGGCTCACTCTCTCAATCTAATAACTTTATTCAATCTTTTATTAGATTCATTCTCATGAGCAACCAGTCCTTGTGAAATAATAATTGTTCATTTCAGCACATAGAGGTTATTTTTACCAATATAGTTCGGCCACAATTGTTGCCATTCATGTCAATGAGGCTTCTTGAGCTTTTAATCTGTATTAGGGCCATATCAGAATGATAGTATAACATTTAAGTCAAAATAAGCATAAGAGCAGAGGTTAATGGGACTGAATTTATTGTTTTTATTTCAATATTTGCTTTGTATATTCACTTATATTTATTTTAAGAAAACATAAACAAAATTAAACCAGTAAGTAAGTGTCATCTCAAGACACTTAACAATAGAACAGGCCACACGTATATGATATACACATATATACACATACATACATCCAAACCCAACATGAAACCATGAGCACAGCACTGGGCAAACCTACGGTGAGGTGCATCTACAGTAACAGATGTCAGAAAAAATCCTGTTCAGCAGTTGGAGATCTTGAGTAGATCCAGTCTCTTGTTGAACAGCCATCTACCAAAGCTGTGTTGGGGTTTGGGCGAAGGTAGTGACAGATCCATGGGCCAATCATCGATCTGTTCTCATCATATTTAACTCTGCTAAATACAAATTTATTAGGGGTTAGCCCCTTGAGATGCGGCATCTCGTTTTCAAGAGGGTCCTCATGTCTATGTGCTTGTAAAGGTCTTTAAGCTGGTTCTAATATCAACATTAACCACTATAATGATAATAAGGTAGAAAGGACTGGTTTTAAATAATGCAGCAGCATCGAGCTGAATTGCCATAAAATTTGGTTAAATTGATTTTAAAAATTAGATGTTATGTTAACAATTAGTCCAAATCATAATATAAGTCTAAAACTTAAATAAGCAAATTAAATGTAACTCAGTCCTCGTACTGGTATTGAAGTACCAGGGACAAACTGAGTATTTCACAGAGTGAGAAGCGAAACAAATTGATAACAATACAAACAACTTTATAACACTGTATGTTTCATACACCGGCTCTCATCTGACACTCTGTGTTCAAAAATGTGCACTTCTGGCTGTATCATTGTTCATTTTCATCTCTTTGCTTGGTTTCTCCCAGGCTTTCTTCTACATGGTTATACATGGAGGTTAACATGGAGAGATGCGTGATATTTCCAGCATCTGATATGATGTAACACCAGTATTTGGAATATAATTGGCTGATATGAATGACTGGTATATTAGCTGTAAATATCAGCAGTAATGTTTAAATCTGCTGATATTAATAACTATCTTTGTGAGCTTTATCTGGTGACATTGTTAGCATATTTACATCCAAGGTCCAGTCAAGCTACCATCATAGCTTAAACAGGCAAGTTAACAGAAGTGGCTGACTCTTCTTGTTCTGATGTACCTGCAGTGAACGTGCCTCACAGAGACAAAGGACTGTCTTTGTTTACATCGCACATGTTTCATTAGGGTGTCCCGATACAACTTTTTCACCTCCGATACAATACCGATATTGCAGCCTTGAGTATTGGCCGATACCGATATCGATCCGATACGATATCAGCAGAAATCATACATACTTTTATTACTTATTTTGTAGTATGGACTATAAGAAAAGGCTTGATCAAGTGAGATTACTCAAATAGAGAACAGTAGTCAGCAATAGTAGGTATGAGAAAAACTGATCCAATTGTTATTAACCAATGGGTTAAGTAAATTTTAACCTTAAACATAAGAATATACTACAATTAAATAAAATGAGTAAAAAATAAATTAGAAGACCCTGAAAAGTAACTTCGATAGATCTAATAAAAACAAAAACATACATTTTTAAATTGCAAAATAACCACTGTGTTTAACTGAAACATAAGCATATTCTACATATTGATATGATATTTGTTTTGTTGCTGATATCAGACCGATACCCGATATCAATATTGGATAGGGACACCCCTATGTTTCATGGACTTTTTTGGTGTATGACTTTGGCAGTGTTACAGCACCACATACAGGCCTGGAATATGCACTACAGCATTTTCAGTATTTTTGTGTGGACGGACAAGTTTCCTGGAAAAATGTTGTGTTTATGGACAACTTTTTGATCATTTTCATTGATACGTTTATTGGGAGTTTTGCATAGAAATTGCTGGAACAGCTACATTGACATCTCGGTGTAAATGTCTAAACAATAAACATAAACAAGCCTCTGTAACAAGTCAAATAACATCTCATCTGCAATATGAAATACAAGCCTGTACAATTTCTTTCACTTGAAGGTTTTAATTTTTTTTGCGACAAACACACAAGAAAGGAAAGAAAGGTGAACAGTTGTGTAAAACCTGATAGAAAAGAGGCAAGTTAAAGGAAAAAGCAGGAGGAAAGGAGGGAAGGAAACACTTTGATCATCTTCATCCTCGTGTGGACCGGGCCAAAGATTTTGCATATTGTTTTGAATCCTGTACAGCTATTGGATAATTCAACAAACAGACTGCATCCAAATATCCTCACCTTTACATTTCAACATCCTTTTTGAACACAGGTCTAGAGTGAGGCAGCACACATCTGCTCAGAACAGCACTTCTGCTCACATTTTTCCTTGTATGTCTGCATATTTCACATCTGCTTCTTATATCATCTGACCGGTGTACCCTCTGGCACCCGGCAGCGCTCTCCTCTTTCCATATTCTTTTGTAATTAGAAGTGGTTTCCAAATAATCAACTTCCATGTCGAACTCGGAGCGCTCAGTTCCAGTTTGACTCGGAGCACCGGGCTCCTCTCCTCTTTTTTTTTTTTTTTCCTCTCACTTCCTCCTTTTTTGGTCTTGTGTTCACCGCCCTCCTGTCTGTCTATTTCTCCCTCTCTCTCTCTTCTCCTGCCCTTGAGCTATGGATAGGGAGGCTGGTTGCGTCACAGTCCAGCCAGCATTGCCTGAGACGAGCAGTCAGTACACTTGACTTTGTTAGAGCAGAGAGAGCAGCTGCTGGTGAGTGCTGTCTTTTTTATGTGCTGGTATGGATCATCTTTGGCTGAATATCACGGAGGCCTGGCTGCGTTTAGGTCTAAGAGGATTTAGTGGCGTTTCTGTCCTTAAGAGGCCGCTTGAGTGGTTGTTTTTCCTCCCAGTGACAGTGGCATGTGTCATTAGGGTGTCATGTAAACATTTGTGCTGCAGGGCTTGGGGTTGCTTCAGATTAACAGCCTCTAAAACAATTAAAGAAAAGAAGGATCTGTTTTGCCTTTGCTGGAAAATTCCTTCAAGTTAAACAAATAAATAAAAACTTTATTCCTGTTTCCAGTGAATTTCTGTGGTTTTAATCAAGGCTTGGATTCAGTTTAAAAGAGACCGTATGCATTCATTTTAACTGAGTTTTTGAAGATGAGGAGGTGAAATTGTTCTTGAGAAATGCTTTGCTGCATGTTGAAACATACCTTTGAGTGGAATGTGGAGTTTACCTCACAGAAAATTGAGCTACAGTATTTCCCGTGAGCGTGTTTGTTTCTGAGTTTTTTGTTTTCTGGGGCAAACGCTCAAACCTGAAGTCACCCGTGTGTTGTGTCGGATGGACCTTTGGACGTCAACTTGATTATTTGCATAGTGGGTTGTGTATGGTAGTCAAGCCAGGACAAACAGATAAAGACTCATTATCAAATGTTATAAAGGTGATAAAGCTCCACCAGGGCAGTCATCCTCTGAAGATTTGATGAGTCTGGGTCATTGTACTTAATTCTAACTGATAAGAACCAGACGTATGTCCTAAACTTAAACACAGTTGTTCTAACTTCTGACAAAATTAAGGCTTGTTTAACTTTTAAAGTGTTGCACCATCCAAGATAGTTTCAGTGTACGCTCAATTTCACTTAGTGTTTCATTTTGAAAGGTGGGATAATTTGTAGTAACGATTATTCATTGACATCCATCCGTCAATTATCTACTTCAGGGATGCATACCCTGAGCCCCCCCAAGTAAATATCAGTTACATGTTTAACAAAAACACAAACATTAAGAAAAAAAAGTATAAATCTGCCATAAAGTATTTCACTAGGGTTCAACAATCACACCATACACAAAGACCAAGTGCATATAAAATACATTATAAAACATGTGTCTGCCTTTCAGGTACTTCCAACAATTATTTTAAGAAATAAAATCTTTAAATCCCTGTATTTTTGCAACAACTTTATATTTTCAAGTAGATTATGAAAACATCTGTAAACTCCACAATTACACCATACATGTAAACAAAATGCATCAAAGAAAAATAGTCAAAAATGTGTCCATTTCCAAGTAGTAGAAATTGTAAAAAAAATACATAATGATCTTTAATACTTGTTTTTTGGAAGATGCATGTAATTAATTAATTGCTTTTAATATCATTGTTAATGTCCAAAGACTGACATGGACTTGTGCATTTTAATTATTAAAAATGACTGGAATCATTTGTACATGATACTGTCCACTCTTTGCAGTAATGCCTTATACATGAAATATTTTAACTTATCATAATTTGTTTTTATTGTTTATTTGTTTTTAATTTTTTTTTCTCCATATATTTTATTAGCATTTTCACCATGTGTACATCAACCAGTAAATAACAGAAATATAAACACATAAAGCAGTACACTACCAGACTCCCACCCAAAATCCCTCCCACATACACCAAAACTGTCTTTGAAATAAAGCAAAATTGTTTTACAACAACTCAAAGAGTAGAGAGAAAAAAAAAGGATAAATAATTAATAAAAATTCATAATGCAACAATCAACTTAAAAGAGAGAAAAAAAACGAAAAACAAGAACATAAGAGTTCAGAGACAACCTTTTAAACAAAAACATACATATAAATTCATACAACACACTTGTGCTTACAAGAATCTGAGTAGAACAAATTTGTTATAAACTAACAACCATTGCTAAGCCAGGGACAAGTTCATGGAGGAATATAGATAAATGACAACTTCTGATTATTTCCAGTCTTACTTTGGCTACAGGCTCCCTGTTTTGTTTTGTTTTTCCCTTCAGTATGTCCGTTAGGGACGTGTTGGTAAATTTTCCAAGCATGTTGCTAAAGGGAGCCAAAGGTCTTGAAAAACGTAGCCTCTGTCATTCTTTTCTCAAGTCAATCTCTCTAAAGGTAGGAACTCAGACATCTGATCAAGAAACAACTTAAAAGTCGGGGGGAATTCATTTTCCAAAACAGAAGAATACACTTCTTGGCAAAATATGTTATGGTGATAAAGGCTCTTCTTACAAACATTAAGGTAGAGTGACCAGATATCAGTTTCAGGTGTTTATTTGCTGTGCTAGACTGATATAATGCTGACATCTAGCACACTTAAAGGTAATTTGGGGACGTTTATTTTTAAAGGGCTGTAAAAATGACCAGTTGGACCAACAGTGAACTGTTTTCATGATGAAACATTTGAGAAAATATTGATTTGGTTGGAGAATTTTTCCAAAAAAAGGTCATTAGGAAACATCAGTATCAGCATTAGCCAAGATTTTCATAATCAGTGCATCACTAACTATGATGTTTTGTCATATTTGACCTGCTTTTCACTGTCTTTGGATTATCAGCGCTGAACAGAAGTTTGTTACAGCTGTCAGCTTCTTCATGAACAGACATGAGAGGCAGTGGCAGATCACGTTTCTGCAACAGTTTTCATTTAGTGTGGATTTAAGCGATCCATTGTGCAACCAAACAACACTACGTAAGTGAGAGCTTCACTAGTTTTAATTGAGGGTGTAATGTGGACTGACACCAGGACTAAAAACTGAATTTATGAATTGCTGCTTCAACAGGCCGCAGAGCGTGTGATCTAAGTTCTGAGTGGATTAAGGAGGCCTTTATTTTTTTTTTTCTCCTGTTGTCTAAATGTGAAAGTGTTGTAACAGAAATGACCCAGTTCTTCTAAATGTCTTAAGTGTGTAATCTGGGAAAACACACCTCCTCTTTCTGACCATAAGAGGAGGAGGACATGTTGAAATTATGTGTCCAGTTACACTAAAGCACAAACATCCTAACTCTTCAGTACACTGAATGACTCATAACAACTGATCCGCAGTCCGATACACTGGCTGTGATACTGATCTTTAGAGGGTAATTCCACTTTGCAATTCAGGTTTATCACCACTTTGATTCATTTTACGTGTCAGCACTCCTCAGCTGTGCTAATATGTTTTTTCCCACAATGATAAAGGCTGAAGAGCTGAGACATGACAGGATGAGAAGTGTGATAGTGAGACACTGATTAAAAAACACAAACAGTGGTTATGAAAAACAAGCCAAAGTTTTTACAGTCTTTATGATGCTGTTTTGACCAGCTGTACTTTTATTAATCTGTTCACACTGGCCACTTATAAGTACACATGTTTAACTGCTTGTTAATGCAAATAACTAATTAGCCAATCACATGTCAGCACCTTAATACATTTAGGCATGTAGACATGGTTAAAACAACGTGCTGAAGTTCAAATCGAGCTTCAGAATGGAGCAAAAAAAGTGATTTAAATGACTGAGTTTCCACCGAGCAGTCCAGTTCCTGCTGTTTCCGTTGTCTGATAAGGAGAAAAGGTACACAAATAACCGACTCATGCCGCCCCACTTTTTGAGGGTATCAAGCCGACCCTAAAGGATGGAGCTAAAGCGCTGCAGTCTGCTGATCGGTCACAAAAGTTGACAATTCATGAGACAGTAGCCAAAATAAAATAAATACCTTTCCATGTTCATATAAGCCGTGGATCTAGAGCGATTTGTTCACTACTATTGCTGTAAAAAGTGTACCTAAGGAGAGTCGAGCCCCTCTGGAACCTACATGAAAAAACTGAGATATTGCTAGGCAAAATAAACACAAATTTTAATTGTTTTCATAAAATAAAATGCAGAAGAAATGGGCTCACGCATTCTTGTTTAAAATACCTTTAAAGAACGTGTCTGATCACTGTTTTATCATTGTTTTAACCAAATTATGTCAACCAAATTTTGATCATCTCAAACCCAAAGTGTGCTGGAGTGTAACCCCCAAATTCCACATAATGCAAAAGCGCCGCGCAGCACCGCGGTCTTGCTCCTACCTGCAAACCCCACTGGATGCGCCGCGGCACACAGCTCTGTAGGGAGGGGGGCTGATCCCCGGAGAGTCACAAGCTCTCGTGCGAATAGCGTGTAAAACATCAATAAAACATGTTATAGACTGAGAAAAGAAGTAAACAACACCTCACCTCACTTCTCTAAGGTCGCTTTGCTGGTCCCAACCACACAGTTGGGATTTATTTCATGATTTATTTCATTTCTATCTGCCTATATCCTTGTAGAAAGGGGGTTTGGTGTCATATATACAATGTTATATACTTCTGTACCTCTGATTCACTTTTCTTCGTCCATGGTGTCATGTTGCCTCTGGGACCCTCTGACCGACTGTTGACCTAATGCTTGTGCCTCCGGTTGTGAAGTAATGACAAACTGTTGAGGAAAATTACGTTCGGGAGTCCGTGCATTGTGTTTTATTTTGAAAGTTCCGGATACTCCACACGTTGACTTCCTGTCTGGTGCTTTCTCAACGACAGTGAATTTACGAGGTTTTGAAGTGGCCGCGCAGAAAATAGACCTGAAGCGAATCTCCGGCAACCTGGCGCGCCAGCGCTTCAGCGACACGGCGCTGGCGTGGGCAGTGGAATTTGTCTGATAGACTAGAGAAGGTTCTAAGTGCTCCGCAGTACAATTTAAGAGCGCGGCGCGGTGCCGTGCGGTGCTGCAAGGCGCGGCGCTTTCGCGTTATGTGGAATTTGGGGGTTAGAGGTCCTCCATCGTTGCCCTTTGTTTACAATCATGCTTCACTGTGTTGCACTGCTGTGATGTCATGCATTGACATAGCTAGCTAGACCCTCCGTCCCAGCTCACATTCCCACCCTGAAATGAAGATACAGTGGAAACGCTATGAAGACCAGAGTTAACTGCTCCAAACCAAAATGAACTGGACTGAGTCAAATCAGACCACTTAGTGGAAACAAGGCGGTACAAAACATTTGTTTTGTCTTTAGGTAATGTTGTGAAGTCACTGGTGAGGGAATCAAGCATCAAGGCATATGATAAAGATTCATCATACCTGTTGTAACTGATTTTCAACTGGGACCGCTTCACCATACCCACGCCTTGTTATAGCAAGCCTCAAATCTAACCATGTGCTGATTGTGAAGCATTTCAGGAGTAACTAGGGAGCTGGGGTCCTTAGCTTTAAGTTCACTTCCTAATTGTCTGATCACTGGTCTCTATATTTTCCCTCGTCAAAGGTATTTAAAGCTGTAAATGAAGCTGTAATGAGCAGAAATGACTCTTTGAAGCTCATGTTCTTAAATGTCAGGTTTCCTTATGGAGATCATTATGTACACCTGCTCTCAGTGTTTTATATGCACTTGCTCTAATTGGCCCTGAGTGACATCATCCCTGTTAAACAGCCTCTCTGTCCCCCATTTGAGGTCTGCACAGCGGCTCCTTTGATGAACAGACGTGTTTCGCTCACATTCAGACTCTCCTGGGAGGACCAAACACAACCAGAGCCTCCGTTTGAGTAACTCCGCATGTGTGTTTGTGCTCAGGTCTGCACCGGAGTGAAGCAGAGTCAGTTAATGGAGAACAGACAGACAGACAGGCAGTCTTGTTGCATAAGGCTCGGTTAAAATCCAAACCCCGACTTTCCTCCGCCTTTCAGAGGACAGATGGCAGCAGAAGAAAGTGTGGAGCAGCAGCGGCGCTCTCCTGCGCCACTCCTCGACAGATGCAGCATGAATTTAGTGTAAAATAAATCAGGAGGTGGGGAGTGGGGGGTTAGCTCGGCCCCCCGCTCTCCTCTTTGATCAGCTGCAGACTCCCTGCACGCTGCCTTCAGTTCCTCATACTGGGCCCTGCTAATGGGCACTCTGTGTAATGTTTAGGAGAGCAGGCCCCGTCCAGAGTACACAGAGGCCTTTTGGGGTCTCCCAGGAGGACGATGAAAATCACATCTTAGAAAAAAGGTAGCAGAAAAAGTCAGACGAAGCAGACTCTGAGCTGCCTCAGTGTCTGTCAGCACAGCGTGATGAAGAGCAGGATCACTCTGCAGGCTTTTAGCTCCTCTCAACGATCAGTCATCCTTAATGCAGACACAAATATTGCCTTTTTTATCACTGTTAAAACTAAATGGAGTTTAAAGACAGTGATTTCTCCTTTTCTTGGTGTAACATTTGAAAACATAAAGATGAAACGTTCATTCATTGAATAGTCATTTTTCTAAGCTGATCTTGCACGTCATATCTCTGTTTATTTGTAGGGATGCACCTTATAATCGGTATAATATCATTATCTGCAGATATTTAAATCTAAAAATTGGTGTCTGGACGTGCTAATATTTTCATACAGTATTTTAGCCTTATATATTTGCATCAAGACTGCAGAGTTTTTTGCTTATTTATCTTAAATTGAGAGCAGAAGTTCCCAAAATAGAGCAAGTTTTCTGTCAGCAGGTAAATAAATGAGTGTTTTTGCTTGATTTTACTGTTACTGTCAGGTACATTTTACATACTGTATGACGTTGGTGTAATCTTAAAACAAAAAACTAGTTTGGTTATTTCAGTATATTGGTATTGATATCGGTATGGGCCAAAAAAAGGTTACTGAAATATTGGCATATCCAGCTTCAGCAAAAATCCAATAACATGCAGTGATTTTCAATAAGATTTTGGTGTTGGACTAATATACTAAACTAGTGATACTTACTGCTGAGTTTTGGTGTGCTATCCATGGCTGATTTTTAAGTATGCACAATATTATTGGTATGATATCTGTATTGGCAGATATTGGCATAAAAAGTTGACTATCAGTAGCAGCGGATATTGAAATGTTTGCCGATATTTTCTGATGATATATTGGCCTCAGGTATCCTTAATATTGATTGTAATATCAGCAAAATGCACAAATGTACCATGATGCTTCACCTTGTCATCACTGCACTGGTACTTTTAAAAAATGAAGGTTTTCTTTTTTAAATGGAAATGTCGTTTTTCTTGTTTTCCACTAATAGACTGTCACATTGAAAGCAACAACTCAGTTTTCGCAAAGTGAAGTCTTTCTGCTCTTGATAACAAATACTGGTACTGATATCTTTGTTGCCAATACTGTCTTCAGAAATATTGGTATATATATACAGATATCATCAGATTCCAATATCATGCATCCTTCCTGCTGCAACATCAGAGTTGTTAGATTTACTTTAAAGCTGAATAAGGTATGGTCTTTTAGTTCATTTTTATGCACCATGCTGATGTGCTCTAAGCACATTTTCCCTCCTGCAGGAATGGCTTTAAGATTGTCCATCATTGGTCTGAAAAAGATTACACAATAGCAGAGGACCTGTGAAACTCAACGGCTGTATCAATAGCGTGTGCAAGCTATTGATTTTCTGATTATGGATTGGGCCGTGCCAATTAAGGTGGCTCACAGTCATTGTAGTGTGGAGCTTGGTAAGATGTAGCCTGTAGCCTCTCTGTGCAATATTTAATCCAAAGACACAACATCTACCAAGATCCAAGGACTGTTCAAATATAAAAACAGAATAAACGTTTGGATTATCACCTTCATGACATTCAGCATTTTCACAGTAAATCATACAGAACAGGGACAGCAGGAATTATGCCTCATGTTTATGGGTCTCTTGAGGAAGTGTGATCTGGTTCAGGTTTTTCTATGACCCATCCTGTCATTTGGAAGAAGGGTCTGGATCCCTCTTCTCTCTCAGTGATTGTATTATTGATTTAACAAGGATCAGTTACTCTTTAACATTATCATCACATCGTTCACAGTAAGTATGTTGTCTGTTTGCAGTTCTTTATTGATCACAGACAAACAGGCCTTGTAAATATTTCAGTGTATTTGAATAAAACATGTAAAATCACACCTGTGTTTGTGTAGCCTGAGCTCTCTGGACAGCTCAGTTTAATGTATGCACAGGTCAAAAGGTCAGGTTTTTGACTGTGAAAATGAGACATCAGTTTGTGTGTCTTCAGTTTGCAGACTATGAACCACTGATGATGCGCCCTAGTGTCTGATTTTTAGTGGATCTGATTGGTTTGTTGCTTCAGACCGAATGAGTTGCTCTGACCAAAGTCTGCCTGAATGTTTGACTGACTTCGCAGCAGACGTTCTGTTTGAACAAGACCGAGCACGACTCTGCACAGGGCTGCTGCTAACCACTCATTAGCATTGAGGTGTGTTTTTTAGGATGCACATGAGTTTTTCTTCTCCTCTGAGTTTGTTTTTGTGTCTGGAAGAGCCTCTCATAGCACAGACTGGGCTTAAACTTTGGATTTGTAGCCACCGTTAGCTGTCTGCTTCTGCCAACTTTGAAGGAGGAGGAGTGGACAAATCAGGGCCGGGCAATATGGACTAAAAATCAGATCCCAGTGTTATTTCAGTAGATGGAGGTATATGATATGGATCTTGATTATTTTTTACTTGAAAGGAAAATAACAATTGCTTATCACCGGACTAGAGTCTAACACTTTGATATCCATCCATCCATTATCTATACTGCTTATCCCTTTCGGGGTTGCAGGGGGCTGGAGCCTGTCCCAGCTGACATTGGACGAGAGATTGGGTATACTCTGAACTGATCACCAGCCAATCACAAGGCCACACAGAGAGATGGACAACCATTCATGCTCACACTCATACCTAAGGACAGTTTGGAGTCACCAGTCAACCTAATAAGCATGTTTTAGGTCTATAGGAGGAAGCTGGAGTGCATGCACAGGGAGAAAATGCAAACTCCACACAGAAAGGCCCTGACCGACACAGGGGTTGGACCAGCAACCTTCTTGCTGTGAGGCAGGGTGCGACCTCATTTTGACGTAATTCTAGTAAAAGCCAAGCAATATTTATACATGTTTTGTTACAATGCCAGCAAAGATAGAAGTCCCTGACACCCAGTATTGATTTTTTTTTTTTTTTAGTCCTCAAACATTTCTGATAAATTCCCACACACTCTCTAAATCTAACAGTAACATCGGCAACATTTGAAAAAGTTTGTGAAACTGCAAAGTATATGTGCAGTTTTAAACAGTGCGTTAGTTTACCTAGTTGTCTGGATCAGAGCATCTCCAAAACAGCAGCTCTTTGGGTGTCCTGGTCTGAAGTGGTCAGTATCTCTCCAAAGTGGTCCAAGGAAGGAACAGTGGTGATCCGGCAACAGGGTCATTGGTGGCCAAGGCTCACTTGTGTGGTCCAGTCCAACAGACAAGCTACTGTTGTTCAAATTGCTGGAGAAGTTCGTGCTGGTTCTGATGGAAAAGTGTCAGAAAGCAGAGTTTGTTGTGTTTGGGGCTTTGTAGCTGCAGACTGGTCATGGTGATCGTAATGTTCGGCCTGATCAGTGAATATACACGCTATAAATTGACAACCTGATGATCGTAATGATCGGTCATATCAAAAAGCCCAGAAACTTAATGATCATCAGTCATGAGCTGAGTGACCCTGGGTTGTGTTGTAAACATATTAGTGCGGTGCAGGCAGTGCCCTCTTTCTGTTTGAAAGTACAACTGAGGATCATTAGGTTGTAAAGGTATTTATTATGGAGGTATGGTCAATAACAACCACAGATAGAGAGGTCATTCTAATATTAACATTAACATTTGTAATGATCATAAACTGGAGAGGAGTGATGTTTATTGATGTAGTAGCCTCTATTTGAACTGCCATTAAAATGGGTTTAACTGGTCTAAAAGTATGAATTTATGTTAAATTATGTCATTTCTGTTGATGGTTGATGCAGGATAGAGCACGTGGAGTTAAGCGGGTGCACAGCAGCAGGTCATCCATGATTGTTTGTCAAGGTTATGCTAATACATGTGCGCTGTTTGCAGGAAGTACCATGTATTTAATATTGTTAATCTCCCTGAAGTTAATATCAGCAACTGTAATGATAATGGAATTGAATTAACTAAGCTTTAGGCAGGGGATTGTTTTTTTTTTTTTCCAAAATCAGCTTTAGAATAAGCTATATTCAGAATCAGAAATACTTTATTAATCCTCAAGGGGAAATTCTGTTGTTTCTCTTATACACAGTATAGCAGGAAGAATATCAAAATAAGACATTAAAATAGAAAAGACCATTAAATGTTAAGTAAAAAAATAAGTAAGTGGGTTGCAACATGCAGAGTCTTTAAGTTATATCAACTTCCTTATGAAGGAAAAAATAAATAAAATAAGTAAAAGTGAGACTATGAACAAGGCCAAGGAATTTACACTATTAACATTACCAATATTTACAATATGAATGTATTATGACAGCACTGTGTGACTGTAGACTACAGTTGACTGAAAGGCAAAGTTGGGCAGTGGGGATATTGCACTGGATATTACGTTTGCTTATTAACTTATTAACAAATATCAGAGGTAAAACAGGGACAAAAACGTGAAAAATGTTTAGTCACTTGGTTTATCACTGACGGAGCAGGGATATTATGGGGAGAATTAATCCCTGTATATATAATTAATCCCTAATATTAATCCAAACGTCACTGTCCCACCCCATATCACATTTAAAGATATTTTCTGATATACTTAGAAACTGGATTATTTCCCAGCTGTAGCACTAATGCGATCATAACTCACGGCTTCGAAGGCTGCTGCCAGATGATGGCTTTCATGTTAAGACAGGACCTTCTCAGTGGGAGTGGATTGATGGTTAGTGTTACAGTTGGCCCGTATAATTAAAACACAGTGTAGCTGTATGTCAGCCGCAGTCTCAACACAGACTGAGGAGCAGTAAGGTTTCCCTCTCTGGACACGAGTTTGGCCTGTGCAGAGCATTTAGAGCTCCGTTTAACCACACAGTCCTCTCTATTGTCCTGAGCGCAGAGCCGGAGCTCAGCTGGTTGATCTCTGTGTTGATTCAGGCCTCTTTGATTCCATGTTTCTATAGTGTGTGTGTGTTTGGAGGCCGATGATGGCCGAGCAGAACAATGACAGGGAGTTCAGTTTGCTCTGTGGGTGTGGGCGCCATGGTAACAAACAGCTGAGTGTGTGTTTGTGGGAGAGCAGCACATGTGGGAACTTTTCACAAAATGTCAATAAAAGATCAGAGTATTTTATTCCCTCTTGTTGTTTGTAGTTTTGTGCAGAAATGTGTTGAACATGTTGTATGTTTATGACGCATCCATACACACAATTCATCATTAAATGTAACACAATAAAAGAGTTATTTAATGTGCAGGTGGAGCTAATTTCCTCTCGGGTCTGCACTTCCTGTTAAATAACAGCCATAGTTTTATCACACTGTACATACAGTCAGGTAAATCAGGGGTCCTTTAATAATTAAGCCCACAGCACTCAACACAACAGGGTCAGAGGATGTAGTCATTCACTAGAGAGGGAGGAGGAACATCTTCATGTGCAGGCTGTATGTTAGTGAACTTACTATCTATGTTTTTGCTGGCAATTATTCATCTGTCCATCCGTCTGTGGGCAAGATAACTCAAAAAGTCCCTGACAGATTTTGATTAAATTTCCAGGGAATGTTGGTCATGGCACAAGGAAGAGGTGATAAGATGTTGGTGGTGATCCAAATACGAATACAGTTACAAGATTTTTTGTAACTATCTCTTAGCATTGCAAAATAGAGCAATTTCTTGATGGATTTTGATTCAGTTCTCTGTCAATGTTGGTCATCGTACAAGCAAGAGGTGTTTAGATTTTGGTTGAGATGCAAATGCAGATCCATGATTTCTTTAAAAAAGAATGCTACATTTTTGATAATACCTCAGCAAATACACTGCCTGGCCAAAAAAAAAAAGTCGCCACCTGGATTTAACTAAGCAAATAGGTACGAGCCTCCTATTGGATAATTACCGCATGGGCGATTGTCTTTCAGCTGGCAACAAGTTATTAAACCCCAGCTGATGCAATGAGTTGCTTCTCATTTCTTAAACAACCATGTCGAAAGACACATCCTGTGTTCATGGAAAAGATGTTAGTCTGTTCAAGAAGGGTCAAATCATTGGCATGCATCAAGAAGAGAAAACATCTAAGGAGATTGCAGAAACTACTAAAATTGGGTTAAGAACTTTTTGGGAGCTGCTGAGACAGACATCTTCTTATGCTGACATTTATTTGTCCATCCTTAAAGGGATTGTTCAGGATTTTTTAAGTTATGTGAGGTACATGGCATTAGCCTGAACATTAGCAACAGTGAAGGATATCAGCTCTGCATCTGTGAGGAAAGAGCCAGCACGTAACACAGCTACAGTCTGCAGGTTTCTCAAAAAGAAACTGCCACTAGAATGGATAAATGGGGATTTTCCTGCAGATATGACATCTGCTTTGATACTTTGGAGTATTTGTATGTGTTGGAGTAAACACTTGAAAAACTTCTGTAGATAGAGAGGCAACAGGTCTGAAAACCATGTTACCTGTTGATACGGGTATGAAATAAGAGTGAAACTGTGCTTTATGTGCCTCTGCAGCCTGCAGCTCTCATCATGCTGAGCCTCCCTGCTGTAATGAACATTTATACTAGTTCAGACCAGATTCACTTCAACATCTGTTTTAACTTTTTCTGGCTTTACTACAGAAGCCCTGAGCGATCATGCATTAGCACACTGGACTGTTTGTTGCTGTGACGACTGCAGCCACAAACAAACACACATTGTGCGGAGTATAACTCACTATAACACGGGATCAGAGAGTCATGAGGTTTTTTCTAAACCACAATAAAGAGACATTCAGGAGCACTCACTCTGTTTAATCAGTTTAATAATTAGGCTGAAAGTCACCTGTTGACACATTACTAAATACTGTAAAACAACGTGTATGATGCTGACTGTGTGTTTTATCCACGTGCCATCACTCTTATCTGACCAGGTGTTTCTATTAATGAATGATTGATGGGTATTATTAGCTTTCACCTCGGAAATTAATCCTTTCATGTCATGAAGTTGACAAATATATTTACAACTTTGTCCAGGGCACAAGCAGAAGAGTGCATAAGCACGAGGTTTAACCAGAAGTTTATCTCAAGCTGCAGTTTTTCTTTCATCACAGCTGTAACTATAGGGATGGGTTGAAAATCAATTCCAGTTGAGAATCGATGACATTAATTTTTCAGCTTATCAATTCATTTACCAATTCCTTCCACTTTGTTCTGCATGTTTTGCAAATCAATGATGTCAACTTATGAGGCAGTCAGCAGAAATGACAACAAAGATGTAAAAAATCATGTCAGACAGGGGGCAAAAGTGGTCAAAATTTTCTCCATTTTGGTCTCAGTTTTTGACAAAAAGACATTTAATGCACAGCTTTCAGGAAGTGGAAACAGCAGCAACTTGTCAGAGGTAACCGGCTATGCAGCGCTGCACTAAATATCAGGAGAGTCATGCGTTTGACATTGTTGCCTCTGAAAACTGTATGTAGTCCAACTACACAGAAGATCAGCAGGAATCGATAAGAGAATTGGTGGAATTGGTATCAGTTACATGTTTTTAACACCCATCCCTAGTGGTAACAGAGGGTTTTTTGAATTGGGGTTGTAAGAGACTCATAGCCCTTGTGAGCTTTGTCCCTGGGGGTAGCCAGTACATAGCAGTACATGGTGCCACTGTAAATTGCTTGCAACTTCCTTTATTGAGGGTGAATCCCAATTCTACCCTTTGGCCCCTTGTCTTACCCCTTACCCCTTGGTTTTCATGTCTAATGAAAGGGTGTCCCAATTCTCTGTAGGGCTAAGAGGAAGGGCTAAGACCAAGGGTTATACAGCCCTCGAAACGAAGACAGACTGGGACCTCACTTGAAAGAAGGGGTATGAGAATTTCCCATAATACACTGCGCCCGCCAACACGAGGCAGAGTGGAGACTGGAGGAAGCGCATAATTATTAATAAGTACGCATAAGTACGAATTAAATCATAAGGTTAATATTAATCATGTTTTGAATTGTTGGTCGTATTTTGAAATTTCTTATGACGAGCTAGCTTTCGCAGCCGTAGCTGTTGTCGCATCTGCCTACGTAACAGCTAGCAAGCATCTCTGGATGATGACGTAGCGGGAATCGAGTGCCGTCTCATTTCTTAGCAGTGTGTTTTCACCCCTTCCCCTTGGCCCTCAAAACAGAGGGCTAAGGGGAAGGGCTAGGGGAAGGGCCAAGGGGTAGAATTGGGATTCACCCTAATTTCCATATTTACAAGTGCAATGGGCCTCTAGCAACCCCACTTCAAAAATCTTGAACTGACTAGTCTGTGCAGTCAAGCTACACAGGTGGATATGCGAGGATTTGCTCATCCTTTCAAAATAAAACACCCTTCATTTTTTGTTACCTCCGCCAAGGAGGTTAAGTCGTTGCCAGCATATGTATGTTTGTTTGCCTGTTTGTTTGTTTGTTTGTTTGTTAGCAAGATTACACAAAAACTACTTGACTGATTTTTGCTGAAATTTTCAGGAGATGTTGGTAATGGCCCAATTTAAAAATGATTGGATTTTGGTGGTGATCCAGATAACCGCCATTAGCGAACACTCATTTTTGCTCTATTACTGTCTAACTAATAATGATATCAACATGATTCAGAGTGCTAGGTGTGGGTTTTCAGGGTCAAGGAATCATATTATGATGGTAACTTTATCATGGAACTATTGCTTATAGATGTAACAACAATATGTGAGCTACCTTGGAGGAGGTTCGTGCTCTGCTCAATAATAAGTAAATCCAAAACTAAGATTACCTTTTCTCCCAGGAAACCAAAATTGTCATCCCAAAATAACTGAATGACTAAGTCCAGACGACTGAAAATTACAGTCAAACTATAAGATAAATGTATGGATGTTCTGATGAGGGAAACCCCAGTGCTCCCCTGACGACACTGTGACACTCTGCTGTTGAAGAAACTGTTGCCTCCAGCTCACATCCCCTCTGTTCTCTCCTGCCCTGACCTGAAACAAACACACATGTGCTCACACAGTGATGCATGCTGTTGCGTAACAGCTAGGTGTGCTCTGGCAGGACACGCTGTAACCCGGGGGAGAGCTGTGGGAGGGAGGGGGGGTAATAAACAGACGGGAGGAGTGTGCCAGTAAAGTGTGGGCTTTTTAGACTCATGAACGTTATCAGGAGATTCTTGTCTGTGCAGAGATTGTTACTGTTTTTATGATGAATAGGCCTCTGTCACATGAAGCCTAAATCTAGCACCATCAGTTTATTCTGTCAGTGCTCACAGATTTGCACACGCTGACAAAGACTGATTACCCACCAATTTTCCAGGCTGCATGGATGTGGCAGCCCGTCCAAACTGATGTGAAATGGCCCTCAGGAGCCAGAACTGTGATGGTGGTGAGGACGCTTCAGCCATGTTTAACTACAGGCCTGTTACTCTAAAGCCACAAACTCCATCCTTAATTATAAATCATGAGCACGACGCTGCACTCCAACGTCATTTTAATCGTTCCAAGCTTTAATGTC
The DNA here is from genome assembly GCA_037902135.1 of Cetoscarus ocellatus. Lineage (NCBI taxonomy): Eukaryota > Metazoa > Chordata > Actinopteri > Labriformes > Labridae > Cetoscarus > Cetoscarus ocellatus. Next base: position 1,715,978 of record JBAMNC010000494.1, read on the forward strand.
TTTAGCATCAGCTGTGCTCCCTAAAGCCGTCTGTTTGGACCAAAGCAGATCAAGCTCTTAGCTCGGAGTGTCGGCTGCCGCAGTAAGTGTGGAGGAGTGTGTCGGAGCGTCTTCACATGTAGCGTGCCAGAGTTTTGAGGATTAAGCGTTAAGGTAATAATCCTGATTCACCTCAGAGGACTCCAGTCATCTCCCTCCAAACAAGAGCAGCTTTATTACAGCTGTGTGAGGAGCCGGGCGCTGCTCATCGATGACACAAGCTCGGAGCGGGCATGCCTGTGTTTGTAAGGCCATGTGTGAGAGAGGGAGAGCAGGACGGGTGGAAACTAGGGCTGGGTGATGTGTTTGGTTTTTAAGATGCATATTGAAATAGTTTTAAATGATTGAGGACGTATGATATTGGTGTATAAAATGCTGATTTTTCAAACTCATTTCAGCAGATATTGAGTAAATATCAATATTGACAAGATATAGATGGCTTGTTTTTTGCTGTATAGAACAACAAGTCTCTCTTGTACTAGACTTCCCATGTTGCATCCTGTTTTAACAACAGGTTTGCAAAAATCCAATCGGAAAAGTGCGATTGAACGGCCCTTGAGCTCGGGACTCCGACTCCGGATTTCAGGCAAAACCAAAGCAGCCCAAGTCGGTCGGAATGACGTCATAGAAAAATGGCGTCGCACATGTGAGAGGTAAACAGAGTCACTTTCTCCTCAACTTTTACTCTTATGACCGTTAGCCATTCAGCATAAGTTACCCCCAATAGTAACCGGTACCTTATCCTGGATATTAAATGCATTTTAAAAGGTATGAAGAGAAAAAAACAAACAAGAAACGGGACAAATACAATTGGGCCTTGCCACCTCTTCGAGTGGCTCGGTCCCTGAAAATCCAGCATGTTACAGGCCTTAGTGCAGTTCGTTTTCATGCCCATATAAGTTCAGTGAGGATTACCCGTGTTGTTGCATTCAGTTCATACTTACAGCATAGGGATGTAACGGTAACCGGTAAAATGGTAAACCGCAGTAAAATTTCAGATGGTTAGTATTACCGTGTCCTGTTTAAATTACCGGTAAACCGAGTTTGATTACCACACTGTGTCAATAACTCGCAGTGATAGTGCTCACTGCCTGAAAAAGCCGGAAGTATGCGTCTGCTCCTCAGTAAAGCAGCCGCGGTCCCTCGCAGACAGAGGCAGTTTGCATTGTTTGGCCTCTGAAAGTGAAAGTTTGGCCACTGCGGTCGGTGCCCGCACAGACAGTACAGCGGGGATTTTTCCCCTCGAAACAGATAAAGTCTGAAGTCTGGTCGTAGTTTGGATTTTACAAAGATGCCGAGGGTAATCTGATTGAAGGTGGTCACCCTGTCTAAAACACGAAGCTGTTGCCAGCGAAAGAAAAAGATGCATGTAAAACTACCATAACTCCTCGAGTAAGTGAGCTGACCGAGTCGGAGAGAGAGAGAGAGAGAGGGAAGAATCCGTGAGCCATACCTGAGTGAATTATCAGTGGTTTATCAGTATTTTCTGTGTAAATAATGCATAAATGTTGTAAATAATAGCATTAGTTTAATTCTGGAGTGTGTTCTTGGTGTTCTTTTACCGTCTATTTGCCTTGTTTTGCGAATAGATTGTCTTTTTCCATCATAGTTCGTGTTTTATGGATTTCATGAATCGTTATTTGGAAATATTGGAAGAGGAAACGTTGAGGAGATCTGACAGGGAGAGGGAAGACCAGTGGAGAGTCATGAAGGGGGCTAACTGGACAGGAATTGTCCAGGGACTATTGTCAGTTAAAAAATGCCTGGACATGGTCTAATATAACGAGCTGTAACATGGACACTAATGCTGTAGTGTATGAAAAATAAGTTAAGTTTATTTTTGGTCATCTCAGAAACTTTAAACATGTTCATTTACGATTGCTTATGAAGAGAATCCTGTTTAAAGTTCAAATCCGTTTTTTGTCTTTTCTTGTAATTACAAACAGTTTAAGCATTTATAACATAATAATGACAAATACTTGCCAGAATAGTTTACTTTTATTTCTCATGAAAAAAAGGGTGAAAAAATGTACTAAAAGGACATTTCCTGACACATTTATTGACAAAAAAGACAAAAAATACCTGTTATAATTGTGATATTAAAGGGGTGAAATGATTTCAAGTGTGAGCAAAAGTACTTTTTGAACATTTTGAGCACACTGCAACAATATCACGATAATAATGATAACCGTGATAATTTGGTCACAATAACCGTGATATGAGATTTTCATACCGTTACATCCCTATTACAGCATAAGGCGTTTCTCTTTCTCTCTCTTTTTCATATATGTAATATATTCCCCCAGCAAGATTTTTTGATCCTCGAAAAGCAACAAAGCAAACATCAGGTTATTGCGGCCGGCAATGTTTTCCGATGAAATGCAATGAAATGCTTTTACCTCGGAATTCTGAGTTCCAAGTACAATCGAACGTAACATTAGAACTAAAAAAAAACACACAATATGACCTCTTTAAAGGATTTGCTAACATTGCATGATATGACAGTTTTCACATTTTTTGACAATGACTCAGCTAAATGACTTGACGAAGGTTTGTGCTCTCCTAACACTTCTTGTTTGGCAAAATTACGTGCATAACAATATGAAATAATTTGCCAATCACATGGCAGCAACTTGATAAATTTTAGGCATTTAGTATGATTGACCAGAAGTCTTGCGATGAACACACAGCAATAGTCTTAATCAATTAAAAACAGCTTTTGATTGTTGTGGAGCAAAGCTTCATGGTATTATGGTTCAGTTTTCACACCTGTTGATGAAGTTAGATGAAGATAATCTGGCCTACGATTCCTTAGAATTTATTTTTGCCAGTTTCGTGAAGAAAAATGATCTTGGATTTATTTTAGATTCAGAAAAAAATATTTAATATATGAAAACAGGAATTATTTAAGACTGGTTTTATGTTGACCATTTCTTGGTATTTACAGAATAATAGCTGAGATATTAACTGACATCATTAAAAAAAATAGTGAGTTATCATTTTTGTCACATATTCCCAGCCTTAGTGGAAAGACGGATTCATAAGCAGGTGCCACGTGGCGTTGGATGTGCTAAGCCGGAGCTACGGGCCGCTGTGGGGCTGATGCTGTGTGTTCTCAGCTGTTGGAGAGGGTGTGTGCTCGGTGTGTGTGTTTGTGCGTTTCATCCACAGTCACTCATGCTATACCCCCTGAACCTCCCCACTAATCCGGGGAGATCTGAGCGCAGGCATGCAGGGGAACACACGCGACACACGCTCACATGACACATGTTGTCTCCCACACAGTCATACATCGCAGGCGGAGGCACGCATGGCCTCCTGTCAGCTGTTCCACACACCACCGTCTCTAACCCCTCTCGCGCGTTTGTTTTGTGCTGTGGAAACTGATCCAGATCCGGGATAAAGAAAGTCGAGTCGTCCTTTTTATCCGAGTATCAATCATCCTGATTATTGATTGGAATGTCGAGCATTGTAGAAATCCCTGTTGCACATATCCTGAGCTTAAAGGCAGTTATTTTAGCTGCACCTCTCCAGGTTTTTGTCAGGAATGTGAGATTAAAAGCTCTTTCAGGATCTTCTTTTTGATGCACTCTTTCCTTTTTCCCATGATGCACTAGTTTGTCTTGGCTAAAGTGTCAGATATTTTCATCAGCTTTACTCTCAGCAGGAATGTGAACGCCCCACAAAGGAAGGCCTTACCTATCCAAGCTATTGTCTAAATATGGCTTCTGATTTTCCCGGTCCGACCGCACACCTCCTGGAGGAACATAGCACCTCGCTGCGATGGGACATTTGACTCCGCTGCATGAAAAATGTGAACGCATGCATTGGCGTTGACTTCAGAGAAGCAGGAAGAGGTGATGTTGTAACAGATTTCTGTGACTTGTTGAGGCCGTCTCTGTGGTCGTCATTCAGAGGTGAGACTCTTCGTTTCTCTGAACCTGAAGCTCCTCGAACGTCATCAGCTGCGTTCATTGAGAAATGTCTCCGTTTCACAGTGGTATCATTATCTCCTCCTCAGTCGTAGTCACCAGAGAGAGAAAGCAGGACTCAACAGGACCACAGTGAGGAGTAAAAGAGGAGAACATCACTCTCTCATGAATGAAACATCTTCAAAAACCAATTAGCCACGCACAGGGAATGATGTCCTTGATGCATTTAGCCCAGGTTCAAATCCTTTCCTTCAAGTCACCCCCACTCTCTCTCTGTCTCAAATTAGTCACTGGATCCTAGGAGTGGGGGAAAAAACAGTATACCATAATATTGTGATAGTTGGAATGGTTCAGGGCTGCCAATAATCAGTGTTTTCAAGTGTAGTAATATCCAACATTTAATAAAGCTGTTGGTTCTATAGAAATAAAATAAGTTACTCATCAAGTCCACATAATGGTGCTTTTGGACCAATGCAGGTCCAATTTATCCTGTGCGGCTGCATCAAAGAAAAAGTTAAAAATCCCAATATATTGCAATGAAATAAGTATTGCAAATTTTGAGCTCAAGTATCGTGGCGCCACTATTGATTCACACTCCCTCTAGATCCCAAAATATATTTAAAGATTGCTTAAAAAACACTTTAGAGCTGATATAATATTGACTTTTCACCAGCATTTTCCAAACAATTGCATGCATATGTAATGGTGTGATGGTTTTTAGCTAACTATTGGAAGCTAAGATGTTTGCACTAGTGAAGAAGGTGTTAAACTTTATAAACTTACGTTGCCCCAATCAAAAGCTGATCATTACTGTCCAGTATTCAGTTTAAATGCATGATCAGCTGATCAAGATAAATGCCTGTGGTCTCTGATTTTATCACCTGTTGTTAATATTCCATGTTGGACCTTCAGGATTTAAACATATTCACCCACTCCTCTGCTAGTTAGCTGTTGCTTGTTACCGAGGAGCTTATGCTTTTGCTGGCGTTTGTTAGTTTGTGAACAGGGTAACTTAAAAAGCTCTGAATGGATTTTGACGACATTTTAAGGGAATATTGGTCATGGCAAAAGAAAGAAGTGACACAAGTTTGGTGGTGATCCAAACCTGGATACAGATCCAGGAATTTTGTAAAGTATTTCCTAACTGTGTGAGATATGGCAGTTTTCCACATTTTCACTAATAACTCAATGAGCTCTCAAGGGATTTTCAGGACAGTTTCGGAAAATGTCTGTCACAGCACAAGTGAGAAGTGATACAATTTTAGTGGTGATCAAAATCTGGATGCAGTTCCAGGATTTCTTAAAGTGCAAGATCAGGCAGTTTTTCACATTTTTGACAATAGCTTACTCGACAATTCTGGAAATTCCTTGGCAGAGGTTTGTGCTCTCAGAACTTAGCTAGTTTACAAATAAAGTGGTGCAGGGATGATGTATTTCGAGGGCAAACCCCAAAGTTATAATTAACCTGATTTGCTTGACTAAATGTGGGATTTTTCCTGTGCTCTGGTATTGTTGCAGGTCTGATCTGATCTGGTCTGTGGTTAACAAAAAATATGAAACCTGCACATTTTGTTCTTCATGATAAACTTTAAAGACAAATGTAACTTTAATGCTTTTTAAGTCTAAATATAATCAGTGAGAGTAAAACACTATTACCAATCTATTATGGAACTACAACATGGCAGTTGAGCTAAGAAGCAGCAGCCACGCCGATGCATAACCCCTTATTGTTACCTCTTGTTAGAGAATTTTCTCTTGATCTAATGAAGTGATCAAGTTATGATCAGAATGTGGTGAAAGTATTATTGTTTGTAAAAAAGATCAGAAATGGTTGCATTATGGTCCCTGGCCATTTCCGAGTCCTTGCACTGAAAAACTCAGGTCTAAGTGAGAGTATTTGTCCAATTTCAAGACAAAAAAATCTTACTAGACTTATTCTAATCCACAATTTCCTTACATGTCTGGATTACGATTTTATGTGAAAATATAAAAGCTAAAAATAAGGCCTGAGTTGCCTGTAATAATAAGTAAAACAATCTGCCGATAAGACAAGACAAATTTAACTTGAGCAGATATTAAACCTTCATTTAAGACCCTCACTGAGTCAAAGTTTCCTTGTTTCATTGGCAGATATTTTCTCTTCATTACAAGCAATTTAATGCCTTAGTTTTGCCTTTCATTCCTTAAAGTAAGATATTTATCTCGACTGATTAAGTGAATGGGGATTAGAATAAGTGTTTTGGATATTTTTGACTTGGAAATAGACAAACACACCTGCAGAGATCTGAGTTTTTGCAGTGTGCTAGCTGGTCGTCCTTTTATAAACTCAGTAATGCTGTAACAGTCAACATTGAGACATCACATGGATTTTATCTTGCAAAAGGAAATGTTCAAATCTCATGTGCATGTTTTCATTACAGACCTTTATTTAGGCATTTATTAGGAAGTCTATTCTAAGACGACATTTACTTTGGGGCCTGGGAACCAGAACTTGTGTGTTTTAGGACTCATTCCTGCCCCACTCTGTTCCAGTCAGTCACTATTGCAAAGGAATGATCTACATTCATAACTGTTTTTGCCGTGTCTCACTCGGTTGAAGGGTGTCTCTGTGTTTGCATATTTCAGCAGCCACTTTACTGACTGCACGGTGATTGAGCAGCTAGAATAGAGAATAATGTTCTGGGAGTCGGTCGTGTTTATTAGAGGAAGAGCCTGTCCTGTCACTCATCCTTAACAAGGCCGTTCTCTTCCCCTCGCTGACTCCCGTCTGTCAGACTCTCTCTATTTTAAACTCCCTCTGCTCCCTGGTCGGGGGCTCGGCCGGGGTACTCTGATCCTGGGCGTATGAGCGGAAGGGAGGAGCCCGGGCTTGTGGTGGTGGCAGAGGACAGAGAAGAAAGGCTCAGAGGGGAAAGAGAGGAGAAGACCCAGGCCCTGGGGCTGTTTAATCTCTGTAGGACCGTCAGATGGCTTTGACAGAGCGCAGGCACCAATTAGGCTGCAAGATTAGGGGGGCTTTGTACTTCTGAAAAGCTTCTGGATGGACCTTTTTTTTCTCTTCCTGTCTTGGCTTTATGTCTTTACAGGGACTCCTCACCCTTCTTTAACCCTCTCCCTCCCTTCCTCCCCTCCCCCCTCTTCCATCCGTCTGTCCAGCCCGGCGAGCCGCTCTTTAAAATCTGTGATTATACCTGGCTAGACATTGAAAGGAGTGGATTAATAAGGCACATCGTAACTCTGGCTCACTTTGTAGAGTGAGTCAGCGACCCGACCAGGGGGCTAGTTGGATGTTTATTGGGGTCCTGGGGGGGGCTGCTGGCATGGAAACAGAGCCGAGCTGCAGGAGTGCGGGAGACTCCTGCTCCAGTCTGCAGAACATGACGGTAGAGTCCAAGAGAGAAACATTTGTGTTGAAATCTGTTTGCTGCAATCAAACTCTTGTTCTGAGCCAGAATGTGGCACTGCATATGGATGCTCCAATGAATCTACTAAAAACAAGCTTGTATGACAGTGAGGCCTGCAGGCCAAAAATCATATCATGGCGTCCTTTTGCCAAATAGCAGTACATGATACAGGAAAACAGCTGGTGGTGACATCAAGATTGTAAACTTTGATATGATTCTAGCAAAAGTCAAACTAAATTGCTGCCTGTTAAATACAATAGCAACAAAAATAGCATTTTTTAGTTGTCAAATTAAGATTATTTCCAGTTTTAAACCTTCAAAAGCAGCAGACATGCCTTTACATAATAACTTAGTTAAATCCAAACTAGTAAGATTCAAGCCTTTGAAAATCTTCATCGTATTAATATTCAGTGGCATCAAAATACAGAAACCTAATGATATTTAGAAATAATTTCAACAATTAAAGGGAGACGACTGTTGTAGTTGCACAAATACATTTACAGTAATTTTTAAAAAAATAGGTGGAATGAGCTAAAAACGGGACTCTTGATAACAATGAGACTCAAATTGACTAACCCTTTGTCATTTTATTAATGACTGCAGAAAGAAAGAACATAAGCTTAAAGATTGTTTTTGAGAGATTTCTAATTTGCACAAATATGTTGGTAACATTTGTAAAAGTGTTTGAAACTTGCATGACTGAGGTTTGAGACTACGGTAACAAAAATAGAGGTAACTGACTCCTTAGTTTACTGTCATTGATTTTTGAAAAGCTTCTAAAATTGATCTAAATGGGACAAAAACACAAAATCTGTAACATACAGAAATCATAAACCTATTTGATAAGTGAAAATACCATTTTATAAAATGATCCAAATGATGTGCTTTATTGGAAAGGAAGAGAGCTGCTTAAACTGCACAAATCCATCAACAACATTTGAAGTCTGGGTGGTACTCCCAGGAAGCAGGGATTGATGCCACTACCTACCTAAAGTAGATGTCTCTGGCTAACTGTGTGTAGATATTTTTGGAGCTGATCATCAGAAACTGCAGGCGAATGCTAACAAACAGTATATATTATACCAAAAATATCGACAGCATTACCATACTTTGAAATTTTAAAGGTTTCCAGGTGCCATAATAATGATATTATGATCATCAGAGGTTCAAAGAAGCACCAAAACTGTAAGATCTGTCATCTTATTTTAACTCTAAGAGAGAAAGAGATGTCTGACTTGCACAACTGATATTCAAAAAAGTTGATGGAACTGGAGAGTGAAAGCAAAAAAGTCTAACTAGTAGTACTAGTAGACTGTTTTTAGTCTTTGGCAGTACTAGTAAAGCCAAAAGGTTCACTAGTAGTGCAAGTAGACCTAATGCAAATGGAGTAGGAGGAATTATAACCAAATCTAGCACTGTGATTGGTTGCAATATTTTCGAAAGCCAATGGCTAGCCTGAATTTGCTTTTCCCAGCCCCCGTATTAGCGTATAAGGCACATAGTAGATGATGCCCAAACGGCTTTCCATACTCTTTAAGTGTTTAGAAAGACTAGCAAAGCAATATAAAAGCCAGTTTTTCAAATATTGCCAATTACCAAGCAACATGTCATCATCTTTTATTAACCATTTAATTTGACCTCACCAATAACCAGATAAATTTAGATTATTTGGATAACACTTTATTTTAGGGTCACCTAATTCGCAAAAAATTAGCTGCTAATACCGTGCTAAATAGTAGCATACTGCCTGCTTATTAGCCAATACTTGTTAGCCCACTACTATTATTACAGTATTAATTAAAAGTTTTCGCTTAATAACCTTTAAATTACTGCCTTTTGGTTAACAGTTAAGAAGTTGTTTTATATGATTTATGATCTTAATTAGCTAATTAATAAGTGTGAAACTACCAATGATTTAGATATGAATAAGACCTCACTTTAGTTTATGGGACATATTCTGAGTTGCAAATGATCAGTTATGAGATATTTGCACTTAAAAAAGACCAGAATTTTGTGATTGTTCTCATAAGAGTACACCATGTAACTCAGAGCAATTAAGGGAGAATAAATATTCTTCTGAAACCTATAAAGTCTTTACTAAGCAAAGCTAACTAGGATCATAATTCATACTAGAACAGCTTCTTAACTAATAACCAGAAGACAGTAGCTAGGAGATTATTAAGTGAAAAGGGAAATTAGTATTGTAATAAGGGCATATTATAGCCATGCAGAGCTAGGTACTTATAAGCCCTAAATACTGGCTAATTAGCAGCTAGTATGCTACTAATTAGCCTGCTAATTAGCAGCTAGTTAGTGGCCTAGTTAGACAAGGTGATCTTAAAATAAAGTGTTATCGAATTTTGCAATGTTGTCTAATACAACGCAAACAGTAAGTGGTTTTCTATTGCTCGATATTGCAGTTAAAAATTGTTAATATATTCAAAGCTCATTATATATTTCTTGCCCTGACTTACTGTCTTTGTAGCCTGAATATGCAGAGTTGTATGTACGTGTTTTGTACAGATACAGCCACTAAAACAAGCTTGTGTAAGAGTGTTTACTGCGGGGATGGCGTCCACTTCTTGCATATTTATAGTTGTTGTGTTTATTTGAGGGTGCATTCCCTCTCCTGATCTCTAACCCCTGCTGTGCACTTATATCTACACACATGCACACGCCGACACGCTGCTCTTGTGGACACAATGACAGGAAGTACATTAGCAGGACCTCCATTGTATCTCCACATACATCCTCGCTTCCTTAGCCGACGGCGGCTGGATCGAGGCGTAGTAGAAGAAGAGCACCCTGGTGCCACCCGGCCCCCGTGGTGAGCTGAGGTGATGGAGAGAGCAGTAGGGTGGGTGACAATGGAGGGTGGGCGAAGGTCGGATCTGTCTGGGTTGTAATCCCACAGCCTTCTGCCGCCTGTCGCCTCGTCTGCAGAGCTTTGCGGAGCTCGGCGGTCTGGAGGCCTCCCAGTTTCCTGACCTGCAGCCTGTTTCATTGCCTCATTTCCTCTGGTAGGAATTTAGATTATGTAAGGGTAAAGCTGGTCTGAGGTCAGCACACGAGGTGAAAAACTAACTTTAAGTCAATTAGACGTCCTCCCTCTGAGGGGGACAGATGGTGGAGAGGTGGGAGTCAGTGGACCTCAGGAATGCTGGTGGCAGACTCTGTGGTCAGTTAATGATGGAAGAAACAATAAGAGGCAGGGTGCTGTTTATTCTGAATGTGTGGGACTGATTTAACCTTTTCAGTTGGCTCTGTGCTGTGAAATGTGTTTGTAGTTTAGTGCAGGGACAGCTGTTTTCACTGATGCCGTTTTGGAAGAGCCTCTGGTTCTGCCTTACATGTTAGTTTAGGTATTAAAGAGAGTGCTCCAGTCAATAAACCAGACTAGGGAGGCACAGAGTTGGATTTTTGTAGATATCTGATATGCTGATATTTCCAAACTTATCACTGCTGGTACAGATGCTGATGTTTTTTGCTGAGAGTACAAAGTATCTCCCTTACAACCTGCTGCAAACAATACACATATACTAGTGTGACTTTGACAAACAATGATGGATGACCTGCTGCTGTGGACCTGCTCGGCTCCATGTGCTCTATCCTGCATCAACCATCAACAGAAATGACATAATTTAACATAATTCATATTTTCAGACCAGTTAAACCCATTTTAATTTCAGTTCAGCTAGATGCTGCTATACTAATCAAGATCATTCCTCTTCAGTTTATATTCATTATAGATATTAATTTTGATATTAGAATGATCTCTCTATCCATGGTTGTATTGATTATACATCCATAGTAAGTATCTTTACAACCATATAGACATGAGGTCCTGAAAATGAGATACCACATCTCAAGGGGCTTACCTTTAATAAATGTTTATTCAACAAAGATGAATATGGTGCTATACAAATAAAGATTGATTAATTGAATCTATATTTAGCAGAGACAAATGTGATGAGGACAGATTTATGATCTGGGCGTCCATCATAAATTCTTAGTTTTAGTCACTTTGTTTCTGCCTGGATGGATACACATCTGGATGTATGTATGTGTATGTACAAATATATTTATTATATGCATTTGTGTATACGCATATATGTATATTTATAAAATGAGGAGTATGGCTTCAGCCTGCTCTGTTGTAAAGTGTCTTGAGATAACACTTGTTATGAACTGGCGCTATACAAATAAAGATTGATTGATTGATTAATTGATGACCTGTTGCTCTCATTTTGACAGCGTATCTGTGTTAGAAATTGATGTTGACCAACAAACACATCATTTTATCCCCTAACAGAAAACAAAATTGTTTTTAAAATGTAAACTTCCAGCAATAATAGGTTGAAATTTTGTGCTAAATTCATATAATCTGTTCATATTAAAGCCAATATGTTTAATATATATGGCTAACTTGTACAGCCCAAAATATTGGCAGAAATTTTGATATCGATGTTGCACTTTTTAAGCTAATTTATGCTGATACCAATATTTGTTTCATAATATCGTGCATCCCCACATGATATGCACCTGAGATGGTGCCCTGAGCACTGTTGGGACCCTCAACAGTGCTCAGGAAGTGCCCTGACATTTTTCTAGCCACAAGAACTGATTCCAAATATGAACCAACTTCTCGATGGCCTGATACCAAAGGATCAACCGCCAGGTTCTGGTCCGCAGCCTGCTGGTTTGGGACCGCTGCTCCAGAGTACCACAGAGTAGAAAGTCTGCCACAGAAGTTCCTCACACGTTAAAGCAGCAGCAAAAAAACTGAGGATGTGTTGGAGTTATTTTGTTTTTTTGCCAAAGTCAAAAAATGTTGGCAGCTGTGTTTCAGATCTGTTTGTGGCTTGTAAATATTAATTTAAGATAACCAAAACAGGAAAAAGCAGAGTAAACCATTTTATGAGTAGATGTTAGGTGGTCATTAAAGCCAGTTAATGGACTTCATGGACCATTCCTGGAGGCTACAGCCCTCGCCACAGTGACCGCAGGTTCACCCATCATGATGCTGTGCTGCTGTTTGTCGGCCCACACTCGCTCTCTTCATATTTCCTGATGCTCACCCAAAAATAATTACAAAAAGTTGGAGAGGAAAAGAGCTGAGTTGCTGCAAAGCTTGTTTTAGGTTCCTCTCTGGTTTTTAGTTTTGGATGGTTCAGAATCAGAATCAGAAATACTTGATTAATCCTCAACGGGAAATTCGGTTGTTTAAGTTGCTCTTATGCACAGTACAGCAGTTAGAAGCAGTGTGAATTTTGTTGACCAATTTTGTTTTCGTCAACAACCTTTTTTCCCCTGACAAAAACTAGACAATTACTAACAAAAACAAGTGCACATGGACAAAAACTAAAACTAAATCAACTGACATTTTTGTCAACCAATAAAAACTAGACGAAAATGTTTAACAGACAACAACTGCCTTAGCTTGGTGGTGGTGGGATAAGTTGGGGAGCGATCCAATCAGAGCTACTCTCTTTATGAATTGATATATTCATGTGGAGCAGATTCACTGTTTGTTGTTAATTCTTGTATTGTAACTGAGATGCTCTGCCAGGTTGCCTAAACAAAGGTGACTGCATTTAACACAAAACTTAAATTTGTTTCTGGTCATTTATACATTCAAACTTTACTAGCATTCAATAAAGGGTTACTAGATGTTGTGAAAATGTTGTGAAACTTCATCAACTAAAACTGGACTAAAATAAAAACAATTTAGATGACTAAATTATGACTAAAACTGTAAGATATTTTTGGTAAAAGACTATAACTAAAACTAAATTTAAAGATGCTGTCAAAATTAACACTGGTAGGAATATGAAATAAAGACTTTAAAATAGATAAGAGCATAAAAAAATTAAGTAAAAAATTAAGAAAGCAGGTTGCAACATGCAGAATCTTAAGCAATATCAACTTAAAGATTCTGCAAGTTGGAACCTGCTTTCTTATTTTAGTTATCTTAGGTTTGGATTTTAGGTTAGGATTTCCTCAGAGTATCAAGCTGAAGCCCTGATGTTACGAACAATGTGACATCAAGAGAGGCCTGACAGTGAAGCCCACAGCTGTTTTTATGATGCTAGGATGAGTGGGATCCTCTGTCTTTAGTTGTCCAACTTTGTTATGAGGTTGCAAACACATCTCTAACATCTTGTCTCCATCTCTGTCTCTCCTCTCTCAGGTTTGCCACCACCCAGACTGCCAGGACCTGAACAGTAAAAGCCCCCTCCACCTGTGTGAGTCATGTGACTCACGCTGCCATTCGGAGAACACAGACAACATGCACTTTGACCGGCACCCCCGATTTGACTTACAACCTCAAGGTTTGTGCGCCTGTATTCTCTGTATCTGGAGCCATGAGCTCATGACAGGATTTCACTGAGTAACCATCAGGACACTGACACGACTGCTGTCTAAATATGGAAAATATGAACAGTAACATCTGCTTCGTCATAGTTATGAGGAAGTTTGTGAATTAATTAGTGCTGAAAAGAGTATCTCAAAGTTTCATCTGAGCTTTAATTTAAAACGTGGTTCATCCGGTTAATTAAAGAGTTTCTCACTGACCTTCAGTCTGATCTTTGGAGAGACTTCTTCCGCTCCATTCCTTTCACCAAACAGTCAGTTCATGATAAAGTTGCTGAATTGTTGATACTTTGGTACCAGGGCTGAGCAATTAATAGAATAGAATAGAATAGAATAGAAAAGAAAACCCAGTAAGCAGCATTTTACAAGCATGTCAGTATAAAAATAAGTAAAGTATCCTTATTTACATAGAGACATACAGATGTCTTTATGCTACATGTATGACAGGAACATATTACTGTGCATCAATAAACATTTATGGTGCAGTGAAGGGAATGAGTATGTTCATGATAAGAGCATTTTTAACTAGAAAGCACTTGGAGAGCACACAACTCCGCCAAGGTAGCTCACATATTGCTGTTACATCTATTAGTTATAGTTCCATGATGAAGTTGCCATCATAATATAATTCATGACCCTGAAAAACCCACTCAGAATCATGTCGATTTCATTATTAGTTAGACAGTTATTGAGCAAAAACAATTGTTTGCTGATGGTGGTTATCTGGATCACCACCAAAATCTAATCATTTCTGAGTTGGGCCATTACCAACATCTCCTGAAAATTTCAGCAAACTCCGTCCAGTAGTTTTAGCGTAATCTTGCTTAACAGTAACACCTTTTTGACATCTTTCTATGAAGTCAGATAAACCTTAAAGGCACAGTTCAGTATTTTTAAAGTTGGGTTGTATCAAGTACTAAACAATTGTCAGTGAAGTGGCTTAAACGCTTGAAGAGAGCAAACTGAGACAACCAGTAAGGTACACCACTGTTCGTGGGTGACATTATTTCTACCGATTGAGTTTTACAGAAGAATGAGCCACAAAACTATGTTGGGTCAAACGTATTGGGCAAACATTTTAGAGTGCTGTATTTTCTCTCAGAAAGTCTCCGTGTTTGGCACTATTTTATGATGCAGCAAATGGCTGTGTGTTCTTCCTCCTGTGCGTACTGATTCAGCCAATCAGCTGTTTCGCACGATGGACTCAGGAAGACACAACAGCAGAGGAAACTAACACAGAACCCAATATGAGTGATTTTGACTCAAGTGACAGTGACAGTTTTCAATCTGAAATCCTTCAGAATGAGATTCAGTGGCTGAAAGAGATAGAGGACAAACTTCTAAAAAAAATAAAGAGCTCTAAAGTTTTCACCCAGTTTGATTCAACATAGTTTTGTGGCTCATTTTTATGTAAAATTCACACAATTATGCAAAAATAGTTGTACCCACCAACAGCAGTGCACCTTATAGGTTGTCTCAGCTTGCTCTCCTTAAAGGTACAGCACTGCAGGGGCCCTTTCAGCCTCTTTACTGGCTAATTCAACGACCTGATACAAGCCAACTTCAAAAATACTGAACTATCCCTTTAAGATGTTTGTAAGCTACCTTTAGATTTATTTTACAAAGTCTGAAGAAAAAAGTTTCTTAATTTCTTTTTATATTCATGCTGCTGCTACTGGTGTAGTAAAAGTATAAAAATAACAGCCACGAACACTGAGGGACATCTATGCACTTTGGTAATTTTATTGCAATTGAACAATGTTTTTGTACATCATATATTGTTCTCATTTCATGCAGGTGTATTTGGTACTATTTCATACCTCAGGTTTTACAACAGTACAGCCTTTGTTTTTTTTTAAAGGTTAACGATGTGAAAAAGTGCCAAAGCTCTATAAAAATTGAAGAAATCCTGGCATAAATCTAAACCAAAAGGTAGAAAGGTGTGTGAGCTGCAATAATACATTTACATCATCTGTGCGAGGACGTCTTGTACCTGCTAACGCAATTTGGAGAGTATACAACATGCAGTTTTGTTTAATTAGAACAAAAATTGGTCTGAAATTTGTGCCTCCTCCTCTTGTTTCTGTGATGCTGAAACACGTTTCCATATCATCTGATTTTTGCTAGTAAAGTATCAGAGCTGAAAATTCTGATATCATAGTGAACAGTGTTCATGTCGACCAGTTTTCCATGTCAGTCGTTGGCACTTTGTGTTAATTTAAGTATTTTTAGCCAACTCAGAGGCTACAGAGGAGGTTGATTTGAAGACTGAATTTTTATTTTGTGGGTCAAGCAAAGATATTTGATAGCTTTAAACTTTTCACTACTGTAAGTTAACACAAAAAATGTATGTCATAACTTTTGCAGCTTCATTTCTGTCACTTTTGGACATAGTAAGGTAGGAAAGAAGCCATGCATGAGGGATATGAATCCTGTCAACAAAACTGTGATTTTTTTTTTCTCTGATTATCAAATGGGAGATTTTTTTTCTCAATAAAAGGGATGATTCACAAGCCATTAAAATGCCTTAAAAATCAAAAATGTGAACGGTAATCCAGAAGTTTGGATCCAAGTTGGTGATAATTTATGAGATTTCTGCCTTTACTGTATTTACGTATTAATGAGAGTTAAAGAAATCTTTCGACTGTATCGAGAGCCTTAAAGTATGTTTTTTAGAGATTAAGCATCTCTGTGAATTTTATAAGAAGTGTTTTGAGAATGAAACAAAAGAGAGAGGATATATGAACTGATGCTGTGGAGTCCTTTAGCAGTTTGACTTAATTTGAATTATGCAAAATAATCTGTTAGTAGCTCATATTGCTGTAGTTATAAATATTTTAAGAACTGTCACTGTAGGAAACATTAAAATGCTGCTTTTAAATCATATAAATCATCTCCTATCCGATGATTCTGAAGGAAGCGTATCAGTGATGAGCAACAGTGATGACAATTTGAAGACGGCTGATCTGGAAACACTAAAATAAAAACACCATTTCACTTTAATATGATGCAACGTGGTGGATGCAGAAATCTCACAAACCAATAAATGAAATAAATTTGTCTGTCATGTTGTCTTTTCTTGTGCATGGGGGAATGAGTTTGACTTTGATTTGGCCGACCTCATCATTTAAACCTTTGTTGAAAGTTTGTTTTAGTTTTCATGCGGCAGAAGGAATGACGGCTGTGTTTTCTTGACCTTTAGCCTCCATCCTGGCTCGAAACGTGTCCACGCGCTCCTGTCCCCCGCGCACCAGCCCCCCCTCTGACCTGGAGGAAGAGGATGAGGGGAGCAGCGACCGCGGGTGAGTGAACTGCTCAGTGACTTCAATTCTTTTGGTTATGCTGTTGTTTCTGTCCACAGAGCTCCAGAAAGTTACAGTAATAACATCAATTTAAGTACTTATTGGGCGTTTTTTAATGCAAAACATGGTCACACAAAACGAGCTGTAAAGAAAAATTCATAAAGAATAGTTTGAGTCCACCAGTACCACCCTGCAACACATGCTCATGGAATAAAAAGAAATGTCCTAAGTTAAGGACATAATAAAAACAGGTACAACTTCATAAATCTGTGAAGAGGAAACACTGGAGCTACTGTTTAACTGTTCAAATTCATGATGGGAAATCAAGGCCGTTATATCAAGGGGAACAAGCTCATCCAAAGAAATAAAACTAGACAAATAAAACCGTAACACACTAAAAAGTAGAAGTGCTCAGAAGGCATTTACAGTGTGAATACTCATGCACCCTCATGCTTTGCTGAATTTAGCAGCCAAGTTATATAGTGAAAATGCGGAAAACTGAGTTATCTTGCAAAGCATAACCTCAGATGAGGAGATAATTAGGCATCATGTGCAAAAATACAATCGTAAAACACTTAAACATAGTTCAGTAGAATATGTCCAATAAGATAATAAAACACCTGTACACGGATAGTTGAATTCTTAAAGATAATTCAGGAACAGGTGCCAAACGATATTAAAAACAATTTTCTTCTTATTTAAACATGTCAAAATAAGATAAAAAGACACTGAAAGTTCATTCGTTTGAATATGCCGACTTTGAATAATAAGCCACAAAAAAATAATGAAGTGCAATCTTCCAAAATAAAATGATAAAAAAATACTAAAAAGTACTCAACAAGGCATGCCAAATCAAGATGATGAAACTTAAAAAGGTTATATTGTATAATATATGATAGTATGATAATGAAGCACTAGAAGCAATTTTATTAAAATATGTAAAACTAAGATGTACAAAGCAAAATAAGATAGTATAACAAAATAGATGATGAATCCAAAACAGGATTTAAAAAAACACAAAAGTCATTCATCAAGACATTTTAAAAATAAGATCATTATATAAAATGTGAAAGCTTAGACTGTTTAACACAAAATGTTTTAAGGGAAATATGCTATTTCAAAACAATAAAACACTCCAACACAATTAAGTGAATATGCTAAAATAAGAAAGCCATGTTACTTTTTTTTCCAAGTGGCTAAATTATTAGAATATACTCTCAGAGAATTATTAACAATCTTATTGTTATATCAACAAATGTTTGCAATAATATACAAAAGGATGTTCTACAGAAACAATCACTGCCAATTATTCTATTACAGCTCTATCATGTTGAAAAGGGTAGCTATTTTTCATGTTTATTGGTAGATTTTATCACATTTTTATATCTTTTTTTATTTAATGTGCATTAATTGTGTGCGTGTTTACTGCTTGATTCTTCAACATGTACAGCACTTTGGTCAGCATGTGCCATTATCAAATGTGCCTCTTAGATTAATTAGATTTGGTTTTAATTTGATCTCTGTGCATTTTCTGATGTCTCAAATTGACTGGCTGGACAGATTGAAGGTGTAGGAGGGCTGCATGTGACCCCCGGGCCAGCAGTTGCCCACCCCTGTACTAAATGGATTAAATGATTAAAATGTTCATGAACAGGACTTAAAAATATAAAATAACAGTCAGTTAAAAGCAAATTTGTTCAGTAAGTCTTGTCAAAATTTAGCTCCATGTGTCCTATTATCGAATTAAGTTGTTGAGAGTTAATCGAGCAGTCATTTGTGATCGTATTTTCTTTTCTTCAGAGGAATGACAAACATTATAGTATTTATAAATGCTTTCCAGGGAGCGTAAGAGCGGGGGGATGAAGCTGGTGAAGAAGAAACCGCGGAGACGACACACTGATGTAAGTACTCAGATGTGGGCTTCATTGTGCAACATCAGAAAGTCCCCCCAGTGACACAACAGTCTCGTATCAGTTCTATGAGCATCTACAGTTTCTTTCCTGTCAGATTAGAGTCACTGTTTTCAGAAATGTCCAAAGATGATCAGAGAGTAACACAGTGCTGAAGGGAGAGCTGACAGAGTGGTCTTTCCCAGAGTGCAGTGAGAAGGAGCCCCCCTGTGGATCCTCAGAGCGCTCACATCCAGCACCAGCAGCTCCACCTGTGTAAACTAACAGAGCATCTGTCCCCCCCCCCCCACAGGACCCCAGCAAGGAGTGCTTCAGCCTCAAGTTTGATCTCAACGTGGACATCAACACGGAGATCGTACCTGCCATGAAAAAGAAGACGCTGAGGTAAGAGACTGAGGACGAGCTGATGGAGGAGACGTAGTTTGTGATGAGCTGTAACCTAAAAATGGTGTTTCTGTGAATGTTTCCAGAGAGGTCCTGGGTCCAGTCTTTGAGAGGAACGGGATCGAGCTGTCCCGGGTCGATTTGTTCCTGGATCAGTCCAACACGCCGCTCTCACTAAACTTCGAGGCTTACCGTTTTGGAGGACACTACCTCAAAGTCAAAGGTAAGAACAGCCACGGGACCAGATGCTTCCTCCTTCCTGAGATATTTAAGGACATTAACTGTGACTCTGAAGCTCTTCAATCGGCCACGGGACTAAAAATTTCTGCTGAGGTCGTTGTCAGGAATGATGTAAGCTCGTGCCGATGCTGAAATCTGCAAAATGATTAAAAGAATTCTCTCCAAATGCACAACGTTTGGGGAAAAGGTTAAGAAAGAACTCAAACTAGTGTGAAATGTTATATTGCCCAGCCCTACGTCTAAGCATTATACTAACCAAAAATCAGCAAAACTTTATTAAATATAAAATATGTTTTTTAAGTTTTCTTTAACTGTCTAGTAGTCACTAAAATGACAAAAAAAAGCTCTTTACAGTTGAATCTGTTGCCTCATTTTTACTCATGTTTAATTTTTCATAATTTTCAATTATTGTCTAAATATTTGACTCAAGTTAAAGTCCAAGACAAACTTCCACAGAACAGAACAGTCAGACTGCAGCATTAGGAGGTGTTTGTCTGTGTGATCGTAAGTCCTTCTGTTTCGTGTATTCAGACGTCACATCGTTCTTATCATTATTCCTCAAACAATAACTGAGCGACTCAGCTTCCTCTCATGACTTCATATCTGACCAGCAGGAAAAGGGAGTAGACCTGATATTTAAAAACAACATCGCAATAGCATCTGAAGATGTCATATTGGTTATTACTGTTACCATGACTCTTGATCATACGTCAGGAGCAGCGTGGTGACTTCTGCAGAAACTGGAGTGTAGCCTCACTGTGGTCATGTTCCTGGATCAAAGGTTCACTGAAGGTGTCCATAAAAGATCCAGTGTCATGACTAATCACCACACTTTTCCAAGTGTTGCCCCACAAACCTGCAGCTCCTGACCGCGGTCTGGAGTTACACTAAACGCAGAGGTCAAACAGTCCACAGCTGCTCATCCACTCAGCTGAACGGCTGGAGGTTTAAACAGAAAAGGCTGAGAAAATATAAATAATTAGCTTTTTATTACTTTTCCAGCATAATACTGTCTCTCTGTTTTATTTGAACTATGGTGTGATTTAGTTTTAATCAGGCGTCTTTTGTAGTAGTTTTCTTTCAGTTCTCAAACATGCATATTTGAGCCACAATAGACTCATGGGTTTATTTTGGTGCTCAGTGGAAAACCGCAACCTTTAAGAAGTAACCAAAGATTATTATGTCCCACAGGAATTGAATTAAAATTATTATTTCATCTATCCATCCATCTATTATCTACAAAGCTGATTAATTTTGGGGTCACGGGGGCTGGTTGTAAAGAAAAAAATAACAATATACCAAGGAACTTTGAAGCAGTTTCTTTCTCAAATGTTTTTCTTAAATCTTACCTAATAATTCTTTTAAGAACATTCAGGTAACTGTCTTGTCTGTTATTGATCTTTGGTTACTCCTAACTGGACACTACTGTGACAGGAAGTTGTCATCTTCTTTAAAAGTCAATATAAAATCACCATGTGGTTCAATTTTTGAGTTTTGAATGTTAATCAAAAATTATTTCTTATTCTTATTTCTTACGTCTTTGTTTTTATCTTTTGTAGTTTCGTTGAATCTTTAATCGCTGTTTTGTTCTGATGTGTGAAGTGCTTTGAATTCCCTTGTTGTTGAATGGTACACGAGCTTCGCCACCGTAAAGAAAATGAGAGAAGAAGAAGTACGGCCCATCTGATTGGTCAACAGACTGACAGGAAGTTGAAATGAAAATAAAGTCTAATAGCATCACTGCTTCATTGTTCATCAGGAAAACATGATGGAAAAAATCACCCTAGATACACAAATGTAAAATGTCAGAAAAACAAATAAAAACTGCACTTCAAAGCTGGATTAAAGACTTTTTTGGAGGGATATATCCGATCTGGAGCCTTCCTCAGATTGACAAAAGAGTGAGCGTCCAGACTCATTTGTCCCCATAAAGATCAGTTGTACAGTTCCAGAAACAGGGCCGCCCACAGACATGGCTGGGCCCCTGAAAAGCCCCATAAAAAGTTTCTAGCATGTCTGCACACATTACTGAAAAGTCAAGATCTAGTCATGGACCGTAAGAGTTGGATGAAGCCATGTCATAGGAGCCTTTGGGGCACTGTCGGTGCCCTCTGATGGACACTGCCATACTGGACATGTTACTTCAACTAAAAAAATGAGCACGATATTAAAAGTCAGCCCCATCACATTGAGACCACATGATGCATTACTTATTTAGACTGAAGCGTTTTTTGAATCAGGCTGTAAAGATGTTTATTAAGGCTGTAACAAAAGTATTTCCCTTTATGCAATTATTAAGGTGTCAGGTTACTGCAGTTGGCCCCAAGTAGACACTTAGGGTACTGCAGCTTTTGGCACTCCACATGCTGCCTTGCTGTGTTAAATATGTGTAAAATATGTCAGTTTTTCATGAGTTTTCATCACCAAAGGGGGGAACACGAGGGTGCCAGCATGAGTAAGCATTTTCATTGTCTCTGTAAATAAGAAAACAAGTGCATATGGACAAAAACTAAATTAACTGACATTTTCATCAACAAATAAAAATTAGACGAAAATGTTTGACAGGGACTTAATCCAATCAGACCTAATTTGGTCATGTAGAAAGAAGGGACAAGTTAGGAATATATCCAATCACAGCTACTTTGGTTGTGTGCAAAGGTTGGATGAGTTAAGAGAGACATCCAATCACAGCTGCCTTAGCTTCATGATGGTGGGAGGATAAGTTGTGGAGCGATCCAATCAGAGCTCCTCTCTTTATGAATTGATATATTCATGTAGAGCAGGTTCACTGTTTGTTGTCAGTTCTGGTATTGTAACTGAGATGCTCTGCCAGGTAGCCTAAATAAAGGTGACTGCATTTCACACAAAAGTTCAACTTGTTTCTGTTCGTTTATACATTCAGACTTTACTAGCGTTCAGAAAAGGGTTATTAGATGTTTCATTTTATCCAAGTGTAAAACATGACTTCAGAAATTCAATGAAACATAAAAAATGCCTTACACTTTACACTTCATATTTTAGTCGACCAAATTTACAGTAGATTTTGTTGATTAAAATGTTGTGAAATTTCATCAACTAAAACTAGACTAAAATTCAAACAATTTAGATGACTAAACTATGACTAAAACTAAAAGATATTTTAAATAAAAGACTATAACTAAAACTAAACTAAAAAGTGCTGTCAAACTTAACACTGCTCCCCAGACCCCCCAAAAAATATTAATATTGCATGAACAGAGGCTTGTACCATTTTAAAAGAAGAGGGTCACATTTTCAAACAGACAACAGTATAATAAACGTACATTTTTTGCCTTGATAATTTATGTAAAGTGTTTCTTTGCTTGCCTCTTGTGGGCCCCTCCGTGACTCTGGGACCCAGAAAGCTGAACCCTTTATCCCCCCTTATGGGCGGCCATGTCCAGAGGTATCAGCTAACGATGTCAGTGTCACAGCCTTGGGGCGCTGTCAGTCCCATGGAGTTGGGAGGCTTAAATTGATTAAAATGCAAAACAAACTGAGACAAACTAAGAAAACTGGATTAAAGCTGCTCTTTAAATTGATGTGAGGCAGCAGGTAATTTTTTGTTCTTACAGTTATCCCCTCCTCAGACTGTCTGATCTCTTGTTTTCCCTCCTCGCAGCTCGTGCCGGAGATGAGCTGAAGGTGGAGCAGGGCGTGAAGGACATGCGGTCGCTCAGTCTGCCCAACATGAAGCCGTCTGCAGCTCAGAGCCCCTACATCCTCACCCCCGGCTCCGAGAAGGTGGAGCATGGATCTCTGGGACGTAAGGAGAACATCGATCTGCTGGTGAGTGACTTTACTGTGATGATATTTCACGAGGCTGTAGAGTCATTCAACCAAACACACACACACCTCTAAACCACAAACACGCCCAGTGACTCCTGCTGCTCCGACACACCTTTCACTCTTCCCATCACCTCACCTCCTCTTCCTCACTCCCATGATGCCTTGTGCTGGTGAAAGGGCGATTCAGAAACTCTTCAGTGAGCTCATTGTTTTGCCTGATCTTCTTTAGCCCTGAACAGACCTGACGATGTATTTTGGGATTTCCCTCTCAGCCTGTTGGTGTGTGTTTTTGTGCTCACGCTCGTGTTGGTACTCCGTGCCAGACTGATCCTCTGAATCTCCTGTAATGATGAGTTCACTCTGGAACACTTTGTGCCACTTCAGCACTTCCTGCAGCCACAGGAAGTGTTTTTTTTTTCTACTAATGAAAGATGCTGAGAGGCCAACTGAGGTCTGCAGGATCCTGATCCACTTGGCTTCCAAACACGAGGCATGAAAATAGGGCAGACAGTCATCAGGTTCATGCTGTGGCATAAAAGGACCCTGAGAAAAAACCCTCCATGGGGCTGCAGTTTTAGCTCTTAAGATGATGATTTAGAGTTGAGACATGCTTATAATTCTCAAGCAACTAAGCTGCTGCAATCTATTTTTATTTTGTCTTTGTTTTTTATGGTTTGGGCCATAAAATGCTGCCCTGAAACACACCCTGAAATATTACAGCGCTCCAGGTGAAGAACTGAATGCTTTTTTGTCTTGTTTTACTTTTAGTGTCGGGCTTTTTATTTTTACTATATTATATGCACAGTGGAGACGGAAAGAGAATTCAACTGCAAAAATTATAGTTATTTTTTTTAAAGGGGTTCTTGATTTTTTGGGAGAAGTATGTGTTTGCACATACATGTGTTTGGGCTTTTCCCAAATATCAAACTCAATCTTTTTTCAAGCCTACATGTAAATAACCAACAATACTCTGTTATTAATTTGTACACCCACCCCTAGTCGATGAATTTCACAACATTTTAGTCGACGAAATCTACTGTAAATTTAGTCGATTAAAATATGAAGTTTAAAGGGTAAGGCATTTTTAATGTTTCCTTGAATTTCTGAAGTCATGTTTTACACTTAAAATGAAACATCTAATAACCCTTTATTGAATGCTAGTAAAGTTTGAATGTTTAACTGAACAGAAACAAATTAAACTCTTCTGTGAAATGCAGTCACCTTTATTTAGGCTACCTGGCAGAGCATCTCAGTTACAATACCAGAATTGTCAACAAACAGTGAACCTGCTCTACATGAATATATCAATTCATAAAGAGAGCAGCTCTGATTGGATCGCTCTCCAACTTATCCCGCCACCACGAAGCTAAGGCAGTTGTGATTGGATGTCACTCTTAACTCATTAAACCTTTCCACACAACCAAAGTAGCTGTGATTGGATATATTCCTAACTTGTCCCTACTTTCTACATGACCAATTAGGTCTGATTGGATTAAGTCTCTGCCAGACATTTTCATCTAGTTTTTATTTGTTGAGAAAAATGTCAGTTAATTTAGTTTTTGTCCATGTGCACTTGTTATTTTTTTAGTTATAGTCTAGTTTTCGTCAGGGGAAAAAAAGCTGTTGAGGAAAACTATGACGAAAATAATTAGTCAACAAAATTAACACTGCTGCACTTTTGTGTGTACCTCTCCTAGGTCACATCAGTGGGCCACATTCCCTTGCAAGGCACCACTAGACTGTGGTGGGTGAAGGCAGACAAAAGGGCCCACATATATTTTGTAGTGGGTCAGTTGCTTTGCACATAATCAACACAAAATGGAGCCCAAAGTGCTTCCACACAGTGCTCCTCATATGTTTTGTTGTTTTTATTGTCCACTCGATGTGGCGTTGCCGGTCCTTAAAGTGTCTTTTTCGTCTGTTTGTTTCCAGCAGACTAGATACAGCTGTAGGTCAAGAGAGCATTGGCCAATCTGGTTGCACTGGGTGCGCCCTCTGCTGGATCAAGTGGTTCCCTGCTCCTTTTGCTTACAACCAAGGGAACCAGCATGATGCTAACTTTTGCCTTGGCCTACAAAAATACATCATCCCTGCACTACTCTGCTAGTCTGGAACGTATTACATTATTGCTGTTATATTGGTTTCTGCAGAATTGAGTATTAAAATTAGTTGTGCAGGTCAGCAGATATGAACGTTTCTTTCAGTACCTACAGTTGACATATTGGGAAATTAATATATTGGTAGACATTACAAATGCACCATCTTACATCCACTAAAAGGCAGGACTAATAAAAGCACCACATTGCTTTATCTCATAAGTTAGAATGTATAATGTACCAAACGCTTCATTCTACAGGGTGAAAAATCAGGTTTGTCTTAATTGTAATCAAAACTGTGCAAAAATAGCCTTTTTAACTTCAAGCATTATGATTTTACTCATACATGATAATATTAAAACTTCTTTAAACAATGGCTGATACTGATATCACTGACCATAGACTTTTTAATCAATAATAATGTTTGTTTGTTTTACTTTAAAATATTAATGCGTTACCCTGAGGTATAGCGCTTATCTCTTTCAAGGTTTGGTTCTCACAGTGTCCCTGTTAGTTTATCAATTACTCACCTGTGTTATGTCATTAGATGTTACCCCCCTTAGGCAGGTTCAGACCCTCTTCCAGGTGAGTCTGCTCCTGTGTACGTGCTCACTTTGTAAACAGACTAATCCTGATGTCACCAATGCTGCAGGCGGTGAAACAGGTCCAGGCTGGGTTCGATCATTTTCTACCATCTGTGTGATACGTCAGAACAGTTAGTCACCGGGCAGAGACGTAAACAGAGGAGTTAGTGAGAACAGAGGACTTTAGTCACTGACGATCTGACCTTCTGTTCCTCTGAGTGGTTGCTGATTTTGTATTGTTAAGGTCACCAAACATTAACACTTTCTCACCAAGAATTTGTCAAAATGCTTCACTGCAGCCACACGGCAGGTAATGACTTGTTAGTTTTTGGCTGAGTGTGGAAACAGTGATGTCAATGAGAGTCACTGCAGCTGCCGGCCTCTAGGGGGCAGTAATGATGCATTAAGCTTCTATTGGACACGTGGATGAACACCAAACCTCTGACGGTGCTGCAGACATTTCCACAGAGCTATAATCTTAAGTTTGTGAAGGGTTTGGTTGACCTTTGGCTCCTAATTTTGCAACAGCTTAAGCCAAACAATATTAATTAAATCCTGTTTGCACCTCAGGGGTGTGACGTTTAGTGTGACTGTGAGTTCACCTTCAATCCAAAGTTTAAACAAGCATGAGCGAGCAGGATTTTGTGACCTCATGCTTAATTTGAAGCTGGCTTCACATCAAGAATGCAGTAATGATGGTCAATATAAGACTTTTTCAGATCCATACAGTATCAACAATTTTGCTGTAATTTTTTTTTTCAATAATGATTCTGACACTAATAATATATATTTATAATAATAATAATAATAATAATAATAAGTTTTATTTGAAAGCACCTTTCATGACACTCAAGGACAAGGTACAAAGTTTAAAAACATTACAACAACAATAAAATTAATAATAGAGCAATAAAATCAGCAAAACACAACAGACAATTAACGTGCAGGTTGTTGTTAAATATTAGACTGATCTCTCTGGCCATGGTTGTATTGATTATACATCCATGGTAACTATTTTGACCACACTATAGACGTGAGGTCCCTCTTGAAAATGAGATGCCACATCTCAAGGGGTTTATCTTTAATACATTTATATTCAACAAATATGGTTCTTTATAAAAAAAGATTGATGAATTTAATCTATATTCAGCAGAGACAAATGTGATTTTAGTCTCTCTGTCTCTGTCTGGATGGATACATCTCTGGATGGATAGATGTGTATATACAGATATCTTCATTATATGTATTTGTATATATACATATATGTATCTATAAAAGGAAGAGATAGCGCTTGTTATGAACTGGAGCTATACAAATAAAGATTGATTGATTAAATGGAGTGTGCAGTCCTCAACAGGTGGATTTTGGGTCTGGATTTGAAGAGGGGCAGAGAGTTTAAATGTCTGAGGTCAGGGGTCAGAAAGTCCCAGAGCGGGGGAGCAGAGTGACTGAAGGCCCTGCTCCCCATGGTGCTGAGGTGGGCAGAGGGCACCGTGATATTTATGAATGGGACATTTCTCATTTCCCAAAAAAACATACAGAAAACATGAAGCACAGGCGGTGATCATCAACTGGTAGCCTGGAGGCCACATCAGGCCCCCCAAATTTTTCATCCAGCTCCCTGTGAGTGTTATCAAAGTCAGAAAATGTGAAGGGTAAGAATATTTTGTGATTTTCAAGGTTTCTTTTTGTCATTAAATACATTAAACTATTAATGCAGCTCCCAACAACACACTTTTAAAGGGAGTGACTTCATATTGATCTGTCTTACAGAAAACCTCCTGCCAGTCATTATGAACTGACTCAAACATGAGAAAAAGTGTACTGGAGTCAAAGTCAAGGTATCTTTATTGTGTCCCTTGGGAGAAATTTGTCTGGGATAAAGGGGTCTGTTGCACACACAACATATTCAACACATCCTACTCATGCATCCAGAATTAGTGAAAGAACACACAATTACATGGAATAAATAAATAAATTTAAAAAGCATCAAAAATGGAAACCCAGCAAAGAAAAACATGACCGTCCCAGAAGACATCGAAGTTGCCCCCCCCCCACCTCCCCTTTTTTTTAAGCCCCCATTTCATATGTCAAGAAAAAAACTGTCCCTTGTGCAAATGTAGTTAATGATCACTGCTCTAGACCATCAGATCCTAAAGGGACTTACATTTTTAAGTCTTGGTCCAAAGAAAACAAATTTAGCTGATACTCTACTGTGAAGACTTGATTTAGTAATTAGTAATTATTCCATAAGTACAAATACAAATGATCATAAATCAGGACAGCAAGCTTGCCAGGTTTATGTTAACTAATACTGCAAATCAGTGAGAATTATTTTGATAAATAAGAGGCTCAAATGAACCCTTTACACAAAAAACATGCAGTTTAAAGTAACTCATAAAAAAAGAAAGAAAGATGCAAACCTAAGGACATTCAAAGAAATATTTGAATTATTTAAGTTAACTTTAAAATGATGATAAAAAGATGTTGAGGATAAAATTAACTCAGTGTAGTACAGCCATAAAAATGCCAAGAGACAATAAAGTAAACTTTAGTGATAAACTAAATACCAGAGATAAAACAGCTGTAAAGAAAAAAACAAAGATAAACATGGATGCAAAATCCCCGTGTAGATTGAAATGCTCTGTCATTGAATATTTTCAAGTCATTAAACCTGTCTCAAGTGTTGACGTTTCACATTCCAGGTTAATCAACTGCTTTACTGTTTTTTAAGGTCATTTAACTTGACAGTTTAACCTCAAACCTGTTTAATCTTATTTTGTATCTTTCCTTTGGTTTTGCTCATTCACTTGATAAGAAACACTTGTCTAACTGCCAGTTAACACAAATAGATATTCAGCCAATCACATGGCAGCAACCCAGTACATTTAGGTATGTAGACATGGTCAAGACGACCTGCTGAAGTTCAAACTGAGCATCAGGATGGAGAAGAAAAGTGATTTAAGTGATTTTGAACCAGACAGGCTTGTCTGAGTATTTCAGAAACTGCTGATTTACTGGAATTGTCTTGCCCAAGCATCTCCAGGGTTTGAAGAGTATGGTCCGAGAAAGAGAAATTGGCAGAAACACGCCTTGTTGATGCGATATGCCATCCCACTGCTCTAACCTGTAACATTTCTCATCTATGTAGCTTCTGCTCTTTTGACAGTTTTCATCAGCTGTGCATTTTATCAAGCTGCTCAAACAACATTACGTTCAATTAAAAAAATTATTACTAAATATTGTATAATCAAAGCAAACTAGCCAACAAGGTGTCATATCCCAGTGATAATCCTTCTGCAGGAGGGCTACCGGGGGCTCGTGGGCACCTTGTTGGGTACCCCTGCTTGAGATCCTTTTGTCTCCAACAGCCTCAGCAGAGAGAGCCTGTGATCTGTTTGGTGGACCAGCTCATGTTTTTATGAGAGCTCATCTGGAGGACAAAAGCTCCTCTTTGGTTTCTGAGTGCAGCCTCTGAGTTTCTATGGCAGCAGCTCTTCACCATAAAACACACGCCTGCCTGTTGAGTTTTGTGACCAGACTCTCTTTGGCGTTACCCCTGCTTGTGCCAGTCTGCAGATAGCACAGCTGAGCAGCAGAGAATGTGAACTTTATGATGGGTGTTACATTTTATGGACCCTGGCACCGCCATGGTCCGCTGCAGAGAGCTTTGATGATGCAGATTGATTATCGCACTACAGGGAGCCTTGGACGCCGCTCTCTGATTGGACGGAGATGCATTCCAGTCTCGCTGATAGATCCTATAAAGCACCGCCATCCGTCTGTGCCTCTAAGTTATTGCCCCATCTGCAAGTAACCTCTTTTATATTCCCTTATTATATCAGACATGAGTGACCTGATATAAGACAGGATCAGGTCAACGTGAGTTCACAGAGACACATTTTTAATTCACAAGGCGTGATCAAACACAAACCAAAGAGCAGTTTTTATATTTTGTTGCTCATCATATTTAACCAGTGGCAGTTAAATCAGATCTTTGAACTGAAAGTAAAACCCAAACGTTGAAATCCTGCAGTTGCATTTTTTTTAATATCAGTGACTCATTTGACCTCATATCTGTGCTGGAGTTATTCGTCCCTGGGGTTTTTCTCAGGATGTCTTTTGCTAAACAACATGACGTCAAGTCTGGGCAAAAACAAAACTAAAGTCAGGGGGAGTACCAAGGGTTCATTGGAATTGTTTCTAAATTATGAAACTAATACTTGGACTGAAAAATCGCCATTCAGGTGCTTTTTTAGCTTAATGGCTGATGCTCTTGCTGGTTTTCCAGAGTTTCTAACCCCGCCTTCAAAACAAGAAGAGAAACATTTGGTTCTATCAAATCCTAGAAGAGCCAAAATCCCTGCCAAGGCATTTCCAAAAGTGTCCGGCAAGTTAAAATGTGGAAAACTGCCTTTTCTCACACTGTTAACAAATCTGTGTGAAAAAATCCTGGATCCACATCCTGATTCAGATCACCACCAAAATCAAATCCCTTCTTCCTTGTGCCATGGCCAACATTCATAATGTTTTTAATTATTCTGTCAACAAACTGATGAACAAACTAACAAATGCCAGCAAAAACATTACCTCCTCTGCGGAGGTAAAATGCAGAAAATAAAATAAATTAATCACTTGGATGACATGTTCATAGTCAGGCACAGCAGGTAGTGCAAGAAGGTTGCTGGTTCGATCCCATGTTAGTCTGAGCCTTTCTGTGTGAAGTCATGTTCTCCCTGTGCATGCTTGGATTCTCTCTGGCTTCTTCCCACGGACCAAAAACATGCTTATTGAGTTAATTAGTGACTCTAAATTGCCCTTAGGCATGAGTGTAAGGGTGTATGGTTGTCTATCTCTATGTGGCCCTGTGCTTGGCTGGTGACTGGTGCAGGATGTACCCTGCCTCTCGCCCAAGTCAGCTGGGATAGGCTCCAGACCCCCATGACTCGAAAGGGATAAGCAGCATAGATAATGAATGGATGTTCATAGTACCAAGAATGTATTTTAACAGTAACCTGATTAGGTGGATCTCTGTGGTACATTTACTAGGCAATACAACTTTTTCACCTCCGATACGATACCAATATTACATCCTTGAGTATTGGCCAATACTGATATCGATCCGATACGATATCAGCAGGAATCATACATACTTTTATTACTTATTTTGTAGTATGGACTGTAAGAAAAGGCTTGATCAAGTAAGATTACTCAAACAGAGAGCAGTAGTCAGCAATAGTAGGTATGAGAAAAACTGACCCATTTGTTATTAACCAATGGGTTAAATAAATTTTAACCTTAAACATAAGAATATACTACAATTAAATAAAATAAATACTAAATAAATTAGAAGACCCTGAAAAGTAACCTCAATAAATCCAATAAAAACAAAAACATATATTTTTAAATTGCAAAATAACCACTGTGTTTAACTTAAACATAAGCATATTCTTCAACTGAATTAAATAAATACAAAATAAATTAGAATGGACTGCTTGTATCGGAGTGCTTATATCAGAGATTTTAGATGCAGGCCGATATTATCCGATATTTGTTTTTTTGCAGATATCGGACCGATATCAATATTGGATCGGGACACCCCTAACATTTGCACATTTTGAGTAACTTACAGCGAATCTGATGAATGTGTACGGCAAAAAAAATCATCAACAGAAATTGTCATATGTGTTGATGCTAATACTCAATATAAAAAGCAATTATTTTGTTTCACCCATATCACATTGAAGATATTGTGCATTCCTATATGCAACAGGTGTTAATATCATTTGCTAATAATGTACATGTTCCAGAAATAAAATAGATAACAGGATATATCCTAATATAGAGTCAACATTTTGAATGTATTAATGGTTAATAACTATACCTACTCTTAGTGGTCCTCATTGGAAACTGTTCTTTTATTGAGGGTTATGCCTCACAACTATCATCATCAACATAAGCCACATGGGTATAAACCAGGGATGGGCAATTTGTTACCAAGAGGGCCGCAATAGCATCATTACTCCTGAGGAGCTCCAGAGTTTACAGGAGAATGGCTGAAAAGCATCATCACCACAATTACTAACTACAGCGAAGCCGTCACTTATATACCAGCAATTTGTTGGCTAATGTTAACCTGGCAATTAAAATGAATTATAATCTAATATTAGGAATAACTATATTGGTTTCCTAAATAGTTATCATATTACCATTTAAATAGTCAAAATAAAATGCAAGTTAATTTGTTAATTAATGAGAAAGTGATTCAGACAGTTTCAGCTTTACTTTTACATGCAGGTCACAGAGTATAAACTTGATCTAACTGATAGGTCACTAAACTTCTATGAAAGCTTTTAGTAATGCATCAAGGGAGTTTAAAAGACACAATCAAGGCCAATTTTAGCAATAATTTCTCAGAAATATTTCTATGTGTGTTGTTGTCATGGCAGATTTTGTCATGCTGTCCTTGCATAAACATATTTGTGGGATTTTTGGTTGACTTACAGGCCACACTAAGCAAGAGGGGGTCCGCTGAAATTATATGTACAACATGACAAATTCACGCATGTCCCAGCCTCAGTCTGAGGTCACTGAGAAACGGGTCAGTCATTGTTCTCCCTTTTCCAGAGAAGAGAAACCGAGAGTTTAACAGTGGTCATAAAGATATGATAAATGACTGCTGTGTTGCTTTATTCCAGTAACCAGTACAACACTTTGGTCCTCGCCCTTTTACAGTTGACTTTATGTAACACACAGTCATTTGTAGCCATAGCAATAAGAATACATTAAGCATCTATGGCACCTTTACTCTCACTTTTCAAATCAAATTCAATACATTAATGTTTTAGTTCTATAAACTTTTGCCTTTTTATTTGTTGTTTTATTGTTTTTTTGTGCCAGGATGCACAGACAAACTCAAAGCAGTCCTCCAATGCCTGTATCATAGTGTTTGTAACATTTGCTCATTTGTAACACTCGTCTCTAGATGGGCTTTTTTATATCATTCATCAGCTCATATCTCATGAATTGAGCTGAGATACATCACAGTCTTCTGTAAGTAAAGGCTCACTCCTGACTGTACACAGAACATGCTCTGTAATGGGGCCCCATCATCTTTGGTTGGCCCCACTTTACCCAGCTTTTGTTTTATTTATTGATCTCAGGTCTGTTAGATACGTTACCTGAGGAACTGAGAGTCAAGCAGTATCAAACGTGACTTAAATTTGAAGCTAAATTCTGGCGAATCAGAAGTCAATATATTTGTTAATTTATCAAGAAGTAGAAGTGCACACTGGAAGAACACAAACCTCCACCAAGGCATTTCTTAAATCGTTAGGGACTGCCTGGTCTCACACTGCTAACGAATCCTTGAAAAAATTCCTGTATCCACATCCAGATTCAGATCAACACCAAAATCTAACCAGTTCTCCGTAGTGGAATGACCAACATTCCCTCAAAACTCAATCAAGATCTGTGAAGGACTTTTTGAATTATTTGCAAAAATATGAAAAATTGCCATATCTTATAATTTAACAAATCATTTAAAAATTCCTGGTTCTGCATCTGGATTCAGATCACCACCAGAACCTTCATCGACTGGTCCTTGGACAGTTTATGGCCTATCCTGAAAATTGTATCAAATTCTGTCCAAAGTTTTTCTAAGTTATCCTCTTAAACTAACAAACACCTGGGTGCTGGTTTGGCGGAGTTGTGACCCATCAGGTATGTCCCATGTGTGCTTCAGCCAGATGGGTTCACTACCTGCTTGAGACCTATTTGATGAGTGTCCTTTGCTGCTCTCCCTCACTCCCCCACAAGCTACCCACTGTCTCTCCACCATCCAATAAAGGCTAGAAAATGCCCCAAAATACTCCAGTCAACCAAAAAGACATGACCTCCTTGGTTGAGGTAATCACCATTTAACACCAGCAGCAAACCTTAGCTTGTACACCTCGACCCTCGGGAAAATGGAATTTAAATTAGATTTTTAGCAAATTAAAAAAGTGCATATTTCTGCAATAAATTCGAAATAGTCTTCAGGTATCACATCAGAACTGAAGTCTTAAATACTCATTTAAAAGATAAGCATGTTTGTTGATTAAGTAATACCTTTAAATTTTGTATAAGAATTGACATCAAACTAAAACCATCAACTTCCAAGCTCAACCTAAAAGTCCTGTTTTGGGACAAATTGTCCGTATTCTCTGTATGCTGTGACTGTTTTAATCCTCTCTGAGTTTTATTAGACGTTAAAGGTTAAAACTTTGGGGTATTGGACTGTGGTAAAGTAAAGTATATCTGGCACATCTTGACCTACTTTCCAAAGTACAAAGAGGAAAACTAATGAGGTCAAAGTTTGTTCCCAGCTCCTTCATGGAAAAGATTTGGAAAAATGACCCCAGGTCTGGAAAATGTAGATGTTTACAACATTGTTTGACTTTACACCAAACAGAGAGTTGTCCAAATAAGCTGCCCTGAAAAATAAATATTGTGAAGAGAGAGGAGTGGAAGTGCTGCAGGCTCTCTGTGGTGATCACAAACAGGTGAACTCTGCATTTTTTTCACTGTATTGATCCTGAGGAGTCTCTCAAAAATATAAACAGTGGCCATGATAAAGATCTGAATAGGCTGAAAAGCGGGGGCTGTTTGTGATGTGTTTTTGTGTTTCAGTCTCACAGAAATCCAACAGTTTGCTTGTTTTTGAGAGACAGTTTTACAGTTTTATATTGATCAGATCTATTTTTAACAGTTTACCTGTTCACAAGATAAACAAAAATGAGTTGATTCTCTTTCATGGTGAACCGCCATTAGCAAACTATAATTTTTGCTCAACAATTGTCAAACTGAAAATAATATCAACATGATTCCAAGTGTTAGGGGTCAATTTTCAATGTCAAGGAATCAGAGTATGAGGGTAACTTCATCATTGAAGTATTGCTTGTAGGTGTAACAGCAATATGTGAGCTACCTTGGTGCAGATGGTGCTGTCCAGTTCTAGTTTATGTCAGGATGAACACCAATATTGGCCAAAATAAGTTTTAAATATCGTCACATCAGATATATACAAAAATCCAATATTATGCATCTCTAATATTTTTTTGAGCTTCAGTAGCACCTTTGTAAGTTTATATTTAAGTGATCTCAATAATGAGGTCAAACTTTTGCACAGACCAGGAACAGTCTTAGTTTAGCCTCACTGCCTCTGGGTTGAAAAGGTTTTGTTGTGTCATCGACAGAGCAGGTAGATTTTGCTGTTTTGTTTTATAATAGACAGAGGCGTTTACAGTGCTGGGGAAAAACTACTGAGAAAGACCCAAAATCCCTCAGGGCCAAAAGACAAAAACATCACAGCTGATCAGACGCTGGAGGAGCAGAAAGAAACATCACAGCTGAGGGGCTTCACTGTATTCATGAATCTACGTTTTGATCTTGTATTCGTGCATGAACATCAGCGCAGACAATACTCTCTGTTTGTTAAAGAGTGGAGGAAGACTCTGTCAGAAGCTATTGTTTCATTTATTTCCTCTTTTCCAACTGGGTCACAGACATTTTAATCCCTACAGAACTTCACTGTGAGGCTGATTTATGTGCAGAATTTCCCACAGCAGACGATCAGACTTTGTCACCGTCACAATAACACACAGAGGATCTCTGAATAACAAAGGGTAGAAGAGTAAAACTGAAACAGGAGGAGTCTTCAAAGACAGTCGAGACAGTTTGTTAATGGAGTGAGAAGTATCTGTGAGGGAGATGTTGATGTGTGTTTGGAATAAATGTGAGAATCTGTGACAATGAACTGCAGAATAGTGCATAAAATATTTGATATCATTGAGTTAGATTGTTTGAAGGGATACGTCAACATTTTCTTGTTTTCGTGTCTTGCCTCACTCCTGAGTCCATGACAAGCAGACAGACACCATTCTTTCGACTGTGCGTGCAGTAACAAGGACGAGACGGGCAGAACTTGCCAACAGCTTAGCTCAAACACTGTGCTTATTTGAGATCTATGCTGTTTATCGCCCTCTGAACCCTCAGCCTCTCTAATGATGTCATTAAAAAGGCAATATTAAGATTTTAGGTACATCCCAGCTTTGAATACTAATTACTCTTTTAAGTGTTTGCACGAAAATAACAAGATCAGAAATATATATTTGCCCTTTTCACATCTACATATTGCTACAGTAACATGATTTTATTTATACTCTCACCCTAAATCTATCTTTAAAAAAAGGTAAAAACAACTAAACGGAGACATTCTGAACTTGTATTGTTATTTTTTTGATGGCTTAACCAGAGGATGAAAGTCCAGAGTCTTTGTGTGAATATATAAATAATGCTAGAAACAGTAACCATTGATTTAAATAGTTTAGAGTAGAAATGCAAAAAAAATGCTTCAAAGTTGGATATCACATTATTTGGTTAAAACAAGAAAAACAAAATATATTCTCGACCTAATGATACTGTTGATTTTTAAAAGTCAATATTCAGTGATAATGGGATGGAGGATGATGGTACATTCGTGCACTCTGCTGTTATTTAAGCCAGTATAGGATTCACACGGCAGATATGTATGTTTATATTTCAACACCGACAATCCACTCTTTAATATAATATTTGCCGATATTATTGTTGTGCAGGTACTACTGTGCATCACTAATTTAGATTTCATTTCATACATATGAATATCTATGCTACAGACCGCTCTGGCTGCAACTTTTCCTGATTTGGTTGTTTATTCTCTGACTGTCTTCACTCAGCCAGATGCTCTGACTTCAGGTGTGGGAGGAGCAACATGCTGAGCAGGCTGAGGAGGTGTGTGTACCTGAGATAGTGAGTTAGGAAGACAAAGAACTTCCCCTGAAGGTGGAGATTACTGAACTCACACCTCTCTGATTGTGGTGTGTGATCGTTGGCCTGCAGATCAGAGTCTCACTCAGACTCCTGATGCTCCTCTCTGCTCTGAGCTCTGCTCTCCTGTAATGGATTCTTCTTGACACTTTGGACTTACCTTTTTGAACACCTTTCCTTTTTGATACCTGAAGTGCTCTTTTGGGGATATATCAGTAATTTACTGTTTGGGTGTAAAATGGTTCGTTTTGGTCGCCTGACGTCCTGGCGCAGCTGGGACCTGCTGCATGTGGACGAAGAGATTCCTGAGTCGCCTCCTCATGACAGCAAACAGTCACCAACTGACTATCAGGTGAGATGTTTGCCTACATGTCTGATTTGTTCAACGTGATCAGGATTACGAGTGTTACACACATTTCTTCATGCTGTGGCAGCAGAGGAGTGATTAATGTGAAACTTCATGTCGGTAAAACAAGAACTTTTCTTTATGGCAGCTTTAAAAATGACCTTTTGGTTGACTGAAAAACCCTAAAAGGAGGAGAAATTACAGGACAACAATCAAAATATGTAAATATATTTAATGCACATACTGATTGTTCTTTTTTGATGGCTGAATTTTTGCAACAAATCGTCCAAGACGAATCTCCTCCAGGAGATAAAAAGTGCATCATATCACCCTTTATCTTATAATACATATATTATAATACCATTTCACATCACAATGTCTTGTATCATAGAGTATCTTTTTGTATCATGCCACTGTATGGTGTGTATTTTACCATTTTGCACAACATAAAGTATGACAAACAGGAGCATACGGTTTAGTACAAAACTATCATATCACATATATCAGATGGTGTCATGTAACATAGTTGTTAGTGCTGTGTTGCTATGTGTGGAGCAATATTTTTATTATGCCACATGGTTTGATGCCTTATCATGGAGTAAAATTTCCTATTGTGTAATACATCTATTATCTACGTCTAACCCGTCGCATTGTTTCATGCTGTATCAATAGTTCCATAACCTGCTGTTCAGTACCTGTATAATTCTGTGTCATAATCATATTCAAAGCATCATATTATATTGTACTGTGTTGGTTATCTTATCATAACATACAGCAGATATCATTGACATATTTGTTCAGGGGCCAGTTCTCCTTGACAGAAACCATTTTTAGAATTAATTTTAAGTTATACAACTCTTTGGTTTAATTAACATTTCATTGTTTAATATTTTCATTTTCTTCCTTAATTTATGAAATCTTACTGCCACCTGCCACACGGGGGCGACTGACATGTTGGCTTCTTATCTCTGTTGCTGTCATGTTGCCATTATGTGTTGGATATTCACTAATTAAGGCCGACAGATTTACATAAAACCAATCAAAATTAGGTAATTCCTGATAATATTGTTTCAGGGGAAGCTAAAAAGGGGAAGATGTGATGGTTTGATGATTGCTGCTGCATTGTATTTTATCATAGTTATTCCTCAGCCGCTTCCCCAGGTGAACCCTCTAGTTCTACCTTAGCAGAGTTGACCTCCCTTTGACCCATGCCCCATTTGAGTGATTCATCAGTGGTCAAAATTAACATTAATTTAAGTTGTTTTTATTGATAAAATCAAGATAAATAGGTGATCTTGGAAGCCTGTCTGTGGACATTCCCTTAGGATGTAATTAAAAAGGCAATATTATGATTTCTTTAAGTACAGCCAAGCATATTTTTAATATTTTTGTTTTTAAAAAATGCAAACAAGGTAGATAATTTTTGCTTAATTTTAACATGTACAATAATACTAAAAATAATTATGAAAGTCATATTAGTTATAACAATATGAAAATACACACCACTGTATGAAAAAAGTGACAGAAAATATGCAAAACATAAACACACACACAAAAAATAGTAATAATACAAAATCCAGTTCAAATGATGATGTAGATAGTGACCTAAAATATGATATAATGTACAATCCAAAGTACGCTTAAGAGGGCACATGCCCCCTCCTCCCGCCCACCCATCCCATGAGTTAAGTTGGGTTAAAAATATATGAAATAAAATAGAATAAATAAATTAAAAAAAACCGGTGTCATCTTGGAAGTCAGTCAGTGGACAATACTTTAAACACTGACTTGACAAAGTTTATGGCAGTTTTGGTGCCTTAAGATGATAAGTGCAGTTATCTTTGTGAAATGGTGCAGATAAGTGGAAAAATGATTGTAACTGGTGCTGCCATGTTCTGATCCATTTGTCTATATTCAACCGTTAAACAACAGTTTGGTGTTTCAGTATTTCATTTTACTTGAGCATCACATATTGGCCTGTTAAAAATGGATTGCAGGTCACAGTGAAACTCCTGATTTATTGCAGTCTACTAAAAAAGTTTGATTATTCATTTCTATTTTGATTCGCTGATCTCATCCTGTCTGGGTTGTGATGTCGGTGCTTGTGTTTGTGTATTGGCTGACGTGTGACGCTGGCTGGGATCTCTTTATTTGGTCAAGGCAGCTTTGTTTTGACACCTTTTCCCTCTCACCAGGACTAATCTTCAGTTTGTGTGGGTTAGTAGATCTTGTTTATTAAACCTGCCTCGGCCTTGAAACGTGCGGAGATTCCCTCAGTTTCTGTTTCCTGGTCGTGTTTTTTACCTGATCGTGTGTGTCTGAGCCCAGCGTCAGGTCAGTGTCACGCTGTTTTCCCATCGTTAATCAAACCATCCTGATCAAGGCGAGTCGTTATCAGTGAATCAACACAGAGGCAGTAGCAGAGAGAAGAGAGAGGAGGGGGTGGTGTTGGTCTTTGTCACCACCTTTGTTTGATACAATCCTGTCTGGTTTAAAGATTTTCTACTTTCCAGGCCAAGGTTAACGCCACAAACCCCTCTGATAAGATAAGGCTGCAAGGAGCTTGATATCGTTAACCTGACGGGACCCTCCCCCTTCAGACCCTCACGTATAAGTTCCCAGAGGGAGGAATGTTTTGCCCTCAGTTCTGTCTGACAGGTTTACACAGCAGGCACAGGGGGAAACCTTGTAAACATAATTAGTTTGACAGACGACTGCAGCTCGATGTTTGGCATGTGCTGCTAAACTGTGTCTGTGTTAGACTCTGTCGAAACATAATTGATTCTTATGTGGATTAACAGGAAGTATTTAGGCCACAAAAGTTATTCATCTGCCTTTTTTGTCCTTGTTTACTGTTAAATTCACTGAGGACAGTGCCCATCCATGTCATTTACTTAATAGTATATTAAAGTTTTCTTTTAAAGCAAGGCTTTGACAAAATGAGGGAGAAAAGCTGTTAAAAGATCCAGTGTTAACCTCTTAACCCATGGCTTTTTAATTCTATATGTTTGGCTGTGAAGCTGCCAGCAACATGAATGAATAGGAGTGAATTATACATAAGCTAATGCGCTAGCTGTGTCTCTTTAACAGCTTTTCTCCCTCATGCTTTAATAAACATCCTCTTGAAGGAAACAGTCACATACTATTTGGCAATACTACCTTTGGTATTAGAGATACAGTGATCGTCATGAAAATTTGCCATTAGTTGATCAGTAGTCTACTGGCCACAAGGGGAAATTGGAGAGCAGAATAAACTCTACCAAAGAGGTCCTATTTTTGCCAATGTTTGTCTGTGAGCAAGATAACTCGAAAAGTTTTTCACAGAAACATGATGACATTTTCAGGGAATGTTGGTCATGGCACAATGAAGAAGGGATTTTGGTGGTGATCTTAAACCAGATGTTAATCCAGGAATTTTTTAAAGGGTTTCTTAACATGGTGGGACAGAACAGTTTTCTACATTTTCGTTAATTACTAAAATTCTCAATGGATTTTGATTACATTTTTAGGGAAATTTGGAGACATCAGTAGCTCTAGTGGGGTACCAGAGGTTTGGATTATGCCTAGAATTAGGTCTAGTAGATTATTAGATGTGAGGTCACTGTCTGAGCACTGCCAAGGTATCCTTAGGCAAGGCAGTAAACTCCCAGTTGCTTGGGCCAGTGCAGCCGCTCTCTCCATTTGTGCAGTAACACACATATCCCTGGGGATCAACAAAGCCTGAAAAAATGACCCTGTGGTTTGGTTAGCCTCTTCTCTTATCTTCATAAAGCATGTTGTTGTACCTGCTCTGTCGAAAAGAGGTTAGTAGTGCCTCTTAAACAGGTCTTTAACAACTCTTTAATGTGTGCCATGCTAACAAACCAATCTCAATAAAGGCTTCCCAGCTGTTCTTTGGATCAGGTATTATATCATTGTTCATGCAATGAGGTGTGTTTACACTCGGCTTTAACTGGCATCTGATTATTTAGATCTTATGGTAATGCAAGGCGTGAATGGGGTCAGTTGACATACGAAGCCCAG
Organism: Cetoscarus ocellatus; assembly: GCA_037902135.1. Lineage (NCBI taxonomy): Eukaryota > Metazoa > Chordata > Actinopteri > Labriformes > Labridae > Cetoscarus > Cetoscarus ocellatus. The sequence goes on from JBAMNC010000494.1 coordinate 1,757,268, forward strand.
TTGCCCTGTGCCATACTGAAGCACGGTTGTTCCCCCTCCCCAAACATTGCCCCAGGCCTGGCCACTTCATCATGTCGTAGTTCAAACACAGTTCACACAGTTTACAGGAAGTAAAGTTTCATTTTCAGCACATTGGAGAACATGACTGCAGCTTTACTGACTTTGTGGCTCATTCTGAGATGTTTTGGTCTTTCTTGGTCAACATGTAAATCGGTCATATGCTCAGGCATATGTTGCACACATGCTTTTGAATAAATATGAGCAGCTGGATTATGCCAAAGCTGCCCTGTTTCATCTGTGCCGGGCTAAAAGAGTTGGGCTTTTGCACTGAGGATGGCTTAAAAGAAATGGCTGACTGGTTTCGAGCATGCCAAGAGCCATGAAATCTGTAATAAAAAGTAATTCATGTATAAAAGATATGGATCTCCGAACACTTTAAGGGGCAATACTGCTCTTTAAAACTGAATATGGACTTCATCTACTGCTGCTCCAAACAAGCTGTTACCTAATGTGGATAAAAGGTCAAAATGGTTTTATTATACGCTGGCTGTGATGTGTACAAAAGAAAAAAAGCTTGTGTAATCCAAACTAGTAAATTGTAGAAGACAAAACTATTATTCCCAGTGTTCTGTAGCTACTCTCTCTTTTTTAGAGTCTAGACTTCAGTGCTGCAGACTTTAGCTTATCTGCAGCACAGCGGCCTCATAGGCAGACTGTTTAAGTGCTGAAACATGCTGTAAACAAAGGGAGTTTCCCGTTTGGTTGTTATCGGGGCATTTCTTCTTTCCGTGTTTGGGCCAACCAGCCTGGTATTGTCTGAAGGTCTCCAGGACAAACAGTGACTCAAGATAGCACAAAGAATAGTGGACGTACTTCAATGATAGCAAAGAAATGGAGTGACACATTGGTTTATAGTCAAACTGTAACCATCTGGGTTTTTGTTCTGAGGAATTAGAGGAATGAACGCTAATTTCATTTTTGCTGATAAAAAGATCCTCATGGAAAACCTGAGAAGTTACAGGTGGTTACAAGAAGTGACTGACTTTATCTCTTCCACTGAAAACAGGTATTTTGAACCAAATCATATCTCTTGACTGAATATTGTGACGCAATCCATCCACTCATAGGCCTTTAGGGCAGAGTATAATTGCTGATTGCCTGTCAGTAACAGGGCCGACATACAGGGACAATCAACCTCACTAACACTAACTCCTACAGAGTAATTTAGAGTTACCAGTTTATATAATGAGGAGCTTAGTTATTTTGAAGAGACTCGCAGTGAACTCACGGCACCACAGAGCAACAATCAGATACATGACTTATATCTAGGGATGCACGCTACTGGATTTTTTGTCAATATGCTGATATTTCCAAACTCATCATCGCCAACACTGATACTGATATTTTTTGTCAAAAGCACAAATTTTCTTTTGGCCATATTTTTAACCTGGAGATAGCCTGTCTAAATAGCACAAATACTTTGACATCATTTGCACGCGGAAATAGTAGAGAGCATGGGGCTTTCTGGGTAAATCATTATTTTAAATTGTTTTTAATGATCAAAACTTGAAGGGATTGCATAGGAACTCTTTGACATTTTCTAAATTGTACAAATTTGTTGGTAATATTTGGAGAAGCAGGCAGAACTCCTTTGAGTTTTGCAAGCTCTACTAACTTTTCCAAACTTTGCCAACAAATTTGTGCAATTTAGTCCTTAGTTTACCTGTAATTTACAGCAATTGGGGCTTACTGACAGTTTTACTCTATTCCATGACTGTTGCCAACATACGAGGGCTGATTGATGAGTTGTGAGCCTTGTATTGAAGAAGTTAAGCAGGGATGTCCTTTTTCAGCTCGACTATTCCCTGACTATTTAAGGCTGTGTACCCGAAGATTGGTGTCATTTGGTCAGTTTATGTCGAAGAGGTAGCACTCTAAAGTAAACAAGGCAAGTGACTTTTGCAAAATGGACAAAATGCCCCTGTTCACAAGTCTGTCATTGCCATGGCTGCCATTAAAGATTGTGGCTTTGAATTGATTGAGCATCCGCCTTATTCGCCTGATCTCGCTCCATCAGGCTTTCATCTATTTCCAAAACTAAAAAAGGCCATTTCCAGTACCCACTTTGAGTCAGATGGTGAGGTCATACATGCAGTGGAGGACTTTCTGAACGGTCAAGAAAAGGACTTCTTTAAAAGTGGCACTGAGGCCCTTAAACATCGCTGGCAAAAGTGTATAGATACTGAAGGGGATTATGTTGAAAAATAATGCAATATGTCTGCCAAAAGTCAAACCCTTAAATATGAGGCACACAACTTATCAATCAGCCCTAGTACAGTATGTATGAAGTTTAGGCAGTGCTGAGGACTTTTTATGCAATATTTGATGATTAAAACACAATATTAACAGATATTGGATGATTTGGATCACTATTTTTATTCTTGTGGTATCTAGATGGTGTCAGTACTTGATTTTTTTTTTTTTTTTTAATATTTGTGTCTCTCAAATAAAATGCAATAAATAAAGACATAATTCTCCACATTGGTTAAACATTTTAAATAGATTATCTTGTGGTCAGTAAGCAAATTACTGTCGGTAAGTCTTTTAGCTGAGTAGAACTATTATTTTTTTATAACATAGCATGAACTTTATAGAAATAAATTCTATCATTGTACATTAACTGATATTGGATGATTTGGACCCTCATTTTTATTCCTGTGGTATCTAGACGGTAATAGTATTTGATTATTTTTTAATATTAGTGCCTCTCAAATAAAATGCAATAAATATAGACACCTTCATGCAGGTTAAACTTCTCAAATTGATTATCTTGTGTTCAATAAGCAAAGTACTGTTAGTGAGTCTTCTTTTCACTGAGAATTAGATATTCATTTTTGTATAAATCAACATGAACTTTATACATAAAAAGTGTATTTTCTTAACCTATTGAATCTATAATTAATTCTATTATGGTCTGGATGTAGTCCCAGCCCTACCTCCTCACTGCTGTGTCTGACCTTAAAGAACTTTTTGGCACCTTAAACAGCGGAGTCAGTGAGTTAGTAAGTGTCGTGTTTGGGAGCTCCCTCCAGGCTCCTCCTCCTCATATCCAAACTCCCCTTCTCTTTCCTTCCCTCTCCTCTCCCTTCCTCCTTCTTTATGGCCCTGCCTCTTCTTTCCTGCTCCGACACAATGAGGCAGGATCCTCCTGGTTGCTATGACTTCAGCCCCGTGTCTGTATGAAATGCTCCCACTGACTGTTTGGACAGCAGACCACGTCCCGGCTTCAAAGAGACGCTGCTGTCGGGCACGGCGGGACGCGACAGACTGACACCGGGAAAAACCTGGACCCTGTCAGCTGGAACAGGACATATAAGGACCAAAATAAGATCAGCAGGAGCGTCTTAGTGGTGGAATAACGAGGTCTTGGTGTTAAAGTCGTCTCAGACTCTAAGGCTTTGGACTGATCCAGCATCTTGATCTGGAGGAGAAACTGTGGATGTGAGGAAAAGACGTTGAGGAGAAGACAGCAGCTGGCTCCAGAATGAGCTGCGGTCCATGAGTGGGACTGAAGGATTAGGATGGTTTTTGCTGCTTTTGACATGCCGCTGGCTTCAATGGTGAGCGCTGAGAGCACGGTGGGAAAATGCTGGAAGCCTGAACTGTGTTTCTGCTTTTCCAACGCCTTCCTGGCCTTTTCTATGTCAGATTATTAAGCTAGAATCCATTTTTATTTGCCTTTTTTCATCCTTAACTTTAGTAGATTAATTACAAAGTGTGAAGTGTTGACCAGAATCAGAGGAAAAGCTAAAATTTAGGCATTTTCTTTCTTTTTGGACCAAGCTTTTTGACTCAAAACCAAACACTGTTAATATTGTTACAGTTTATTCTGCTGTCAAAAAACATCCTGAATTCTTCTGGCTTTGGTGATTGAAATTTTGACTAATCTGACTAAAAAAAGTTGTAGATTGTTTATGTAAAATGCCTCTTGACCTCAAGAAAATCAACTAATTTCAATAATTAAGCTCCTAAAGCAGAACATATGGGGTCAATTTGATCTAGCATTTTGCCGCATTTTATTTCAGAGTTTGGAGCATTTTGACACCCCCAGTATTGGGACATGTTGACAAAGTTTCTGTTTAATTTAGACTGTGAGTCGATGTTATTTGGTTGCCTCATTTGGTGAAGTGTTGAAACCAGAAAGGGGTCAGGGGTGCCGGCTGAGCTGTTTGTCAGAGAGCTGATGCTTTCAGTGCTGCCACCGAGGGTTCTACTAAGGCCTGGGAGATGTATGAGATTTTTTAAGTACTGATATATTTTCAAACAATATATAACTTTAGTCAGTATTGTTTTTGATAGTAAGGTACTAAAATAAGACTGGATGGTACCATGAAATATAGCGGCTCTTTGTGCTCATGATGTTTTTTTGCTGCGACTGACAGAACTGATGGCGAAAAAGTCAAAGCATAATGAATTTTCTCCACATAAATTACAATATAATGACGGTAAAATGGTGAGTGGCAGCCCTAAACCTAAAGCTGCATTCACACACTGACATGTTGGCCAACTTTTGCAGAACGAAGTTGGACAAAGCCAATGTTTGTCGGGTACGTTGACGAAATTTTTGTTGTTTAATCCAACACGCTTGTAAATGGCAGCAAGAGTTATCTCTGCATACTTGATGACAGAACACTGAGAAATATGGTGTTTTACAAATAAAGATTGAGTCTAAATTTAGCATAGAGAAATGTGATTTTTGTCCCTTTGTCTTTGCCTGGATGGATCCATCCCTGGATGTTTGTATGTATATATATGTATTTGTATATACACATATATGTGTATCCATAAAACGAAGAGTATGTCTTCAGCCTGCTCTATTGTAAAGTGCCTTGAGATAACACTTGTTATGAGGTGGCGCTACACAAATAAAGATTGATTGATTGATTGATTGATTTAGACCAGCTGCACATGGTGAAATGGCATAAATGTCTGCTTTATATGACATTATTGAATGGTGTCGAAATGGGCAATTGACTCTGGCAACGTATTTGCACCAATATTTTGTTGATTTTTCAACACTGGTCAGCGTCAACCTTTGCAGCCCTGTTTGCATCAAACAATCCCTTCTTTTAGCTCCATTATTGTGTTTTTTAAAAGTCATTTACATGGAAGAATTATTTTTTATTTATATTGTTGTTGTTATATTGTTGTCGCCAATCAGCTAAAAAATATGAAGTTATGAATTTCTGTCCACAACGCCCAGCCCTAATTCTAATCTAGCCTGTGCCTTTTGCTCTATTCACTGTCCCTCCATCCAGTCATGAAGATTGATTCATGATTTCCATGACTGCATAGCTTTGAATTACAAGGTATGAAACATTCAAGAAAATATTGACAGTCTCAGTGAACAAAAAGTTTTCAAAGCTTTTGTCCAATCTTTACAGGTTGTTAAATAAATTAATTAAATAATGTGTTTTGCCATTCTGCTAAAATATGAAGGCTTGGTTTTTCTTCCATATCACTCGTTCATGTTGTCCTGTACAGTTTCGTTTTGCCCACCCGTTTGTCATTGTAGCTCAGACTCCAAACTTTCCCTGTTTGTCCCGGGGGTCCTCACACTTCCTGACACCTGCGTCCTTGACCACTTGGCCCAGAAAAAGTCCCTAAATTTGCTCCATTCTGGTTTCCTTTTCACTCTTCTTTCTTTTCTCTTTTAAAGTAAACGTGTCTGTTGGCAGTGAAGTCCCTCTCCTCTCTGGTAATCATTTAAAAGGGGATAAAAGACCACAGAGCTGTTTGAAAACCCTGCAGGACCCCCCCACTCAGATTTACTATCCTGTTATGCAACCCATGTACGAGCCACTTTTGGGCCTTTTAGTCCACTGGAGTGTTTGCACAAAAGGTCTGGGGAGGTTCTTCCTAAAATGGGAACCTGTGTAAAGCAGAACAATTTGAGCAGAACTATTCATAACATTTACATTTTCAGTCTGTTATATACGTGCCACACGCTCATATGTCCCTCTGATAAGTCTTCTTCTGGAGTGTAATGGACGATGTTTATGTCTCAATGCTTTGACTGAAAACTCTTGAGTGTATTTATTTAAACTTTTAACAGTCTGTGCTCCCATTTCACTCATTTTTTAAACTTCAGGCTTCATTTTTTGGTCCTGTAGTGCTATAAACAGACTTGAGATGATATAATAAAAGGTTGATAAGAGTCTTAGACAAGGACTGTAAGGCTGGAAAAATTATTTAATAAAACATTTAACCCCAATGACGTTTTCATGGATAAAGGTAATTATATTTTTGGTCAACGTTGAAGTCTATACTTCTTAGTCTAGTTGTAGAATTTTTTAAGAGAAGCAATATGACTTAATTAAAAGTCAAATAAAAGTTTGGATTGAAGTCTAGCACAACTTTGGTTTGCGGTAAGGCAACTATTTTTTTGTTAAATGGGTATATCCTGAGATGTTCAATATTCAACCAGGGTGTCCTATAAGTCTCAGTAAGTATTTTAAGTTGATGAATCCATTTAGCAAAAATGAAGGGGATTAAACTCTGTCAAAAAGTCTTAAATTAAAAATTATAAGGTTAAAATTCCGCTGTCACTTTTTGTTTCAAGATTGTAAACTGATGCATTTTTAGATTTGAGTTTTATTTTTATTTTTACTAACAGGAAGCTTCAAATTTTTACACTTTGCTTTTTTAAAACTTTTGTTTATTGGCTGGCAATCTGATGCTATTTGTATCTGATTAAACCTCTCACAAGGTTAATGATTTTTTCCTGTGTTGTTTCTGTTAAAAAAAATCATCAAATTACACCATACTGATGGTGAGTTAGCGCAAATAAAAGCCAGTTTGATGCTTGAAGCATCCACAAGGCAGATTTTTCACCAGGCCATGCACATCCCAAAAACACGGTTGACATCAAGAAGGCGGAGTTTGAAGAAGTTACTGCCAGTCAGTAGTTAGAAGATAGGTTAGAGACATCTGTATTTATATATTCTTATCATCTCACCACTCAAATTAATGGTTGTTCAGACTCTGATTTGGTCTCAGTAGAAAGCAACTCCTCCTCATGGGGACTTGGTGGCTTTGTCTGGTGGTTCACTCTTCCTTTAATCCAAAGGTTGAGGATTCAAGTCCAGCTCTGACTGTCACATGTCGATGTGTCCTTGGGCAAGACGCTTAACCTCAAGTTGCCCCAACTGTTGCGTCAGTGTGTGTAAATGGCTATGAAAGAGTCTTTGTTTTGTTGGCGTGCACATTATTACTGCACTTTACAGTTTCATACTCCCCTGAGGGCCATCTCCTGAACCAAACAGCTGTGCAGCTTTGTTTTTGTATTATGTAATGTACTTTTTTGTCTTACAATTTCAGGTATTCCAAATTCAGGAAGAACCATTTCTGTGTCTTTGTTTTGCTGTCGTGCGCATTTTCACTACACATTAAAGTTTCGTTCTCCCTTGTCGACCATCTCTTAAGCCAAACATCCCTGCAGCTCTGGTCAGAGGTGTTTTTCAGCCATTGTGTGCGTCTGTTTGTTCATGTGTTTGTTAGTGTGTGGGGGTGATCAGTGCAAGAATGTCACAGGAATGGTCCCCCAGCCTCAGCAGCAGAGTTAGTGTCAGTGTCCAGGAATGTAAAAGTTCTTCATGTCAGTGTCTCAGAGGCGGTGGGGTCACCAGGCCTGAGCGACTCCCAGCAGCAGCAGCAGATTCCTCAGTCTTAACGGCAAAAACAACTGCTTCCTCAGATACTGACCTGGCCCCTGTTTGTTTGCTTTGCTGCTGCTCGTAAAGTGGACAGAGATGGCCAGAGTGCGGCCGCTCGCCGGGCCCCACTGACAGCATGACAATAGAAAAAGGGAACAATGGGCAGACTCTGAGCCGTCTGTTCTGATGGAACAACCTCGCGCCGCGCTCCCAGTGATGTAATGATGCATTCAGAGCGAGGAAGTGGCCGTTCTTCCCTCTCCTGTTTGTGTCTGATCATCAGGACGGCAATAACGGGCCTGCTGATGTCACAGAATTCCCCTCTGATTTCCTGTTTGTCCCCAATATCTCTGTCTTTCCATCCATCTGGCTGGAAACTCCTGTGCTCTCCTTTGAGTTTACATAATAATGCTGCTCTTTCATTTTCTTTTAAAATATTTAAATCCGTCTTTCCTGCTTTCAGGGTCAGGCCCGACGGAGGAAGAACATGACAGAGTTCCTCGGGGAGCCGAACATCCCGACCCAAGACTCCTTTGGACAGATCGGCTCTCTCCCCGGCATTGGTGCTGGACCGGAGAGCTGGAAGAACCGCGCCGCCAGCCGCTTCAGTGGCTTCTTCAGCTCCAACGCTGGAGCCGGACCCTTCGGCAAGGTAACCAGGCAGCAGGGATCACATGAGTGCTGATTTAGGCAAAGTGGAGCTCTTTTTGTTGGAGGTATTGGAGGAATTTGTAAATCTTTAGAGGGTAAGTGGGTTGCCCAAACGTCCATTAGAAAAAAAAAAAAACAGTACGAAGCAAACAGAACAGTAGCAGAGCAGCAGTGGGAGGAGGTCAGAAGGCCAGATCCCCTGAGTCCTGGTGAGGTAATTTCCCTCCAACGTCTCCTGACTTGCTGGCTGATGCGTTTTCCCCCAGAAGCTCAGGAAAGGAGTAGGCGGAGGAAAAGACTCTCTTAGTTCTGTCCAAGCTGGAAGGCTCAAAGGAATAGAAAACAGTTTTGGAAATGGATTTATTCACTCATTTTCTTCTGGTAGACAGCAGACAGAGTTAACTACTCTCTGGCAATACACCAGACAACTTAAGTTTAGTTTATTTCGGTTATCTCCCAAAGCATGAAATTCATACATGCTGGTAATTTGACAACAGATCTTACAGGGAAATCATAACAAGGCTTTTCCTGCATCAAACAAAAGATAAATAAGAGACTTAAAAACTCGAAAAAGCGAAGGACGTAAACTGGAGATCTTCTGTGATGCTAACGTCGATCTATCTGCACAAATTCATCAAGAAACCACAGCTACTACCCGAATGACCTTTATTTAATTTCACCCATTTTCATGTCAGTAGATAATTCCATTCATTAGTATGATAACAGGAAGGGACATAGACACACAACCACTTGATTCAGATACATTTACATTTTATAAATTACACAGCTTAAGACAAATCAAAGCTCATGATCCTAAAAGTTAAAGACTGAAACATGTTGACACATTCACACTTGCAAAAAAACCCCTGAAGTGATCAGAACTTCACTGGATGAGCTGTATGTGTGTACGCAAACAGACAAAGTTTTTCACCCAGACTTTATAATTTCCTCGTGCCCACCACTAGTATTTTTCCCCTGTAAACTCTGGGTGAGCTGAAGTGTGAACACAGGGCAAATAATTAGGTTAATTATCTGAAAGTGAGTGGGGAGGGGGGATGACATCATCCTGTGCAACTGGAGCAATATTGGGAAAGGGAGACTTTAATAATGAAATTGGTATCAATAAAATCTTATCAATTCCCTTCCCTAGACTTGACACGCTAGACTTGACACTTCACACTGCTGTTGGATACAGAGCTAAACGCTGCAGCTCTCTTTCTCGGGTGTTATTGTTGCACAAGTAATGGCGCTGCTTCATATTTAGGCATGGGTATGGAAAACCAGTTACAGTTGAGAATCAATAACTCATTATTCCTTTTACTTACCAATGCCCTTATCAATACCTTCCACTGACAGGAGTCAGAACTGTGGCTTAGCTATACACAAAAAGGCGCTAAATGCACCTTACTGCACAGCCATAAGGAAGAGGAAACTCTCAGCAGCTTGCTGAATCATTAATCTGTGCAGCACAGGCTGGAAATCAGGAGTGTCATGTGTTTGACGTTGTTGCCACTGAAGACCTACAGGCCAACTTTTGTCCACACAGAAAATCAGCAGGAATCAAAAAGCAGAATTGTTAATGGCATTGGGATCAATAAAATCTTACCAATATACATCTCTATTGATATTCACTTAACTCTTCCGTTGATACTGTTGATAAAGGGCTGAAAGATTTATCATTTTTGATTGAAATCGCATTTCAGACTACAACATCAAGTGATTGCCAAACCTGCAGTTTTTTGTAGCACTCCCTGACCTGACCCTAGGATCTGTTGTGTCAACTGTTTTACACATTTGCAGGCAATTTGCATTTACAGAAGTGCTGTTAAACAGGTCAACAATACAAAGCCTCTGTTTAAGAGTAGAAGTTGGAGTATCCCTTAAATAATGAAAACAGATAATTTATCATCATATTAGATGATGAATAATGTGTTATGTGCTTTTGATCATTGGTTTCCTTACTGTTGTCTATGACTGTAAACATAGTGAATATTGCACTGAAGCTTGATTTGAAGAAAATCGTGAATCAAATTGAAATCACAATGTCTGCCAGAAAAATCACAATTACGTCTTTTCCTAAAACCTTTCAGCCCTACTATTGATGTACTTTTCATCATGTATCACAGGAGAAAGGATATTAACTGTGATCATAGCGTATAGCTACCTGCTGCGTTGTCGCTGTCTTACGAACACTGACTTTCATCCCGCCTTGTTACGCTCCCCTCCACCACTCCCCCCCTCCAGCAAACCATACTCCTTGCTGAGAGGAGCAAGTGTGAAACAGCCATATCAGGGAATTAGCCTGTTCATCCTGTGTGAAAAGGGCTTTAAAGGAGATTCTGAACAGTATCAATATCCCGCCCCTGATGCTCACTGAGGTACAAGAGGCCAAATTATCAAACTTTTCTTAATCCACATTAAAACAGACAAAATCAGCTTTTGTTCTATTAAAGCACAATGACACACACACTCCTATTATGGTCCTGATGTCCTGATGTCCCACCCTGAATCAGGCAGATGTCACGCAGAGACAGTGTCTGTCAGTCACCTGTCACAGCGGCGCTCTTCTCTATTCTCCTGAGTCTCCCTTTTAACCCTTCAGGCCAGAGATCTCAGGACCAGGACCTTAACACTCTCCATATTGTTTCCATGTCACTTCATGCTTTTTTAAAACTTTAAAAAGTCACAAACTTTATTTCAGATTAGTTTTACAAGAGAGTGAGGTGTCCTGATCTATGAACCACCGGACCATGCCCCCCCTCCATGCTGTAGCATTTGCCCCCTCCTCTTTCTTCTTCTTCTATTGTTAGAGTGGTCTCAAAGCACAGAGCTCATTTTCATAACTACATCAGGGTCTGCAGGGTGAACAAAAGCCTGAGCAGAAGCTGCTGCTAGATTCAAGAATTCAGGCGCCAGTTAAAACAGGATTTAAATGCTAATGCACAGACTGAAGTCACTGTTATAGTTCCACAGTAAAATGATAATGAAGGACAGAAAAGGACAGTAACTGATGAATCTGTCCTC